>CM039508.1:11304470-11398984 GCA_022432975.1 Begonia masoniana | reverse complement strand
GAGTCAGGAAATACATACCAAGGGTCAAAAGCGCCTCGATACGAGCGCACTCCACGGCCGTCTCCATCAACTGCATCAGGACGGAGGAACGCCGTCTCACCTGTTCGATCTCACCTAGAGGTTACCTACACCATACAGACACTAGAGATATTGAAATCTCAGTAAGCTACGAAATGCAGATGCATGGGCGTATGCCATTCAGAAATCTGCTCAGATTCAGATTACGAGTACAGGAATTACAAAGATTAAAGATTATTAGTTACACGACAGACGGAATGCACCGAGACCTCGACCCACTAACCCAGGGGCCCGTCCGGCGGTTGGATAACAGTGGGGTTAGACCGAGGGGGGGACACGCTTGCAACACGCACAGCCGGCATGGCCCCATTCGCCCGGCACAGAAACAACAGATTACGTTTTAGTCAATTCAGATTGTTACAGATGTCATTTCAAGAGATACGTTCATTTTCTTAAAAACACGTGAGAAATTCCTTTTCATGACTTCGAAAAACCGTGATGCATGAACAGTTTCATATCCGCGGAAAGTAAAAAACAACATGCATACATTCCATGGCAGTAAAGCAGAAACTATTAAAACAAAATACCCTAAATACCAACCAGAATAACAGATTTTTTATGACCAAAACTTGTATATTCCTTTCCATTTGTTGACTTTCGTTTTAATCTTCGGAAATTTGACAATGTTTGTATACTATTATTACCGAAGCATCCGACTAGAGTTAACTCTCATATTTTTCTCAACCACAAATGTTTTGATTGATAATGAAGGTAATTGAAGTCCCATTCAGTTTCATTTCATTAAAACAAAAACAAAAGCAAATATTATAAATAACCACGAAAGAACTATTCCGCCATCCATGTACTTGTTTTTCACTTAACAAGGGGATGGAAGGATTGATTGCAGGCACTATGAGAACGTTCCAAAGTAAGCCTAAGTAAGAATGGCAACTGCAATCCCGGTGAGAATTCGCCTAATGCCCCGATTGGGAATATGTTTCTGTAGGCAGCGTCCAGTGATCCTACATCCTGTTGAACACACCCCATTATCTCCTGTAATTGGACAATTAGAAAACTTAGTAAAAATAGAATCATACACTATCGTTTGTGAATCAAATTTAAAAGCCACGTTACACATGGTTATGTTTTTCGTAAAAGAAGACCAAAATAATATAATTTAAGTTGAAGAAGTGAACTAGATATGCATGGTTTCAATTGGCTGTTTATTTCCCTCTAAACTACTCCAAGATTGTAATATCTAACTTGTCTCTGGATTGTGTTGAATAACTAGCCTTTTCTTATACAGGTATTTTGACTAAGAGGGCATCTGACATATGATCATCTTCCATCTTTAATCTTTTTGGGGAGGATCTGCTATCTAATTTTATTTTCTTATTATATTCTTTTAAAATCTCGTTGCCAAGCAATGTCAAACCATGAGTAGGTGCAATTAAATGTACTAAATTATAAATAGTTATTTTTACATTAAGTGCACAACAGTGTTGCGAGAAGTCTAAAAATAGAATAAAAAATAAACGCAACATATTTTTTGTCGTTATTAATATCTCTCTTCATGCATATAACCTTTTTGGGCTTGATTCCTACCCTCTGCTACTGACGCTTCCAACAAACCACTGGACGATTCGAAGTTTGATGGTATTGTCTCAGTGATTACCTTTTCACTCGGGTTCTCAAAAATAATGTTCGGTAAATTGGACAGCTTGATTTAAGTGACCCTTGTGGCTAGCAATATGTGTGATAAAATATTTCGATTTTATCTACTATATTTTTACCGATAAACTTTTTCATACGCATCCTTAGTGGTCGCTTAATCCCATTCAAATATTCTAACTACAAAGCACTATCAGTTATCAACTAAAATAAGCTTATTCTAAATCAACCTTGTTGGTTGGTATCTGCACTATATTTTGTTTTTATTCGACACCTACATTAATTAACTGATAAACTGTGGATTAAAATCCAGCACTGTCGAAATCCTGAAAATTCAAAATATAGAAAAGTCAGAGTGAATAAATACCTGCTGTGGGAATCCCATTCTCATTTGAGATTTTATCAATCCCTTGCGCTCGTTGCTGGTGACACCTCTCCACCTCTCCAATCATTTGAAGAACCCAAGCATAATAAAATGCATTGCTGAAAAAGACCATAAAAGTTTACAACCGTGACTGCTCCTGACGACAATTGTGCATAATACATAGCTTCTGCCGGTTATTTCCATCTTGGATTGTGTACTGAATTCCAATTATTGGTTTTTCCAATAATTTAGAAAACTATTAGCTAGAAAGGCTTCCCGCCTGATCCAAAGATTATGCCCATCCTGATAGTTAAGGTCAAGCAAAACCAGCCTTCCTACCTGGCCAGCACAATAAGCCAACATAGGCCCATCTAATAACCACATGAGCCCGTCACCATCTAATGTGGAATAATCTGGTAAAGAAGTAATGCATACACTTTATTCATCAAGATCTATTCAGAGACGTCAATGATTTTCAGGATATCACTAAATCAAATATGTTTAGTGTTCCCTAAACAGAAAGATGGAAATCAGCAAGAAGGATTCCTTTCCTTTGAAACCCCAAAATTTATTTAGAGCACTCAACATTGCCCAATCGAACGTATGGCGTTAATACTTCATAATAACAATTTGCATAAATTGCAAATTTCATAATATCCTGTTAATTCATTCTTGAGAAGACGACAATAACTCGTAGGATGGCAATGACAGCTAAATTTCCCCTTCATAGCATCAGATAAAGTGGCTTTCTCAACATTTGTTTTTTTTTTTTGGAAAATTGTTCCAAACTCGAACTCATACCATAATAACATGAATAGCAAATCGGAGCTAACACCACACCTAAGGTTTTAATCACACATCTATGGTTGTCTCATCTTCTCACTAATGGCAGTCATTGCATCTATAAGAAATTCACAAGCAGAAGGTCTAAGATCGCCAATGATCTAATAAGAGCACAGGGGGCTATAAAGTTAGGCTTTGTCTTATAAGAACCATCTTTTTTCGAGAACTCTCAAGCGTGATAGAAAAAGATCAAATGAGACAAAAACTGGATAGATTTTATACCAATTCAAACTACTAAATGCTTGGAAGCGGTTATTAACTAGAGTATCCATCTTCACTTACAAAGACAGACTTCTGTGGACTACCTTTCCCTACAGAGGTAACGTTCTCCCCAGCCACCACAGCAAGTTGTTTGGAAAGAAGAAAATCACAAGCCTCCGCACACTGAGCAGTTATATAGTTTTTCTGCCCGCAGCCACCAAACCTTTTAGCCAAACCATTACCTGTATGTTGAAGCAAACACCAAGAACCATACTGTAAGCATTTAGTAATTCAAATGAGAACATATGACAAAGGGCAGAATTGATAAAATAGTAAAATAATGAAACAGATATGAAAGATTAAAACAACTAGACCAGGACCATCTGTAAGCTTGAATCTTTCAATGAACTTAGCAGCTCTTTTAATATAACATTCTTTTATTTCGCCTTGCCGAGTGAGAGGGAATAACTTTTTTAATGTTGTCAAAGCTTGAATTGCTGCAGAGAGGGCACTCACTATCCTAAAACGACATGATATAAGCACAAATTGAATCTAATCCAAAGCATTTACGAACCAGACTTAACCCTTAAATAATTGGGGGGGGGGGGGGGGGGGGGGGGGGGGGGGGGGGGGGGGGGGGGGGGGGGGGGGGGGGGGGGGGGGGGGGGGGGGGGGGGGGGGGGGGGGGGGGGGGGGGGGGGGGGGGGGGGGGGGGGGGGGGGGGGGGGGGGGGGGGGGGGGGGGGGGGGGGTGGGGGGGGGGGGGGGGGGGGGGGGGGGGGGGGGGGGGGGGGGGGGCGGGGGGGGGGGGGGGGGGGGGGGGCCGGGCCGAGAGTAAAATTGGTTGATTGGGCGCGTCCATCCTCAGTCACAACAAGAAGGTTTTGAGAATCCTGGATCCCAGAATGGAAGGACAGTACTCCTCAAGAACTGCCTAAAAGTGGCTCACCTGGCCCACCAATGCCTTAGCCAAAATCCCAAAGGGAGGCCTCTAATGAACCAGGTGGTTGAAATCCTCGAAGAGCTCTACGCAACGATAGATAGCAGGGAAGAGGAACTGCTTCGGAGCGGAGGCAGAGGCCTGACGCTCTATGAAATTCCGAAAGACGCCTCTGTATTGCCTGATAAGAGGAGCAAATCAAGTCGGAATGAAGAGATTTGCAGAGATAAAAAACATGCAAGGAGTAAGAGTGAGGCTCCGAAGGGCTCTGACCTCTACAATACTTCTCCAGATAGTAAGCCGGATTTTGTGTTGGCTGAAGGATCAGCCTATTACAAATGACCAAAACTTGTATATTCTTCCCAATTTGTGAGCTTTCGTTTTAATCTTCGTGAAATTTGAAAAATGTTGTATAATATTATGTACCAAGCAGCTCGAGCTAGAGTTAACTCTCATATTTTTCTCAACCAAAAAATGTTGATTGAATAATTAAAGGTAATTGAAAGTCCCAGTTCAGTTTCATTCAAAACAAAAACAAAAGCAAAATATTAATAATAATAATACTAAAAGAACTATTCCTCCATCCATGTACTTGTTTTCACTTAACAAGGGGGATGGCAAGGAATTGATTTGCAGGCAAATAAGGAGGAACGTTCCAAAAGTAAGCCTAAGAAGATGGCAACTGCAATACCCGGGTGAGAAATTCGCCTAATGCCCAGATTGGGAATATGTTTCTGTAGGCTGCGTAAGTGATCATACAATTCCTGTTGAACACCCCCATTATCTCCTGTAATTGACAATTAGAAAACTTTAGTAAAAAGTAAAATCATACACTAATCGTTTGTGAATTCAAATTTAAAATGCTCAGCGTTACAAATGGTTATTGTTTCGTAAAAGAAGACCAAAAATATAATAATTTAAGTTGAAGAATTGAACTATATATGCATGTTCAAGGTGGATGTTTTATGTCCTCTACAACTACTCCAAGATTTAATATCTAACTTGTCTCTGGATTGTGTTGAATAACTAGCCTTTTCTATACAGGTATTTTGACTAAGAGGGCATCTGACCTATGATTCATCCATCTTTAAGTCTTTTTGGGGAGAGTAATGCTATCTATATTTATTTTCTTATTATATTCTTTTAAAATACTCGTTGACATGTCAAACAATGATTAGTGCAATTAATGTAATAAATTATAAATAGTTAATTTATTACATTAATTGCACAACCATTGTTGCGAGAATTCTAAGAAAATAGAATAAAAAAATAAACGCAACATTATTTTTGTCGTTATTATCTCTCTCTTCATGGCATATAATCCTTTTGGGCTTGATTTCCTGACCCTCTGCTTACTTACGCTTCCACAAACCACTGGAATATTCAAGTTTGATGGTATTTTCTCAGTTGATTACCTGTTTCACTCGTGTTCTCAAAAAGTAATTTAGTAAATTGGACACTTGATTTAAGTGACTCCTGTGGCTAGCAATATGTGATTATTAAAATATTTCGATTTTTATCTTACAATATAATGTTTACCGATAAACTTTTCATACCCATCATGGTGTCGCTTAATCCCTCAAAATATTCTAACTACAAATCACTATCAGTTTATCAACTAAAATAAGCTTATTCTAAATCAACCTTGTGGTTGGATTCTGCACTATATTTTGTTTTATTCTACACAGAAAATTATTAACTGCATTTGGATTAAATCCAGCACTGTCAATAAATCCTAATTCAAATATAGAAAAGGTCAGGTGAAAATAAATACCTGCTGTGGGAAATCTCCATTCTCCATTTGAGAATTTATCAAATACCTTGCCGCTCTTTGCAATGGTGACACGTCTCTCTCAGCCTGCTCCAATCATTTGAAAGAACACAAGCATAAATAAAAATGCATTGCTGAAAAAGACCATAAAAGTTTACACGTGACTGCTCCTGACTACAATTTTGTTCAATAAATATAAGAGCTTCTGCCGGTTATGTTCCATAATTGATTGTGTATCTGAATTCCAATTATGTGGTTGTTCAAATAATTTATAAAACTATTTATATATAAGGCTTCCCCCTGATCCAAAAGATTATGCCCATCCTGATAGTTAGAGGTCAATGCAAAACCATCCTTCCATACCTGGCCAGCATCAATAAGAGCCAACATAGCCCATCCAGTATTAACCACATGAGCCCGGTCACCATCTAGATTGGAATATATCTGCGTAAAGAAGTAATGCATACACTTTATTCATCAAGATCTATTCAAAGACGTCAATTATTTTCAGGTATCACTAAATCAAATATTTTTAAGTGTATCCCTAAACATAAAGATGGAAATCAGCAAGAAGGATTTCTTTCCTTGAAACCCAAAATGGTAATTTAGGAGCAACTCAACATTGCACAATCGAACGGTATTGCGTTAAATACTTCATAAATAAAATGTGTCAGAAAATTAGCAAATTTTCATATATTACTCCTTTTAATTTTCATTCTTGAGAAGATCGGACAATACTCTTATGATGGCAATGAACAGCTAAATTTCCCCTTCATAGCAGCAAGATAAGTAGGCTTTCTCAACATTTGTTTTTTTTTTTTGGAAAATTGTTCCAAACTCTGAACTCATACCATAATAACATGAAATAGCAAATCTTAAGCAGTAACACATCAACCTAATGTTGGTAATAAAACATATAATGTTTCTCATATTCTCACTAATGCAGTATGCATCTATAAGAAGATTCACAATCAGAAGGATCTAAGATCTCCTAATGATCTAATAAGAGCACATGGGGCTATAACTAGTTAGTCTTTGATCATTATAAGAACAATCTTTTTCGAGAACTCATCAAGCGTGATAGAAAAGATCAAATGAGACAAAAACTGATAGATTTTATACCAATTCAAAACTACTAAATGCTTGAGAAGCTGGTTATTTAACGTAGAGTATAAATCTTCAACTTAAAAGACAGACTTCTGTGGACTAACCTTTTCCTGACAAGAAAGGTAACTTTCTCCCCAGCCACCACAAGCAAGTTGTTTGGAAAGAAGAAAATCACAAGCTCTCCGCACACTTGAGCAGTTATTATAGTTTCTGCCCGCAGCCACCAAACCTTTTAAGCCAAACCAGGTACCGTAGGTGAAGCAAACACCCCAAGAACCATACCTGTATAGCAGCTTTAGTAATTCAAATGAGAACATATGACAAAAGTGGCAGAATTGATAAATATTAAAATAATGAAACCAGATATTAAAGATTAAAACAAGACTAGACCATGAACCATCTGAAGCTTGAATCTTTTCAATGAACTTAGCAGCTCTTTTAATACAGTCTTTTATTTCGCCTTGCCGATGAGAGGGAAATAACTTTTTAAATGTTGTCAAAGCTTGAATTGCTGCAGAGGTGCACTCCACATACCTAAAACGAAGATGATATAAGCACAAAATGAATCTAATCAAGCAATTACTGAACCAAGATTAACCCTTAAATAAATCTTACGGATAATCGATGACAATGTCACCAAAGGTTTCAGCTGGGTTGACCAACTGACACATACCAAATAAGAAAGAACTGAGTATTAGATGGCATTTTTATATGCAAGGAAATACAAAAGTATAGCCCACTTTCAGTAGCACTCAAATTTAAGAGAACAAACAGATATTGCAAAATAGATCAGTTAACTTTAAAAAGCTACAGTCTGCTCCAAGATTCTTCTGGAGAAATTTCACATATACCATGTAATCCTGGTCATAAGAGAAGTGTCATAGAAATTTCTTTGTCATGCTACGGTTCCAAAGAAGAAATAATATTTTGAAAAATACACCAAGAATGACACCAATAAACAAACCAAAAAAGGGATGAAAGTTATATAATAAATACTACTCTTCTTTTTTAAGGATAAATAACCAAATAATTGGACTTTGGGAGGTTGCATTATATTGTTTATTGTAAAATAGGTGAATACAACCAAGCACTTTATGAATGATCCTTTCTTTTTGGTGCTTTCTAATAGGAAAGAAACAAATTATTTAAGCTGTGATTTTCTTACTTTTTCGTTGGGAGAATTTTTTATCCCCCTTTTCTGGGCCATTTAAATTTTCAGTATTCATTTTGTTTCATCCATTGATAGCCAATAAATTAAAAACAACAAACATATATATCCAAAAATGAAATGCCAAGGGCCATTTTAAAGAAATCTAGACCGCTAAAAAAATATGCAGTTGTCCAATCACTCTAGCATGTATCCTATGAATCCTACTGATACTTCTGGTTCAAAATGTGTCAAGCATCACTTTCCATATGATAGAATCAAAATCACTACTATAACCCCCAAAAGTTCAAATTGAAGTCAACCTAAAACATTCCCCATGTAAAAAAAGAAAGAAAGCTCAGAGAAGACATTAAGAGTGGTGTGAAAACGTATTTATCCATAAACGTTTATATCCATTTGTGGATGATATTGTGTTTAAATATAGGAGAGTTATTTGTTATTATAATCCCTGCTTTTTTGGGACAAGTTCAGATTTAGGATTTTTTTTTTTTTTTTTCCTTCATAGTTTAGCCTCTTCTAGCTGTAAATATATACTTGTAAAGAGCCATATTTTTTTCATTAATCAAGACAGACGCTGTCAAATGGTTTACAGTTTTTCTTCAATTTTTCTTAAGTGTCCAAAATAACTATGATGAATAGCCAGGGACTACCTCCAACCAGCTGTAGGACCTTGTAAGTTCATAAGTTGCAAAACCGCCCTCTGGATTCTGTATTTACATCAAGAAGAAAGTATTGTGAATAAATTAGCATAATATGCTTACTTGGTTAATAGAATAAAAGGAAGGATGACAACTTGGCAAGCGAGCCAAAGTCAACTAGGGTGATCAATGTCAACCCTATGCATTATGCATAAAATCAAAATCTAGAAACAGCACAAAAGTATCAAAAAAAAAAAAAAAACAGAAACAAACCAAAAAGGTCTAAACAAACTTTCTTCAAAAACTAGTTTTTGAAACATGATTATTAAGGACGCTATATCTTCCAAAAATTATAGATTATGTGTAAAAATGAAATTAAAAACCAGTTCCAAAACATTTTTATAATTTTTCATCAACTTCTGGCTTCAAATTCGTGCTATTTAACTTAAATGGTGATGCATTATCTATTAAGCCAGTATAATTATGTTTCAAGATTGAGGGTTTGTGAACAACCTGTAATGAGAGAATTACATTGACAGCATCAAACGATCTCTTTTCGTCCAATGATTCACCCACAATTTCAGAAGGAAGTTTCATTAACAAGAGAACAACCTGAAAAGTAACGTAATAATAAGGGTAACCATAACAACAATAACAAATTTAAAGTACCACCATCATCTTATCAACTACATACTTTTAGTCCTTCGGCTGTGCAATCAGAGATTGGCCATCCATGGTCAGCAGTTGAGAAAGGCCAGGCACCTTTTGAAATGTGTCTATACCAAAAATCAAGATTACCCGGGCAGTCTTCTTGGACCTTCAGGAGCAAAGATGGTTAATCCACAAGCAAAACTAAGGATATTCAGTTCTCAATTTAGTCAGAAGAGTGAATGGCTGACGTAACAATGATAATCTAGAAATAAAAGTACCTGTGATTTTTTAATAAACGTATGTGCTTTTCTTAGTATTGGACCATATTCTTGAACAAGATTGGTTGAAAGAATTGCTTGAACAGCAAATGACGCATCCCACGTTTGAGAGCCATTATATCCCTGCAAGAGATTTGTGCTTAATTTAATAAAGTAGCATCCGTTTTGCAAAAAATGATAGAATTCATCCAAGTAACAACTAAGAGTTTATAGATGTTCATTTATAATCTGACACCTTTAAAACTGTACACCCACCGGAACAAATCTGGTAATTGTGTAGAAAGGAGATTTCTATATAATATCAAATTGGCTGCCTTCATGTATTATTATCCCAAATTTTCTGAACCAGCTATCCACAACTCACGAAAATTTACGGCTTCGGAAATGTTTACATTTTGTGAAAATGGAATGCAAGGCTCAAAAACTAAAAGATAAATATGTTAATGAAAGAGAAATAAATTCTCAATCAAATTCATAACGGTCACACCACCTAATTAGGAAACTAATAAAAAATCCGAAACAAAATGACTAAATTTCTTATTTGCAGTTGCTATAATTCTTTTAATTTTTCATGATTTGCAATTAGCACCAATTAAGGAATTACTTAACTTAGAGTTGTATATTTACATGTACCTTACATTTGATGAAATATAATGGACTAATCAGTTTCTTTCAAATGTAATAAAATATGCTTGATTTCTACAATAATATCAAACCAACACAAAATGAACCTGCATTTTCATGCCATCTTCAGCAATCCACAAATAATCATAGATTCTGGGAATATGGTACTTGAAGGCTTCTGAATTTGGATCTTCGACCCAACAACAAAGCATGTTTAAAACCTGCAAATCCCGTAAAGTTCAAAGTGTAATTATAACTATTAGAACTGTGATATCATACCAAAAATACATAATAAAGTACTCTGATAAAGAAAACATATACAAATTTAGCGAGGTCAAGAACAGAACAGGAGATCTGAAAGTAAACACCTAAGAGAAAAAATTTTGAATGTTCAAGTGTTGCGTGTTATTTCCATCTAAAATAAGGTGTCCGGTTTGAAATTATAAGTTCTATTTCAAAGACTTTTAGTTTGTTAAGAAAATTTCATGAATGCCTCCCATGTTTTAGCTCGTATAAATTTTGATTTGAATTAAGTAATCATATTGAAGTAATTTAGATACAAGAAACTTGAGCTGAGAAATATGCCCATCTTGTTTAATCGCTACAACATATAAGTCTACACCGGCATGCACAATAAAAATTAAAAAACATCCTATCTCTTGTAATCAACTAAAACCTAAATTATAGTGAGGCGCTAATTTGCTCATTGCCTTCTCTTATCCTAACAACAGATGCTACAATCTTCTGCTTAATCCAACACATTCCAAAACAAATTTTAAAACTAACTCCTAAGAGCATGAACAATGGTGCAAAAGGAACTAAATTTGATAGGCCTTCTTTACCTCGTTACCATCATACATTAAGATTATCAAAAAATAAATAAATCCTTCACATGTTATGGATGTAAAGAAAGCCATAATCGGTGATGCTCAAATCCTTCATATTTAGCTTATTATGAAATCAAAGAGTTTAACTTAAAAGTACCTTATTTACGGGTCCTATACAAAGATAACGAGTGTTTTCATCTTCATAATGTATGTGTTCAATCGCAGTTTGAATAGCCTTTTCTCTCAATTTTTTTCCTGGCCAATTCATAAAAATTGGTTCAACAACTTTATGAAGAGATGTCCAGAGTATATCTTGCACCAATGGGTGTGGGTAGTACAAGTCTTCCTGTAATTCAAAAGCACAGAATTTTTATGTTGGGCCACCTAAATAATAAAATGGCAGCCATTGAGTTCCAAAACAAAGAGAACTCAACCTGGTAAAACGACAAGTGACATACTTGTGCGGAGTTACATAAAATATGTTTCAGAAAAAAGTGTAGATTAGTTTTTAAAGAGGCATAAAATATGGACCACTAAGTGGAGTAGCCCAAGCACCACTTGTTAGAAAAACAAGAAAAAGGTTAAGGAATAAACCAGATCCAGTAAATTTGGCATGTAAAAAAATTATCATCAAGCTTCAAGTTATTTACATCAATTAAAAATTCACATAAATAATAATAGTTTCTTATTTGAAAAAAAAATCACATCGAACAAGGAGTAGAATTTAATGAACATATGAGGGTAAAGAAATTATTCTTTTATTTTCAGTCAATGGTAATTACATACTTTCGAAAAGAGGAAACCAGACATTCTTTTCTCTGCCTTCAAGTTTTGGAGGAAAGATATAATGACGATTTGATTTATCTAAAATTCTCTTATTGGACATGGAATAGATGGACATGGAATAGACAACGAGTTCCAAATATTATAATTGCTTCAATAATACTCCTCTCTTTAAAAAGTTATCTAGGAAAGCTCTTTTTTAAGAACGATCATAGCTGCTATGTCAACAAAGAAAAGATGAGCAAAAATGGATAGAGAAAAAGCGCAGGGAAGTAACTATACACGATTCAGTCACTATGTCTTGTCCCAACACTCAGGACCAAAAAAATGTATTTAGTGGCAAATTTCTTAAATGATCAGAAAGGGTTTTGGACTAGCTGTAATAGGAGTATTACTAGCAATATTTTAAAATATTTAGTCTGTAATGAAAAAATAGCAGAATTAACCAACCTTTGCACAGAGATTTCGAGCCTGATTCCAATCTATTTCATGATATGGAACAGTATAAAGCTCCTTTCGTAGTGAAAGTACAGTTGGTGTGATTGAACCAACAAATCTCTTTCCATATAAGTATGACATTGGCAAGTATACCATCCGACAATGACACCACATTCTTCCTGCAACAGATTAAGCAAATATTTTTTTACTATTGAGGCCCGATTTTAGGAAGTTAAATGTATGCCTAAGTGCATTTGGGATTCATAAGGCAAGAAATCTTGTAGATTTTGAATTCCATGTAATTAGAATTCGTTGTTCATGAGCTTCATCACTCCTATAGATCCCTAGTGCCAATTAGGCTATTTCGATCAAGGTCATAGTATAATCCATGATATTATGAAATTCCAGTCTTCTTGACCTCAAGGGGACTGACTCTTTTCAATGTTGAGCAGCGCCGGTTAGGCATAGTTTAGGCAATGGCCTCTTCTTACAGTAAGGTGCAGACCAAAATGAATATACTTCCTTCTATCTATAAGATTGTTAGGCGGATGGAGTCGCAAAGCACAGACCCCAGTCACCAGCAGCGACATCCGATTGTGGGCATATTAACAACTTGTTATCATAAAGCCATAAATACCTAGTGCTCTTTAATGCCATAAAAAGTTCATGTATATGGAGTATCTTACTGCATTTTGTATCATTGAGTTAATGTTAAGTGCATATGTTAGAGCAGAATACATGAAAGTTTTGAACCTGGATGAAAAGGAACCATGTAAGGTAGAAGCCACATCTCTGGGGGCAAGGGATTATTGCCAGACCATTCATATGCTCCAAGTACCTTTAACAAAGAAGAATGACACAAGTTAAACATTGCAGTAGAATATTACAACATTAGAACTTAAAAAAGAAAAAGGCACTTTTTTTTTTTTTGTTAAAAAATGGTTGAATCCCTAACCGAAAGCCACATCTTCCCCCACGATGTAATTGCGGTAGCTCCACCATGTTCAAGAATCCAAATTCGACATTTCTCCATTGAACCTTCTCCATCATTTGCTCCTTCACCAAGCAACCTTAAAGTAACATAGTTTAAAACTGAACCAAACATGGTGCTGTGCCCCTCGATGTGTAATCCAAACCCACCATCTTTATTCTGCAGTTATATCTCCATAGTCAGTGGTTACTATGCATAAATAAACTGTAGCAATAAAATTGAGCTAAAACAGAAATATCTAAAATTCCATCATATAATGTTATAGAAAGGAAAAAAGTTTCATATAATTTCTATTGTTACAGTTTAACTAGTCCTTGCCTGGTGATTGTAAAGGTATCGGCACATCTCCTTTTTATGTTCTTTAGATAATACAGCATTCAAGGCCCCAGTAATTGATAGAGTAATTGCCTGCTCATTATGAGGAAAAGTTAGAAAGCATGTCCGATATTTTTTTTTTTTTTGAGCAACTGAAAACATGAGTAACCATAAGTTTCTTTTTCCTTTACTTTTTAATAAGAGCAAGCAAATAGGTGGCTTACTATATGCGGATACCCACATCTCATCCATAGAGCAAAACAATAAAAATTTTCACATTTATAGAAAATCTTCAATGAATAGAAAATTTTCAAAAAGAAAATTCAAATTTACCAGCCCTGGTAAGAGAAACATTGGTCCTCCGTAGTCCCCTGGCCAATGCCCATCCTGGGCTTGTAAGGTTGAGTAGAAATTTATTGCCCTTCTTAATGTATTTGTTGTCATCTCTTCTGTCACATTCTCTGCATCTTTTACTTTGACTGGTGGTAAATTTACAAAACCCGAACTCTCCTTTGAAAACTATATTTAGATAACTACAGTCAAATGTTAAAACCCAGATAACAGGATACTGACATTTGGGTATTCAACTTTAACATGATTGATGTTCATATTTTATCAGGAACTTCAATAGCATTATGAAAGCTTTTATATTCTTTTTTATACATAGAAAACAAAGATTATATTTATCATAGAGAAGCTCAATTAGGAGTATACCTGATTACCCCGAGGTAAATTGAAACCAACCATTACAATATAGCAACTTATGATTGAAAAGCCTAGAAAAACTTCCTAACCATGTCAATCAAAAGGCATTCATCCCTATCTTTTCTACTGCCAACCCCAAAAGCTTCAAAACACAAAGCAGTTTACGTTTACGAACAGAATATCATCCCACAAGCAACTATATGCAAATCCCAATACAAGACAGCTTAGGTGAAAGGGAAAAATCAGTACTAATTTTTCTGTAATCATTCTGTGTGAACCTATTGCAACCTGCCAAGCTGAAGCCCATAAATACTAGCTAACATTTCAAAGTCCACGTCAAATTCATTAATTTTTAACAATTTTACCTTGTGTTAACAACCATTAGAATAATAATCAAATGAGAATTGAGTGTCCATATAAAAGAAATACGCAGCAAACATGCATGGAGATGATGCACCTGAATGCGCATGAGTAGATCCGAACTATGCTTCTTATCAAATCGATTCTTCCAGAAATTTTCACGTGCCTCCTCAATCTCGGCAAGCTCTTCCGCAGATCCAAGCTTCGGATCAAACTCCCAGACTTGCCGTCCCACGTGATTGTTTAAAGATTGGAGCCATGGGCCACCACCCTCTGCTATCTTCAACTTCCACATAATGTTCTCTTAACAATCCAAGACAACAGAAATCAGATCCTGTTCACTTTTGGAAAACAAGCATAGATAAGTAAGTCCAACTGAAGAAAACTAGTAGCGACAACACGGAGAAAAAATTGGATGCCAGAAAAAGAAGAATCAATTATTGTTTTGCAGTGCCTTCCCCACAGTGCGGGGATAGGAAGCGCACAAAAAAAAAATCAAAGCAATGTTGGCGTTTGGATCCCAAGAAAAAAATCGAAGGAAAAAAAAAAAACAGAGATCTTAAAATACTGAAAAAGTAACCAAAACATAGTAAACACAAGGTATGGGAGAGTGTTCCGGCTGATTACGTCTAGTTTCGTTCTACTTTCCCGAGAAACTATCGGACTAAAAAAATTAGCAAAATCACCATCCATTGATTCGATCTATTAAAAAAAAACAACAAAATGAGCATGATTGTCAGTGAGTTCAATTAGATCCAAGTTCAGGAAAACTTCAAGCAAATAAAACTCTGAAATGCAGAGAATCTATCGAACAGGAGCAAGTTCCCGCTCATTTGCGTCCCGTTTTGTGCCATTTTGCCGACGAACAAACCGGAAAGTGAAGAAGGAAATGCGGAATGAAGAAGAAAAATCCAATGCATGAAACCGGAAAATAACGAAATCAACAAAATTCAACTCGATCTGAGAAGAAAGAAGAAAACAATCGAAATGCACCTGATTAGCAGTAACTTGAACTGGATCCAACCTCGAGAAAACGGATTAACATGCAAAAATCATCAGCTACACATGAGCGGCTGCGAATGATTCTCAAACACTAATAAATTATATACAATAAGATTCTCATTTCCTGGAGAGCTGATTTGGAATACTCCCTCCCATGACTATATTTCTTTCCAACTAACTCTCTATTTTCACCTTTCGATTTCTCATCATTAATAATTTATTATATTAATTAATTATAATCATCAAAAATTGTAATTATAATGTATTTATTAAAATTTAAATACAAATAAAAAAAAAATAGAAATTATGAATTTAAAAATATGTATTATTTATGGGGCAGCCACAGCATAAGAAGTTTCTTGAAACCACCTCAAAAGATTTGATCTGACTTCTACTTCTAATGGGAGCAAGCAACGTGTATTTTTACTAAACAAAATAACATTCAATTTTTAAAAAATAAATAGTTGTTTTATTAGATAAATTTATAAAAATTATTCAACGTAGCAAACTTGCGACACGTGTTATTGTTACGACTCCTTATAATTTGCGCGCTTAAGAGTTATAGAACAAATATTGTAAATAAAAAAAAATCAAATAATCGTGAATTTGGCAGAAAGTGCTTTAAAACAACTATGAATTTGGCTTGACCGGATGAGAACCGTGCAATCCCATGAAACGATAGTAATATCACGTTTATGATAAACTGAACAAACCATTCGATTAAGCGTTTGTTTATCGAATCGACAAAAATATATGTTGTAAACACGAATTGATCTTATCATAGGCATTTTATTTCTACTTTTGTCGAATCAATAATTAAAATAAAAACGTTAGACGGGAAAATTGATTTTAACCCTAAAATAAAACTTACAAAAATTAGGCACAACTAGCATGGCTTCCTTTTGCAAAAAGCAAATTCTTTCAAACATCTAGGTATTCTTTATTTATTGTGAATGGTAAAGTCTAAATCAAATGGCGTTATAGTACAAAGCTTAATTATTCAACATGATTAACATAAACCTAACAATAAGACTGTGAGTGGTAATGCTTTATTTACTTATTTATTCTTTCTTGCCTTTATCTACTATAAATGACGAAGGTTGTGTAATCTAACTCTTCAACTATGTACTTAGATCATTAATTCTGGTGTTTCGGATCATGTCACGTACATGGTAAATAAAAAGTTATCATGATCACGTACATGGTAAATACTTTATACTAAAAGTTATCATGGTCACGTAAGAATAAGAATTGATAGTGCATAAAAGAAAGTAAGAGCTAATGATATTAGTTTGGAAACTAATTCAGACGGTCAATTAACGTTGAAATATGTTAGGCATGTTATAAATATTCGAATGAAATTGATATTTATTTGTAAGTTAGGTGATGCCAATTTTTTTTAATTGTTTCATTAACTGTAAATGGAAACTTACCAAACTTAATTATAGTTAAAGGAATGAAGACAAATACTCATTACTACTTGAAGAGCAAAGTTGCGTCAAAAACAAATATTGATATTAAAGAAGTACGTTGATTTCTATCTTAATGTTAGTTGAAAAAACTCAAACCTAATGATAAGTGTGTATTTTACACACTTTATTGTACTCTTTAATACTTGAATTGATGAGTCTTACTCAAGTATATGAAATTTCTGATATATTTGGTGAGTGTGTAAAAAAATTGGAGAATTACAGGTTTCGGTGAAATCATTCTAGAAGAAAAGCAGAGCAATTGTCGATCGATCGGCTATTTTAATTGTTTTAATCTCAACTGTTGATCAATCGGCTATTTTAATTGATGAAGGTGTTTGAATCTTGACCGTTGAACCTTGTTTTAATCTTAGCCGTCGAAGATGATTGTGAGCTGAGCTTCAAATTAATTGATAAATAGGTTATATGGTAACCTAATTGGGATTCATTCAGAAGAGGGAGAGAGAGCAGCCCTACAGAGAGAGAGACGACTTCAAGGAAGCCCGAGAAATCAGAAAGAAAATTGTGAAAGTGTGGAGGCATCAACGGCGATCAACTGAGTTCTTCTTCCTCTTTCTTTAGTTTCTTTTATTTTTATTTGTCTTCTAAAACTATGATTCTTATTAATTTTAGTTTTATTTTCTTTTTCTCATTCATGAACTAAATTTATTTTCTAGGGTTACGATGTAACTGAAACTCGACTGTTTAATATTTCTAATTTAGTTTTTATTTTCCCTTTTCCGATATCGTATTGAGTATTCTTGTCTGTTCTTCATGCTTGATTTTGCCTGATCACCAAAGTTAAGATTTTTAGAGTTGTTTCAAAAGACGGAAGTTGCGAAATAACTGGGCATTGATGAGTTTACCATGAACTGATTCTAGACTATGGATAGCTAGAACTTTTATATAGTTTTATGATTTTTTGCACTTAATGTATTCAATTGATTTGAGTTTGAGACCGGGAGGTGATAACCTGTTAGTTGGATAGTTGGATAATATTATTATAGCTTAGGAGAGAATAATAATTAAAATAGAAAAATCACTGTCAACATATATGATTATGAAATATTAACTAAATTAGGGATATTAAATAGGAAAATGGATGTGAAATCAGAATCTCTAGATTCTTTCTTAATATTTACCAAATCTTTAATTATTTTCCTGCCATTTATTTTAGTTTCCTAATTCGTTTACTTCAATTACTTTAGTTATTTAATTGTTTAATTTAAAATCAAATAAAAATCAAATCTTTTTAATAAAAATTAAAATGTTTTAGTCCAATTAATTTAAAATTAACTTAATTTAATATTTTAGTAAAACTATTTCTCGTGTGTTCGACTCTTACTTAAAAACTATATTACTTGTGCGACACGTACACTTGCGTATCACGATTTTTCGCAACAAGTTTTTGGTTCCGTTGCCGAGAAATTATTTTTATTAATATTTAATAAAGTTATTGTTGTTTTAATTTGGACTGTTTAATTAATTCGTTGTATTTGCTCTTGCAGGTGCATGCGAAAATTTGGTACCGCCAACCTATTACCTATCGACCCTGAAATTGAACGAACCTGCCGAAGAAATCGTAGGGAAACAAGGCAGACAACGATGGCGAACGAGCAAAACGCAGATTTACAACAGATGATCGAAGTGGCCGAAGTCGAGAGACGGACATTGCTCGATTATGTCATGCCATCTATGGACGGGGTTCAATCAGCAATTTGAAAACTTGCGATCACGTGCAACAATTTTGAAATAAAGCCGGGGACCATACAAATGATTCAGCAGTATCAATTCTGTGGTCTGCCTAACGAGGATCCAAAAGATTATATTGCAAGCTTCGTTGAGGTCTGTGACACGTTTAAATATCATAATGTTTCTGATGATGCTGTTAGACTTAGGTTGTTCCCCTTTACACTAAGAGATCGCGCTAAGAACTAGTTAAATTCCTTACCCCTAGATTCAATTACAACGTGGAATGAATTAGTTCAAAGATTCCTATCTAAATTCTTTCCCTTTGAAAAAATGGCAAAACTCCCCAACGAAATTAACAACTTTAATCAATTCGATGGCGAGACAGTCTACGAAGCATGGGGCCGATTCAAGGAACTTTTACGAAAATGCCCCCAACATGGTCTACCACAATGGATGCAAATACAGACGTTCTTCATCAGCCTATCACCTTCTACACGGACTCTTGTCAACTCTGCAGCCGGTGGATCAATACTTCAAAAGACAGAAGTGGAGGCATTCGACCTGTTAGAGGAGTTATCTCTTACTAATGATCAGTGCTCGGTTGAACATCAAATTTTGAGGAAGCATTCAAAGACTCCAGAAATGGATGCATTAAAAAACTGACTACACAAATGACATCCCTCACTAGACACATCCAAGGTAACCAAACTCCAGTTAATGCAATTCATTCCCCGATCGTAACATGTCAATGGTGCCAAGGACCACATGCTAGCGAGTACTGTCTGCAAGGAAATCAAACGGCCAGCAGTTCATCTGAACAAGCTCAATACGTGGGAAATTATAATAGACTGACTAATCAAAATTCAAGTAACTATTATAATGGCTCACGCAACAATCACCCGAATTTTTCGTGGAAGAACCCGAACAACGCCATTCAGATGCCACAAGTTAATCAACCGACACCTCCATTTCAAGAAAGAAGATCTAATTTGGAGGATCTAATTGCCAAAATGGGTGAGCGCACTAGCAATCTAATCGCCGAATTGGGGGAGCATACAAATAAATTTATGGCTGAAACAAGAACCACTTTGCAAAACCAGTCGGCCCAAATTCGAAGCTTAGAAACGCAAATGGGCCAGATGGCAGCTGCACTAAATGGACGCCCACAAGGTACATTGCCCAGTTCCACTGAAATCAACCCCAGAGACCAATGCAATGCCATCACACTTAGGAGTGGAAAAGTTATTGAAAATTGCGTTAAAGAAAATAAAAAAGTGGTCGCACATGGCAGAATGCATTCGTCATTATCCGAGTCCACACCAAAGGATCAAGAGCTACAGGAAGCTCCACCTCAGATCCCAAAAGAGATCATCCCAAAAGTTCCTTTCCCACAACGCTTGAAAAATGAAAAATTGGATAAGCAATTCGACAAATTCTTGAACGTTTTCAAACAATTACACATTAACATCCCGTTTGCCGAGGCATTGGAACAAATGCCAACCTATGCCAAATTTTTAAAAGAAATTCTATCACATAAAAGAAAAATAGAGGATTGTGGTACAATCGTCGTGTCTGAAGAATGCAGTGCAATAATTCAACGAAAACTCCCACTAAAGTTGAAGGATCCAGGTAGTTTTACGGTTCCATGTGAGATTGGGAACTGCATTTTTGAGCATGCTTTATGCGATCTGGGAGCAAGCATCAATTTAATGCCATTATCTATTTTTCAAAAGCTGGAGCTAGGTGAAGCAAAACCAACACGAGTGATTTTACAAATGGCTGATAGATCAATAAAGCACCCGAGGGGAATCATAGAAGACGTGCTTGTTAAGGTTGATAAGTTCATATTTCCAGCAGATTTTGTAGTCCTAGATATGGTTGAAGACCGAGATATCCCAATAATCTTAGGACGACCATTTTTAGCAACTGGGGGAGCGTTGATTGACGTGCAAAGGGGTGAATTGAAAGGGGTGAATTGAAATTACGTGTACAAAATGAGGAGGTCACATTTAATGTGTTCCGCTCGATGAAGTATCCGCAGGCTAGTGATGACGTGTTTCGGATAGACACGATGGATTCCACATTAGCGGATATGCCATTTCAGTTAAGTGACTCACTTGAAACAAGTGAATTCAATCAAGATATTTCCCTGGACGAAAACGTGGGAGCTACAAGCTATGAATTATTGATGAACGCTTTTGAACCTGAAAAGAAGAAGTATTTTGAAAGTTTGGGAGAGCCACCTATTAGGGTCCCCCCATCCATTGAAAGTCCACCCACTCTAGAACTAAAACATCTTCCGTCTCACTTGCGTTATGCATATATAGGAGAAAATGAGACGCTTCCAATTATTATCTCAGCGGACTTATCTCAGATCGAAGAAGAAAAGCTATTACGAGTACTTCAAAAATATAAAGTCACTATTGGATGGACTCTATTGGATATTAAAGGCATTAGCTCCTCATTCTGTGTACATCGGATCTTAATGGAAGACGGTCATCGCCCATCAGTTGAACACCAAAGGCGTCTGAATCCAGCAATGAAAGAGGTTGTGCGTAAAGAGATTTTGAAATGGTTGGATGCGGGCGTTATTTACCCGATTTCAGATAGCCCGTGGGTGAGCCCGGTGCAATGTGTGCCGAAGAAAAGTGGATTGACAGTAATCAAAAATGACAATAATGAGCTCATCCCATCTCGCACAGTCACCGGATGGAGGATATGCATGGATTATCGAAAGTTGAATAAGGCCACACGTAAAGATCACTTTCCGTTGCCATTTATTGATCAGATGCTAGATAGACTTTCTGGTCACGATTACTACTTCTTTCTAGATGGATACTCGGGATACAATCAGATTGTTATAGCACCGGAAGATCAAGAAAAGACTACCTTCACATGCCCGTACGGTACATTTGCTTTTCGACGGATGCCATTCGGATTATGCAACGCACCTGCGACATTTCAGCGCTGCATGATGGCAATTTTTTCTGACATGGTAGAACGATACATTGAGGTGTTTATGGATGACTTCTCAGTTTTTGGAGCATCATTTGACATATGTTTGGAAAATTTGTCTAAAGTGATGGCTCGATGTGTGGAGACCAATCTAGTACTTAATTGGGAGAAATGTCATTTTATGGTTGAAGAGGGAATCGTTTTAGGCCACCGAAATTCATCACAAGGCATTGAGGTGGACCGAGCTAAGATAGTGGCGATCGAGAAATTACCGCCGCCCGTATCAGTTAAGGGAGTTCGTAGCTTTCTTGGACACGCTGGTTTTTACCGGCGCTTCATCAAGGACTTCTCTAAGATTACTAAACCCTTGTGCAATCTACTAGAAAAAGACGTGCCATTCAAGTTTACAGTAGAATGTCTTGAAGCATTTAATGTTCTTAAAGAAAAACTTGTGATAGCTCCGATTATCACTGCACCCGATTGGGACTTGCCATTTGAAATTATGATGGATGCGAGTGATTTCGCTGTTGGATCAGTTTTGGGCCAAAGGAAAGATAAAAGTTTCCGAACAATTTACTATGCCAGTTGGACCCTTAATGATGCTCAATTAAATTATGCTACCATAGAGAAAGAGTTATTGGCCGTCGTCTTCGCCTTTGATAAGTTCAGACCATACGTGATTGGAAATAAAGTCATAGTATTCACCGACCACTCAGTATTCAAATATCTCATGGAGAAAAAGGATGCTAAACCTCGGTTAATTAGGTTGGTGCTACTATTACAAGAATTTGACCTGGAAATAAGAGATAAAAAGGGAACCGAAAATCTAGTAGCTGACCACCTCTCTCGTTTAGAAACTCAAGAGCATGTGACCGATCAAAACCAGCAAATAAATGAAGATTTCCCGGACGAGACGCTCCTTGCTGTGTTGAAGCTACCATGGTACGCAGATTACGTGAATTACCTGGTCGGGCAAACTATACCACCTGACTTGAAATCTCATCAACGAAAGAAATTCTTCTCCGACATTCGACGCTACTACTGGGAAGAAAATATCCTTTATAAGCATTGTTCTGACCAAATGATACGACGTTGTATACCAAAAGATGAGATGGAATCAGTCTTGAGGCACTGCCACACTCTGGAATGTGGCGGGCACTTTGGAGGCGTTCGGACTGCAGCAAAAGTATTACAATGCGGTTTTTATTGGCCATCATTATTTAGAGATGCTCACACATTCGTGCATGCTTGCGATAGATGCCAACGCACGAGGAATATTTCTCGACGCAATGAAATGCCCTTGACGAACATACTGAAGTAGAGCTTTTTGATGTATGGGGAATTGATTTTATGGGTCCTTAAAATAAAATAAAATAAAATAAAATAAAATAAAATAAAATAAAATAAAATAAAATAAAATAAAATAAAATAAAATAAAATAAAATAAAATAAAATAAAATAAAATAAAATAAAATAAAATAAAATAAAATAAAATAAAATAAAATAAAATAAAATAAAATAAAATAAAATAAAATAAAATAAAATAAAATAAAATAAAATAAAATAAAATAAAATAAAATAAAATAAAATAAAATAAAATAAAATAAAATAAAATAAAATAAAATAAAATAAAATAAAATAAAATAAAATAAAATAAAATAAAATAAAATAAAATAAAATAAAATAAAATAAAATAAAATAAAATAAAATAAAATAAAATAAAATAAAATAAAATAAAATAAAATAAAATAAAATAAAATAAAATAAAATAAAATAAAATAAAATAAAATAAAATAAAATAAAATAAAATAAAATAAAATAAAATAAAATAAAATAAAATAAAATAAAATAAAATAAAATAAAATAAAATAAAATAAAATAAAATAAAATAAAATAAAATAAAATAAAATAAAATAAAATAAAATAAAATAAAATAAAATAAAATAAAATAAAATAAAATAAAATAAAATAAAATAAAATAAAATAAAATAAA
Source organism: Begonia masoniana (assembly GCA_022432975.1). NCBI lineage: Eukaryota > Viridiplantae > Streptophyta > Magnoliopsida > Cucurbitales > Begoniaceae > Begonia > Begonia masoniana. The sequence continues at coordinate 11,375,181 of CM039508.1, read as the reverse complement.
ATAAAATAAAATAAAATAAAATAAAATAAAATAAAATAAAATAAAATAAAATAAAATAAAATAAAATAAAATAAAATAAAATAAAATAAAATAAAATAAAATAAAATAAAATAAAATAAAATAAAATAAAATAAAATAAAATAAAATAAAATAAAATAAAATAAAATAAAATAAAATAAAATAAAATAAAATAAAATAAAATAAAATAAAATAAAATAAAATAAAATAAAATAAAATAAAATAAAATAAAATAAAATAAAATAAAATAAAATAAAATAAAATAAAATAAAATAAAATAAAATAAAATAAAATAAAATAAAATAAAATAAAATAAAATAAAATAAAATAAAATAAAATAAAATAAAATAAAATAAAATAAAATAAAATAAAATAAAATAAAATAAAATAAAATAAAATAAAATAAAATAAAATAAAATAAAATAAAATAAAATAAAATAAAATAAAATAAAATAAAATAAAATAAAATAAAATAAAATAAAATAAAATAAAATAAAATAAAATAAAATAAAATAAAATAAAATAAAATAAAATAAAATAAAATAAAATAAAATAAAATAAAATAAAATAAAATAAAATAAAATAAAATAAAATAAAATAAAATAAAATAAAATAAAATAAAATAAAATAAAATAAAATAAAATAAAATAAAATAAAATAAAATAAAATAAAATAAAATAAAATAAAATAAAATAAAATAAAATAAAATAAAATAAAATAAAATAAAATAAAATAAAATAAAATAAAATAAAATAAAATAAAATAAAATAAAATAAAATAAAATAAAATAAAATAAAATAAAATAAAATAAAATAAAATAAAATAAAATAAAATAAAATAAAATAAAATTCCCGCATCTTTCACTAACAAATATATTCTGTTAGCCGTTTGACTACGTATCCAAGTGGGTGGAGGCTATTGCGACACCAACCAATGACGGAAAAGTGGTGCTAAATTCTTTACATAAAAATAGTTTTGCTCTCTTTGGCACTCCTAGAGCCATTATCAGTGATGAGGGGACACACTTCTGCAATAAACAATTTGAGCCTTATTATTGAAATACGGAGTAAAGCATCGAAAGGCTCTTGGCTATCACCCTCAGTCTAATGGGCAAGCTGAAGTTTCAAATAGAGAGATCAAACAAATTCTGGAAAAGACAGTCAGCTCGTCACGTAAAGATTGGTCACGAAAATTGGATGACGCTTTATGGGCTTATCGGACAGCATTTAAAACTCCATTAGGAATGAGCCCATATCGATTAGTTTTTGGGAAAGCATGTCACCTCCCAGTTGAGTTGGAACATCGGGCATTATGGGCTATCAAGAATTTAAATATGGAACTGCAAGCAGCTGGAAAAGCTAGACTCCTACAGATCAATGAGCTCGATGAATTACGACGCGAAGCCTACGAAAATGCTCGGATATATAAGGAGAAAACTAAAGTGTGGCATGACAAACATATTTTGAAGAAGGACTTAGTCCCGGGGCAGCAAGTTCTGTTATTTAATTCACGATTGAAGCTTTTTCCGGGAAAATTAAAGTCAAGATGGTCGGGACCATTTACAGTTAATCAAGTATTTTCGCACGGAGCCATTGAATTACGCCGAGTAGATAACGGCACATTTAAGGTTAATGGGCAAAGAGTAAAACCGTATTTTGGTGGAGTGATCGAGAGTGATGTTCAAGTCACTCATTTGGAGCCCGACACGTAAAGACCATCGAGCGTCAAGCCGTTGATGTTACCTACGGCACTTTCTGGGAAATTTCCCGTCTATTTTATTAATTGTCGTTAGTAGGTTAGCTATTTATTTTTAAGTTTAGATTAGGATTTTTCTTCTTGACAATTACGTAAATTACTTAAATGATTAACATTAAAAAAAAATGAAATAAAATAAAATAAAATAAATAAAATATAAAAATATCTGTTGTCTAAATGTATTTAAATCAATATAGGATTATGGTTAGTTCCCTAATATTAATTTTAGTTAAGTAGTTTTCGTTAGTTTTAGTTATTTTAACCATAAAAAAAAAAACAAAAATGGAAGGTAAATTTTTTAAATAAAAACAAAGGGGGAAAGCTTCAGTTTGCTCACGAAGAAACCCGAAGCTCGCCCCTGCACTGCCGACGACCAACACCGCCTCCTCTCCGACGAAGTTCTTGACCACCTCGCGCTGTCGTCGCAAAGCAGTCGTCGCTGCCCGAGCTCTCCGCTGTGACCTCCAGCTGCTCTAGCCGCCACGCAAGCTCGCTCTCCTGTTCTGCAATCCGCCTGTGAAACATTCTGAAAATTTTCATGTTCTAAGCAATCGCGGTACGCCTCTCTTCCCTCTTTTGAAATCGATTCACGGTATCGCACAATACCTCTGAATATCATAGTTTCGCTGATTCGATTATGCTGTTTGAGTTTTGGAAATTGGGAGTGTAAAACAAATTAGACAAAAGTGTCGGGTGCACATTACATTCTGGCATGTTCTTCTGTTTCGCGGCAGCTCTCACACTTTACAGAATTAATCTAATGATTGCTTATGCATGTTTTCGTGTCCTTGCTGGACTGGTAATATAACTTATTCTAATATCTACGATCTTGGGCTGTTAAAAGATTTAGACTAGAGACTTGTGTTCAATTTTCAATTTCTACACGCCCATTGCTTGATAAATTGCCTGAATGAAAAATTTGTTAACTGGTCCTGCACATTGCTTTAAATTCTTAGTTTAATGCTAGGTCTAGCTTATAAAGTTTTCTCACAAGTCACTTATGGGGTTATAGAGGTTGTAAACAGGGGTGTCAAACTTAAGATTAGTGGGAAATTGAGGTTATTTGTGAAAGTGAAATTAAACTTGTGTTATTCATGCTTCGTTACTAAATTACTGTTTGCATGCTGCACTTGTATTACTGACGTGTTCACTTCTCTTGGTGTTGTCTAGTTTGTCTTCCTGCAGGTTTTAGGCAACATATTTATCTTTCATGGCACCAAAAAGACAGCAGACTGCCTCTACCTCGTCAGTTTCCAGCCCATTACACCATTCCTTCTTCACTGCTTTGGCTGAGAGTTATTTTCAGGAATTCATGCTGAGCAGCGAAACTGGGGGACCTTAGCGGTATTAGGAGGCGATGCAAATGTTAGCGTGGTTAGAGAATTTTATGCAAACTTGAGAGCCTATGGCAATGTTGGCCCCATCATGGTACGCGGCAGGATTGTGAATTTTTCTAAAAAGGTAATCAACACCGCGCTAGGACTCGAGGCCCCTACTTTTGATGAGTATGATGATATGATGAGGGAGGGGCCTGATTATGAGACGATTCTTGGCGATATGGCCCATAGCAGAATAGTCTGGACATATTTTAAAGAGTGGTGCAGGTTTATCCGAAAGAACTTGATACCAACCTCACAGAAGGCTGAGTTCACTAAAGATAGGGCGGTCCTTTTTTTTTTGCATCCTGACATAACATTCAATCAATATCGGGAGTATTATTCATAGGAACATCACCTCATATTGCAGAAAAACCCAGTTATCAGCACACATCCACCCTGTGTTGATTACACGATTATGTGCAGCTGCAGGGGTAGATATGAGTTCCCCAGATGAGATATGGATCCAGCCAGCTGTATATGGTAGGGCTCAGCCAAATGGACTTGCTTTTATCGATCATGACACTCAGGTGGAGTTTCCACCACGATCAGAGCCTTTACCTCGTCTTAGGCAAACAAGTGCATCTGACGCATTTTTCCAGAGACAGCAGGAGCGTGTTGACGCTTGGTTGCAGAGTACATTTATAGGTTTCTCATCTGTCCCACCTACACCAGGTACTGCCGCATCATCCTCGAGGCCACCGTGTGCATACGCTAACGAGGTGTTGGGGCGCATGATGGAGAATATATCGAGCCAGCAGGAAAGAATGATGGAGATTATCACCAGAATAGAGCAAAAGATGGATCAACAAAATCACTCGTGGGAGGACGATGATGAGGAACAATCCGAGTCTTTTTGAGGTACTTTTATTTTACCCTACTCATTTAAACTGATTTAACATTGGGGACAATGTCTATATTACGTTTGGAGGGGTTTTTATTTGGATATTATTATTATTATTATTTTTTAGTTTTTAATTAAATTTATAAACATGTTTAGATTAGTAAGTCTGCTTAATATTTTGAATTCTATGGTATGATTATTTATTTCATTTGTTTAAAGTGTCGATGACTGCACCTTTGATCAATGCCTGTTTCAACTTCTGAATATGTAACGCCCCCGAACCCGCCCCGGCTCGGTGCGCTACATTACTAACTAACCCCGCGTTTAAAACGGTGTTTAAAATAATTTTCATAAAATATTGGACTCGATTTTTTGGGTTTTCCGAACCCTTGAAAGTTGTTGGAAAACGTGCCAAAATATGTTTAAAATACGTCGGAAAATGTCGGGCTAAAATAATTTGGAAATAGGAAAAATTTTAAAAAATTTGTTTTTTTTTTTCAAGTACTGGTGGCGATCAATCGCCACCCTCTCGGGTGCTACAGTGCCCGAGAGGGCGCGATCGGCGAACGATCACCGCTGGGCGCGTGATCGATCGCCTGCTGCGCACCCAGCGCGCCCCAACGCCCCCACCCACGACCAACTCCTCTTTTCCTCCTCTTTTTCCCAAGCCAAACACCTCCAAATCACTTGAAAATTTACCCACACATTTCTGACACCCTCAACTCTACGTCCCGTAAAAATCTTTAAAAACCGACTTAAACTGAATAACGAACAAAATAGAGAATGTAAACCCGACGTTATAGATTTTTAACAAAAATTGACAGTATAACGATTAAAGTTCTTTAAATCTGAAAACTTGAAAAACAAACATTTAAAACCACGATTTACCCCAAAATCACCCCAGTATCAATCCGCAAGTATTTACACAAAACAAATCAACCACAAAATATCAATCCCAACTACAAACCACAACCCCCAAAATACCTAATCCACACAACCAGAAATCTAAGCTAAACTATCGAAATACAAATCCCACATACATCCCGAAAACCATAGTCGAGACGCCCCGACAACTGCCCGCACCGGCACGCCCTGTGCATCTCCGACTGCTCCCAAGCTCTGGCTCACTCACTTAGCTCACCTGAACCCGCGTCGTCACCTACACCATAGAACATGCACACACACGTAAGCTTACGCTTAGTAAGTAGGGGATTTATGAATGCAAAACACACAATGCTTAACATCCTAACACATGCAGTTTCTAACACTCAGTTTTGCCTGCATCGCTCTCGATGCCTTAAAGATTGCCTGCAATGTTAGATGCCTTATTGCCTGCACCGAAAGGTGCCTTAGTTGCCTACTCCAAAAGGTGCCTTATTGCCTGCACCGAAAGGTGCATTATTGCCTGCACCAACAGGTGCCTTAGTGCCTGCACCGAAAGGTGCCTTAGTTGCCTGCACCGAAAGGTGCCTTACTCTTTAACCCCTATCATACACCCTCACAACGACAAACACACAACGACAAATAATGCAGCTATACGTATCTAGCGTGCTATCATGATGCATGTTTCAACGATATGCAACACCACACCACCACACAACAACTCAACACAACCCGAAGCAAAACAAATAAATCAACGCAACACGAAGCAAAGCAATAACAAATAAACCCTACCGTTCTATGGTGTAGGCCCAAAGGCGAAAGAATAGCACCCACTACTTACCTGACTGCTCGACTTTACGTTGCTCACTTCTATCAGTCAATTCACTCGTCCGATAACCTAACAAGTATAAAAAATAACTTAGCAAATCAATCATAAAATTCTAAAGGATTCTAAAACCAAAACTAACCAACAAGTCTACCTAAAACCACAAAACCCGATTTGTACCCAAATTTACAACGTCCAACTTCGAACGGCCATAACTCCCTCGTTTTTCAACAAATTTTGACGTGCTACCCCAATCTGCGAACCTCTACACGTCTACTATCTATTGAAATGCTTAAATTAACCCAACAAACATATTAGCCAATCCGAAAACCCCTCAACAGAATCGGCCCCCCAAGTGTTCCAACCCGATTTTTGTGTAACACTCCTCCAATCTTCAATCTAACCACTCAATTAACCTAAACTAACATATTTAAGGATTAAATGACCAAAAGAGGAAGAAAACCCTCAAGGAGAACCAAATTTTCGGACTCACCAATTTAGGGTTTTCAAACCCTCACTAAATCTACTCTAAACACCCCAAAAACACTCAAAAGCTTCAACTAATTGCATACAAACCAAAACCCATGCATTATTACCTTGAAAACTCTTGAGAACTTGAAGCAAAAGAGAGGAGGAGAGGCGGCTATGGAGGAGAGGAGAAAGGGCAGAAGAAGATGATGAAGAAAATGAAAAAAAAAACCCAATTTTAAACCACACTTTCTTCCTCTTTTAATTTCCCTCTTCAAAATTCTTTAAAATTAAAATCCAACCCCCCCCCCCCCCCCCCACTCTTTCACTTTTAAATCCAACGTGAAAGCCACATTAATTTCACCACTTTCTATACCTTTTCATTTCCAAAATTACTTGAAATTTGATTGGTTACTTAACTTTGACTTTTTCAACGCATTTGGTTTGAATTATCAACCCTCTTTTTTCCTTCATCTTTCATCCAACGTGAATAGCATTAATTGATCCCCTAACTTTTCAAATTGTAAACCATTTTCATGGCTAGCACCCTATTGGTTTATGAGTTTTTGACTTTTCAAAAGTTTGAATTTTCAAACCTAATCCTTTTGTCTTGTCCATTTCATTTCTTCTCTTTGCCTTATTCCTAATTCCCATCTCACGTAACGATAAACTATCCTAATCCAGGGCATACGTGCATTACAGAAAATTCTTAGGTGTTACAGAATAGATTCTGAGATAGTATGATTTGTGATAGTAGCGTTGATTGGAGCTTAGGAAGTTAGACTCGTTTGTGTGGAAATGTTCATTCTTGTTTAAATTTCGCTGATAATGATATAAATTGTTGTCTTGAGATCGAGAGCCTAAACACAGTAAGGGAGTGCTTGAATGTAAACACTGAAAGGGAGTGAGCTCCATTTAAATTTAGTGAGTGATTAATGAGTATTAAATTGTTCTTGGTTTTGCCCTGCATTCATGAATACAAATTGTGATTTTTGCAGAATTAAGAGAATGAATTAGGCCATTTTTGAATCGTTTGAGCTTTTATTGACATACCTCATTTGTGTAATTTAAATGGCACCCATAGTCTCCTATTTGAACCTTTATTTACCACTATTTTGTCAACCCTAACTTAACCTACCTTGAAATTATTTTGACTATTCTGTTTATTGAGCACAGAGTTGTGGGTACATATTATGGGGACAGTTGGAGAAAGTAGTGGTGAGAATCAGAGCTAATTCTTTTGTCAATTGTCTAAGTTATTAGTATTTTGGAATTTTATTTATTCTTCTTTTATGTTTTTCAGTGATTAAAATTGTGAAAAAAAAGAAAAAAAAATTCAAAGTTATTGGAAAGTTGAATTGTTCAGTAGTAGAACAATCTCTTATATGCTATTTAATTTGTTATTATTGTTATTATTTGTATTTTATGTTTGTTAGTAAAGACATTGACAAAGGAGTTGGTTTTGAAAAATAGAGAGTGAGACAAGTTTGGGGGATTATTGAGTTAATTGATTAGAAAAGAGTTCAAGTGAGTGTAAGGAGTGATGGTGGCATAAGGATGGATTGTGCTCTAGAGTTTCGCTTGAATCCAAAAATTTCATACCTTATAAACCCGGCCTTACATTATAAACTTAATTAAAGACATATCGACTTTTATTCTGTTTACTCATATTTGTTATTAGTGAATAATAGGCAAGACTGATGAACAATAAGAGTGGATGGAGTGACCCTGAGAGGTATTTTTGATTTCCCTTATCATAAGACACAATTATAGATCTATCAGTTAAACGAGAATGAGTTTGAGCATGTACACACACAAGAATTTCTGATTAAGTTTCTCTCAATGTGATATCATGAGTTGTATTATTGAAAGTATTTATTTAGATGGTTTATTTGCATGCAAATATCAAGCTGAGACGAAATACTGCGAACTATGATTTAGATAATTTTACCATGAAAATTTTAAATATTTTGCAGACTTTAAATTTTAGAAATTCCTGGATAAACTTTGCTAGATTTCTATGCTTATTTTTGTTCGCTTGAAGACAAGCTTTCATTCAAGTTTGAGGGTGTGATAAGTGTGTATTTTACACACTTTATTGTACTCTTTAATACTTGAATTGATGAGTTTTACTCAAGTATATGAAAATTCTGATATATTTGGTGAGTGTGTAGAAAAATTGGAGAATTACAGGTTTCGGTGAAATCATTCCAGAAGAAAAGCAGAGCAATTGTCGATCGATCGGCTATTTTAATTGTTTTAATCTAACTGTTGATCAATCGGCTATTTTAATTGATGGAGGTGTTTGAATCTTGACCGTTGAAGCTTGTTTTAATCTTAGCCGTCGAAGATGATTGTGGGCTGGGCTTCAAATTAATTGATAAATAGGTTATATGTTAACCTAATTGGGATTCATTCAGAAGAGGGAGGGATAGCAGCCCTACAGAGAGAGAGAGAGACGACTTCAAGGAAGCCCGAGGAATCAGAAAGAAAATTGTGAAAGTGTGGAGGCATCAATGACGATCAACTGAGTTCTTCTTCCTCTTTCTTTAGTTTCTTTTATTTTTATTTGTCTTCTAAAACTATGATTCTTATTAATTTTAGTTTTATTTTCTTTTTCTCATTCATGAACTAAATTTATTTTCTAGAGTTACGATGTAACTGAAACTCGACTGTTTAATATTTCTAATTTAGTTTTTATTTTCCATTTTTCGATATCGTATTGAGTATTCTTGTCTGTTCTTCATGCTTAATTTTGCCTGATCACCAAAGTTAAGATTTTTAGAGTTGTTTCAAAAGACGGAAGTTGCGAAATAACTGGACATTGATGAGTTTACCATGAACTGATTCTAGACTAGAGATAGCTAGGACTTTTATGTAGTTTTATGATTTTTTGCACTTAATGTATTCAACTGATTTGAGTTTGAGACCGGGAGGTGATAACCTGTTAGTTGGATAATATTATTATAGCTTGGGAGAGAATAATAATTAAAATAGAAAAATCACTGTCAACACGTAGGATTAGGAAATATTAACTAAATTAGGGATATTAAATAGGAAAGTGGATGTGAAATCAGAATCCCTAGATTCTTTCTTAATATTTACCAAATCTTTAATTATTTTCCTGCTATTTATTTTAGTTTCCTAATTCGTTTACTTCAATTACTTTAGTTATTTAATTGTTTAATTTAAAATCAAATAAAAATCAATTCTTTTTAATAAAAATTAAAGTGTTTTAGTCCAATTAATTTAAAATTAACTTAATTCAATATTTTAGTAAAACTATTCATCGTGGGTTCGACTCTTACTTAAAAACTATATTACTTGTGCGACACGTACACTTGCGTATCACGATTTTTCGCAACACCTAACGTAAGTGCATGTATCGCTAATAAAATAATAAAGAGAAATACGAGTCGAATCCACGATGATAAACTTAATCGAATTATATTGCATAAAACAATCTGAAATGTAAAAATAATATATTTGATTTTTAAAAAATTATAAAATAACATACTAAATTAAACATGAGTTGGTTTTGATATTAATAATAATGATCAGGGTTGATTTTCTTGTTACGTAAATTTCACTACTAAAGCTACAGATTGCTATAGCAGTTCATGTCTTCTGGTAATGTTGTCAAGTCTTTGGCACCTATCACAAGATTTTACAAAATTATTAGTATCTTTAAATAGAATTGACCAATACAAACCTGATTGTAATATTTTCGCAGTTGAACAAATCCCTCAATGATGTCCTCCATATGATGTTACATAACATTGTTGTGGCATTGCATGCATGTTATCTTCTGGGACACATCTCCGCAATCGTTAGTCAGCACATTGTTTAAATAAGAAAAGTTCATCCCAGAAATAATGTCTTACGCCTTTTAGAAACTTTATTTTTGTTCATACTGCATATCTGGAGGAATTACATCACTAACGATATAGTTGACAAAATCTGCATACCATGAAACAATAGAAATACTCACTTCAAGAAGTTGCTCATTTGGAAAAGTTTCCTTGATAGTTTCACCATATTGTTGTTCATCAAAATTACCTAACTGTGACAAATGATCGGCTACTAGATTTTCGTAGCCTTTCCTATCTTAGATTTCCAAATCAAATTCTTGCAAAAGTAAAACTCATCAAATTAACCTTGGTTTGACATCCTACTTTGTAATCAAATACTTTATAGCCACATGATCAGTGTATACTATTACCTTTGTTCCTATCAAATAAAATCTGAATTTATCAAAAGCAAAGACAACAACGAGTAACTCTATTTCTGTGATGGTATAATTTTTTTGAGTTTCATTGAGAGTTTTGCTTGCGTAGTAGATAAAATAGAATATCTATCTTTTTTCTATCACAACACCACTACTACAGCGTAATCGCTAGCATCACACATAAGGATGAAGGGAAGAGACCAATCAGGTGCTGAAATTATAGGGGCAGAAGTCAATTTTTGTTTCAAAACAGTGAAAGTTGTGAAACAATCTTCATTAAACTTGAAAGTTGTATTATGTTCTAATAGTTTGCACAAGGGTTTTGTGATCTTTGAAAAATCTTTGATAAAGCGTCGATAAAAATCTGCATGACCCAAGAAACTTCGAATTCCTTTCACTGTCTTTGGTGGAGGTAATTTTTCAATGACCTCTATCTTTGCTTTGTCAACTTCTAAACACTTTTTAGAAATCTAGTGCCCTAATACAATTCTCTCGCGAACTATAAAATGACACTTTTCTCAGTTTAACACCAGATTAGTTTCCATGCACCTCCTTAAAAATTTCTCCAAATTTAGCAAACATGCTTTGAAAGAATCTTGAATGATAGAGAAATCATCCATGAAAAAAGATTCAAGCAATCTTTGACCATATCAGAAAAAATAGTCATCATGCAACGTTAAAAGATGGCTGGAGCATTGCACAATCCGAACGACATTCCCCGAAATGCAAATGTCCCATAAGGTCATGTAAAAGTAATTTTTTCTTGATTTTTTAAAGCAATGGTGATCTGATTGTATATGAATATCCATCAAGAAAATAATAAAATTAATTCCCAGCAAGCCTATCTGGCATTTGATCTATGAAAGGTAATGAGAAATGGTCTTTTCAGGTAATTACTGTTAATCTATAATACATGCAAATCCTCTATCCTGTCGCAGTTCTTGTTGAAATCAATTCATTCTTTTTATTGAAAATTAATGTTGTCCCACCTTTCTTTAGAACACAATGTACTAGACTCATCTATGAGCTATCTAAGATTGGATAAATAATTCCAGTATCCAACCATTTGAGGATTTCTTTTTTAACAACTTCCTTCATCATTGGGTTTAATCTTCTTTGTTGCTCTATAGATGTGCAGTGACTTTCTTCCAAAAATATTTTGTGCATGCAAATACTAGAGCTAATTCTCTTAATGTCTTTAACTGTTCATGCCAGAGCTTTCTTAAAAGTCTTTAGTACTCTCAATAACTCTTCTTCTTACATGGAAAACAAAGCAACTGAAATGATAACAAGTAACATCTCCTTGTGTCCGAGATATGTATATTTAAAATGTGATGGGAGTTGTTTTAACTCCAGTACTCGTGCTTCCTTGATGGATGACTTTAAAATTTCAACTTGATAGTTTGTTCTTTCCAATGTTTCGAAAACTGTTTGTTGTAGCTTCGATAAATTTGTAACTATCCTATTAAGATATTGTCCACTTTGGGGATTGGGTCGTAACCCAATATCCTCCCCTCACGGCTTTGTTTGGTGAGGACTTCCCAGTCGGTCACCCAACCTGGTACTACTCTCGCCGAAGCACTTTTAACTTCGGCGTTCTTATGGGATCCGTTGCCAATTGTGCTCCAAAACGCGTCTTACTATCTTAGGAGGGTTTTCTTACATATGTTTTATTTTCATATACTTCCCCAAGCGATGTGAGATTGTGACGACTCGCTCTTTACGACCTGGGATTCGCCTATACTCGAGTCCGGGATCAACCCCGCAACCCGAGGTTTGCCTCGCAGTCGTACTCATACGTACATATCTGGGTCATTACAATCTTCCTTACCTTTTCCTGATTCAGAATTTTCTTTATTTGTTACTCCTTCTGTTATTAAAAAACAGTGTTCTTCATCATATGAGCATTTCATTGCCTTTAACACATTAAAGGTAATTTGCTGGTCATTTATCCTCATCGTGAGCTCTCTTTTTGAATATCAATAAACGTTCTTCCTGTAACTAGAAAGGGTCTTCCTATTATGATGGGTACTTCACGATCTGTCTCATAATCCAGGATAATGAAATCTACTAGAAAGATGAATTTATCCACCTTTACAAGAACATCTTCTATCTTTCCTTAAGGATGTGTGTAGCACCCGGCTCTATTAAACCAAATTTAATTGCCAATTATAATGTGTTAATTTTATGAAAGAATTGAGGGAGAAAGTGATTAGGTTAGTTAATAACTATGTAAGGACAAAAGGGTAATTAGCAATTTTATAAATGGATAACGTATTTAATGGAGGGTTTAATGAGGTTTAGCCGCCACTGTTTCCCTCATTTTCCTTCTCGGTATTCAGCTCAAGCACAGCAGAGCTCCAGGCGATTTCCCTCTCCGATCCTTATTCCTCAAACTAGGTGAGTTTTCCATTTTATTTCTCGAGATTTTAGTGGCTAGATAGCAGAGATAGTGTAATGCGCGTATTTTGATAATACTGCGAGTGAGTTGAGTTCGATTTTAGTATTGAGCCGAGAGTGTATGATGATTAGAGATTTCAAACGAGCCCCTTAGGTTTCAGAACGATTTAGGATAAGGTTAGTGGTGATCTAATCGGTATTTTTGCTTATGACGCTAGGTGAGCAGGGTTTCCAGAGTAGTTGAAACCGAACGATTTTCAGGAGACCAGGTAAGTAAAGTATGCATGTGCCTTCGGGCCTACATCACAAAACAGTAGGGTTATGCATATTGAGAATGATTTTGTATGTCAGGCATCATGTTTTTGAAAGATTACGAAAATGAATTTCCATATAAGAATAGTGAAGTATGAACTGTATGTGACAGACAAACTATTAAGGGAACTAATCCGCCCCTTAATCGAGTAGAGGATGTATGACATTGGGAGAATTGATCCCACTCTCAAGGGAACAGAGGGATCAGTTCAGCTATTAAGGGAACTAATCCGCCCCTTAATCGAGTAGAGGATGTATGACCTTGGGAAAATTGATCCACTTCCCAAGGGAACCGAGGGATCAGATCATCTTATGAACGTATGTGAATGCAACTGAGATGAGAAAGTAGAAATTGCATGTTTAGGAATTTATGTTTCAGTATTTCATTCCATTACTGCTTTAGTTACTTAGCATTAGGCTAATAGATGAGTTTTGTGATGTAGGTGGAGAAGTTACAGCAGGTGAGCCTTCTGGGTTCATTGAAGGATAGGCTGGTTGGGGAAGCACACTCATTGTGACGACCCCAACCCGATCAGGGCCGCCACGGACTTGCGTGACATAACCATTACCTAAGCCCTCGTTTTTTTTTTAAATTTACTTTTTCATTTTTACTTAACACTTTAAAAGAAAACGGACTTAAACAATTGACTCACCTCTAACAACCTTGAGGGACTAACTTTAACTTAAACATTAAACATTTGAGCGTAAAACATTTCGACTTTTAAAACATTTAAAACTAGACTAAAACCATTAATGACTTAAACCAATTGGCAATTAAAGTAAAATCAATTAAAACAAAATGCTCATGCGTCGATCATCAAAACACGACACTAATATTACCCACAATTTCGAAAGACTCAAGAAAACAAACTGCGTGGATCGCTCTAAAAATCGAGCATATCCTTACCTGTTTTAAATAACCCACAACAGTTTCCAGTATATTTCTAAAATTAAGACTCACAGTCACAATCTACTACCACTACATATAACATCAAACCCGAGCTATTCATACATTTTTCTATCAAACATCCAATCTACAACTTAACACTTTGATACTTTCACAAATTAAACCGACACTAGAACTACCACCAACAAAGACTACCCACATCATTCGCCACTAACAGTTCGGGACACACCATTAGTATCATCAACAAGCCAAAACACACCCCGTCGCCACGAGCCACCACCCGTCGACCACCTATTCCCGTGTCATCATGATGAACTCTCACGTTCACACTGTCACCTACATCATACAACGGACTCTCAACTTACTGTCACCTACATCATACAACGTAAACAGTAAGCCTAATGCTTAGTAAGGGGATGCTCTATGGATAACTTATGCATGAATGCGTGACTTTTCATAAAACATATTCATTTCGTTTCGTTTTGTTAACATTTCCTCATCTGTCTACGTAGTAGACCATGTCTGCCCCGTGAGAACATACATGACTTGCCCCGTGAGAACATACATGACTTGCCCCGTGAGAACATACATGACTTGCCCCGTGAGAACATACATGACTTGCCCCGTGAGAACATACATGACTTGCCCCGTGAGAACATACATGACTTGCCCCGTGAGAACATACATGACTTGCCCCGTGAGAACATACATGACTTGCCCCGTGAGAACATACATGACTTGCCCCGTGAGAACATACATGACTTGCCCCGTGAGAACATACATGACTTGCCCCGTGAGAACATACATGACTTGCCCCGTGAGAACATACATGACTTGCCCCGTGAGAACATACATGACTTGCCCCGTGAGAACATACATGACTTGCCCCGTGAGAACATACATGACTTGCCCCGTGAGAACATACATGACTTGCCCCGTGAGAACATACATGACTTGCCCCGTGAGAACATACATGACTTGCCCCGTGAGAACATACATGACTTGCCCCGTGAGAACATACATGACATATCCTTACTGTTTAAATAACCCAACAGTTCCAGTATATTTCTAAATTAAGACTCCACATTCTAAACAATCTACTACACTCCTATACATCAAAACTCGGACTATTCATACATTTTCTATCAAAACATCCAATCTACATACTTAAACACTCTTGAACTTTCACAAATGAAACCGACACTTCAAGTCTGTAAGACCTACCAACCAACAAAGACTTAACTCACATCATTCGCCACTAAACAGTTCGGGACACACCATTGGATCATCAAGCCAAGCAAAACACACCCCGTCGCCACGAGCACCACCCGTCGACCACCTATTCCTGTCATCATGAGGAACTCTCACCTTCACACTGTCACCTACATCATACAACGTAAACAGTAAGCCTAATGCTTAGTAATGGGGATGCTCTATGGATAACTTATGCATGAATGCGTGACTTTTCATAAAACATATTCATTTCGTTTTCGTTTTGTTAACATTTTCTCATCTGTCTACGTAGTAGACCTTTCCTTGCCCCGTTGAGAACCATGACTTGCCCCGTGAGAACAACCATGACTTGCCCCGTGAGAACATACATGACTTGCCCCGTGAGAACATACATGACTTGCCCCGTGAGAACATACATGACTTGCCCCGTGAGAAACATACATCATTCCCGTGAGAAACATACATCATTCACTTGAGAAACATACATCATTCACGTGAGAAACATACATCATTAACCTGATCGTTCTTTACTTCAACGTTTCACATATCATCTTTAAATCATTATCGTTCAATTCATCATGAAAACATGCTCGTAAATAGTTCGTATGCACCTTTTATAAAACATGATGCATGAGGAGTTCATAGACATACATAGACATATCATCAACCATTCACAACGTACATGGACAAGCCTTACTCATAACAAACTTGACAAACCACTAATAACTAACTTTCTAGGCTACCCGACTCATTAAACCCACAGTCAGAAAATCATCATCGAAAACACAAAATCCTAACGTTGTCAAAATGTAGGGCCTTAAGGGCCGGAAACCTAACATCCACTTACCTGGAATCCTGGCTATACCGAGCACCGTCCTTGAAGAGCTTGGATTACCTAAGGCATTTCATAGCACGTCATTAGTATTAATCTAAATCATCCATTTCAAAGCTAAACGAAATCCCGAGCTAAGACAATTTCTTCAAAAACTCTAATTCATTTTGTTCGGGCATAACTAAACTCTTATTTTCGTGAAAACATCTCAAATTACTATTTCTAGCCTAATCCAACTAAAACCTAATTAAATAGGTGTAACGCCCCGAGTTATCTAAACCCGGTTTGCTACTCAACACACTGAACCGAACCATGACGACTTGATACTAATTTAAAAATATTTCACTCGACAGTCAAAATTTTACATTTTCTAAAACTCGATGTATTTTAAAACTTGCAGCGGAAATCAATCGAACATCAATGAAGTTAAATAATCTGTGAAAAACATTTTAAAATAATTGTTGGGAGTGTTAAGAATAATGGGCCAAAAATATAAAGCTCTAAAAATGTGGAATACCCATGAAATTGCAGAAGTCAAACACATCTGCCGACGACAAAGTCAACACAAGAAGCAGAAATAGAAAATAGGAGGTCTCTACCGATGACAAACGACAAAACTTCGGTTATATCAACCAGTCACAAAACGACAAACACTACCTACATCTTCCGATGATGTCAGCCGGAAGATATACAAACAGGACAACTCTCGGTAGACTGCATCTACCGATAACTAGGCGACAAAACTTGCTACTTACATCTACCGATGACGTCAGCCGGGGGATTCCTTCCTCCAGCATCTGCCGATCGCTAGACGACAGAACTTACCACTTCCATCTACCGATGACGTCAGCCGGATGACTCCTTCATCCAACATCTGCCGATCGCTAGACGACAGAACTTACCACTTTCATCTACCGATGACGTCAGCCGGATGACTCCTTCATCCAACATCTGCCGATCGCTAGACGACAAGACTTACCACTTTCATCTACCGATGACGTCAGCCGGATGACTCCTTCATCCAACATCTGCCGATAGACTTCAGAACAGCAATTCTGCTGTATTCCAAGAAAGCTCTGACTATCAAAGGATTTAAGCATTTTACTAAGACCAATCAGAGACAGATCAAATCATTGCATCACTCAAATCCAGTAGAAAACAGTATTTTCAAAACCCAACAGAACACTATTATCAAAGATACTCAGAATGTATTCAAAGTTTTGAAAACACTACTATCATAAAATTTTCAGAAAAAGAAACATCTATACTGAACAAGTTACTCCCAACTCAACACCTGCAGCCATGGATTAAACCGCCTCAACAGATGGCCAAACCGATGCCTAAAAATGCTCCTCCAACCAGCCTGGTCCTCTTATTGGTCGGTAAACACACCTTCAGTAACTTCTTCACCTACATCACAAACTCATCTATTAGCCTAATGCTAAGCAAGTAGAGCAATGAATGAAATGAATTAATGAAACAAAAATTTCCCTAAACATGCATTCTCTACTTTCTCATCTCAGTTGTATTCAAATTTGTTCTCTGTGGATCCCTCTGTACGATGGGAAAGTGGATCAGTCATTCCCCAAAGCATACATCCTCTGATCTCAATTAAGAGGCGGATTAATTCCCTTAACAGTTAACTGGTCTGATCCCCCTGTAGGATTGGGAAGTGGATCACTTTTCCCAAAACCTCAATCCTCTGTTCTCAATTAAGGGGCGGATTAATCCCCCTTAACAGTTGTTCTGATCATCCTGCTCACATTTACCATGCGTTTCATGTAAATTCATTTTCGTAATCTTTCAAAAACATGATGCATGACAACTGGAAATAAACATACAAACATACATAAATCCTACTGTTTGTGATGTAGGCCCGAAGGCACAAACAAACTCTACTTACCTGGCTCCCTGGAAATCGCTCGGCTAAATGCTACTTCAGAAGCTCGCTCACCTAAAATCATAATAGTACATATATCAAACTTTCACTAAACTTCACAGAATCAATACAGGAGTTTGAGGAACCAAATTTGAAACCCCACAACTCGGGTATTCTCAATAGTCGCTCAGCCCGAAACTACTCTAAATCACAACATTCCTCGAAACTCCTCACATTGTACTTCCTCAGCTATCTAACTACTAAAATCGCAAGAAAACAAGGAGGGCTTACCTAGGTTGAAGGAGAATCGGGCAGGAGAATCGCCTAGAGATTTCTGCCGTTCGAGCTGAAGACCGAAAGGGAAAGAAAATGAGTAGTGGTGGCGACTACTCTAAACTTTTTGCCTTAAATACCTTATCCACTTTCAAATTTACCAATTACCCTTACGCCCTTACTTACTCATTCTTCAACCTAACCTACATTATACTAAAATTTCATTCATCGATTATACTTAATAGATTTATCTGTTATTTTAAATTTTTAATTAAAGTCGGGTGTTACAATAGGCCACTAATTTGAGTTCGGTAAAAACCGACCCGAAACTCAAACGCGCGTAACTTTTGCGTCGGTTATCGGAATCGAACGATTCCAGCGACCACGTACTCCTCTAATAACCTATTTTAATCTGTCAAAAGGAATTTTAAAACAAACGACCGGAGCTAGGTCAATTCAGGCAAAACCCGATTCTGCCCTTTCCCGAAATTTTCCCCCTTTTTGATTTTTCATCAAATTCTACTCATTTCCTCCTCAATCGACCACATATACCCTCAATTAGAATAATCTAACCCAAAATCGAAGCTACACTCACCAAAACCGAATTGCCCTAAATCGGCTTCACTGATTTTTGCCCAAATTGGGCATTCCACGGCCAAGCAACAATAGCCGGCCCTAGGGTCGGCAAACCCACGCCGGAAGTGACCTAAATTGGCCGGTGATCGGAGCTCAATCGAGCTCGCCACCCACGGCCACAAACCGAACCGAAACAGAGGAGAAAATCGAGCTTACCGTCGGTTCGTGCGCGGAGACAGGCCGGAAACCGCATGTCGCTGTCGTCTAGCCGGAGAGGGTCGGAAGTTGCCGGCGTTCTTCGATCGTCGCCTCCCTCTTCTCCCCTGTTCGCTCTCGGCCACGAAGAACTGAATGGCGTCGAACGCCATTCAGTTATTTTTAACTTAAAATTAATAATAATAATAATAATAATAATAATCCTAATATTAATTCCTATTAAACATTAATATACCGTTTTGCCTTCCGTAAATCCCGTTAAATCCCGTATATCTCCACAAATTCACATTAATCGTTAGGATCCTAATAACACTTTCTTTTCGTAAAACGGACTTGATTTACTATTTTTACGAATTAATATACTAAAAGGCTAAAACGGGAACTCTAGCATTACTCTTCTCGATTTGGGTTTCTAAAATTTCATTTATTCTTCTACAAATCCCCATAAATTTCTAGGGTCCTAATAAAACTATCCGCTCACAAAACGGACCTAATTTACTTATTTACGAAAATAGCCTTAGAGCGGAAACCCGAAAAACTCGGGTGTTACATCCTTCCCTCCTTAATTGGAATTTTGTCCCCAAAATTATTGCTTGGTTAAATTTCTAATTACTCACCCTCACATTATTTAAGTACGATGCTCGTAATACTAATCTTGAAACCCTTATGGTCTTACTCACCATTTGGGTCTTGATAGCTTCCTTTATCTCCAAAGCTCTAAATCCTTCTAACTACGCACTTCGTAATTCAATCGCTCATTCACTCATCGACTTCGACTTAATCCTTTGTCACTTAGAACCTCGAACTTCCTCTAACTTAACTTTGAGCTAAGTTCCTTCGGTTTCTAACTCCTCAAAGCTTCTTCAATTATATGACACTAAGGACCTGATGCGTAGATTTCTCATCCAACCAAAACTTTACTAAACCTCATGATCTATTCACACATCAAAGCTCACTTGCATATTTTTCGTGCAATTCTATCTTCCTTTCATCCCGTAAGCTCCAAATTCCACGACCTTCACTTCTTGACTCATCACTCAACCTTCCCTTAATCTAGTTAATTTTCTCACTTATCCCTATGACACTATTCGAAGCCCAAAGATCTACCTAACCGGCCATTTTATCCTTTATCACATAGTCCTTATTCTCCTTAAGTTGTGATCTTATTCACATACTTAAGTTTATTTACTTTAACCTTAGCTATTCCCAAATCATTGGCTCCTATTTCGTTGCATCCAGGTTGAGCCTTCAAAATTCCTAATTTAATCTTATTCCTAATGTACTTGATAACTCATCAATCCCTCAATTTCGCACGACTTCACATTCGAGCTTTACTTCGAATCTAAACTCTTTATTTAATTTAGATAATGTCCTATACTTATTCTTAATATCCCACAAGGACTTCCTCGAAGTTACTAACTAGCCCACTATCTTTCATTCCTTCTAGTCAGATTCTAAATATTCTCCTTGGCTTCTTAACAATGATTTATCTAACAACTTTCTTGTTAGCAAACTTGTTGCAGGTAGATTTACAACCTTAATCCTAATCTTCTAAAATCCTCCAATCTTGTTCTTCCATTTCCAAAAACTTAGAAGCATTCCTTATTTTTAATGAAACCAAACGTGCTATGGCTTATACCACAAGCCCTGCCAATTCCCTAAGTCTCCAAAATAACAAATCGGCCAAATTAATATCCTTAATTCTCACATGAATCAGCCTCCACTTAATCTTTTATAGGTCAAGCTTTCTAACTTACCTAACTTGGCTTAATTAAGTTTTCTAACATCCTTTGGGTTAATTACTATCTCGAGACTCTTACTAACCCATGGGTTGTAACCTAACTCGTGCCTAAACTTATCTGCTTTACCCGTAGTCATAGCATACGACACTCAGTTCCCACCTTTCTTTAGTAAAGGTCTCTCGTAAATCCGTCATCAATAGTATCCTAAGTCACACACTATACGGGATACATAACTGTTTTTCATAACCAATCTAATGTGCGAAAACAACTAAGGCTCCCACCCCAACACGCTGCCAATTAAGTTGTAACCTCCTCTTAACCTAATATGTACACACCCCCTTCAAGTTCCCTAAACTTCCTCAATTACTACTTATGCGCTAATTTTTTTTTTTTTTTTGTTTTAAATCTATGGCTTTAACCACCTATTGAGTAATGACTATTCCTACATCCACAAGATTCTAAACTTTTCCGGTTTTACGCTCTATCGTTCGATCACTCATACGCACTTTGAGTTCCCCTTAATTGGTCACCACCTAAACTCTCCAGTCAATTCTTTTCCCAAAATCTGGGAATGACTCTTCATTACGATCTACCTCTCGGGTCCTTTAAACACTAAAGTTCCTACTTCCATCTTGGAGGTAAGTCACAGATTCCTTATCAACTTTAAACTTACTACTTATCTCTTATCTTTCTAAACCAAAAGTTCGAAATCAACTACTCGTTACTTTTCTAATTGATGCTCACTCTGTCGAACCACTATTACGCCTAACTTTGCACTATACCTCAAATCATGACCTTTACTTTAGGGTGTTAAATTCCTCTCAAATTAACTGACACATCTAAATCTCTAGATTAACTCTAACTCTCATCTACTTGCCCCATAATCTCCGAACAACACGCACTCATGACTTGACGTGCCTATTACTTACAGATCGCTCTTAGCTTAACTTAGTTTTCTCCCCTATCGCGTTGGTCGTAAACCTCACACATCAAAGAGAGAAACAAATCTCCCCTCTATGGACTAACCTCTAAGGTGGTACCTATCTCCTAGCAAACGTCTAATCCTTATAACTTAAATGCCACCTTACATAAGATTCCCTATTCTCTAAAGTCTCTAAATTTGTTAACCTACCAACTTCACCTCAATACTTTTTTGTTCTCTTCACTGATATTTACTAAGTCAAATGCTCCTATTCGGCAATTCACCTAAGATAGACTTTTGGTTATTACCTTCATTTAAATACTTAGGGGATTCGTCAAACCGTTAGATCTCTTAAGTCGTATCCCTCCAATGGTAATAAATTCTAAGTATGTGCACACTTGCACAATTATCCCAGGTTATTCATCTCAATGCGTAACTTTCTCTATTCACTATCCTCATTCTATCTAATATACAAAAGTTACGTTTTAAACCCCTACTCTAATTACACTTCTTCTGTAACGCTCCTTATCTTATTAATCGTCACTGTATGAATATACCTGGAATAACCGATGGTTGAGCGGTTCCTTCATCCTCGATCAAGGTATACATCCTCGGAGGACAACACGGTAGTATCTTATTCGGTCCTAGACAATCTCTGGCCTTGTGCCCCACCTTGTCGCATCGAAAACATCGACCGGAATGCAACTTGCACTCCCCTCCATGACACTTCTTACACATTTGGCATTGAGGGAACTGCACAAGCCTTCGTGTACGTTTCTCATCTACCACGCTAATTAAATCCTCAGCAATTCTTTTTATGCCCCTATCTGGTAGCTGCTCCTCCTCTAGCTCAAAAACTCGCACCTTATCTATAAACTGGCTAATCGGATCCACTCGGAGTTGAGTAGGTGCCCTCGGCATTTCTCGTTCCTAGACACAATACAAACAAAAGACAAAAACAATATAAACATCTATGAATCAAACTTAAACTTAAATACTTACAGTCGATGGAGAGTCCTCGTGCGGCGGTGTGTTTTTGGCAGGCATATCACAGAACTCGCTTTTAAAACTCCGTCTCTCTGATACCATAACTGTGACGACCCCAACCCGATCAGGGCCGCCACAGACTTGCGTGACATAACCATTACCTAAGCCTTCGTTTTTTTTTTTGAAATTTACTTTTTCATTTTTACTTAACACTTTAAAAGAAAACGGACTTAAACAATTGACTCACCTCTAACAACCTTGAGGGACTAACTTTGACTTAAACATTAAACATTTGAGCGTAAAACATTTCGACTTTTAAAACATTTAAAACTAGACTAAAACCATTAATGACTTAAACCAATTGACAATTAAAGTAAAATCAATTAAAACAAAATGCTCATGCGTCGATCATCAAAACACGACACTAATATTACCTACAATTTCAAAAGACTCAAGAAAACAAACTGCGTGGATCGCTCTAAAAATCGAGCATATCCTTACCTGTTTTAAAATAACCCAAACAGTTCCAGTATATTTCTAAAATTAAGACTCCACATTCTAAACAATCTACTACCACTACATATACATCAAAACTCGACTATTCATACATTTTTCTATCAAAACATCCAATCTACATACTTAAACACTTTGATACTTTCACAAATTAAACCGACACGTAGACCTACCAACCAACAAAGACTAACTCACATCATTCGCCACTAAATAGTTCAGGACACACCATTGGATCATCAAGCCAAGCCAAAACACACCCCGTCGCCACGATCACCACCCGTCGACCACCTATTCCTTGTCATCATGAAGAACTCTCACCTTCACACCTGTCACCTACATCATACAACGTAAACAGTAAGCCTAATGCTTAGTAAGGGGATGCTCTATGGATAACTTATGCATGAATGCGTGACTTTTCATAAAACATATTCATTTCGTTTCGTTTTGTTAACATTTTCTCATCTGTCTACGTAGTAGACCATTTCCTTGCCCCGTGAGAACCATGACTTGCCCCGTGAGAACATACATGACTTGCCCCGTGAGAACATACATGATTTGCCCCGTGAGAACATACATGACTTGCCCCGTGAGAACATACATCATTCAGTTTCCCGTGAGAACATACATGACTTGCCCCGTGAGAACATACATGACTTGCCCCGTGAGAAACATACATCATTCCCGTGAGAAACATACATCATTCACTTGAGAAACATACATCATTCACGTGAGAAACATACATCATTCACCTAATCGTTCTTTACTTCAACGTTTCACATATCATCTTTAAATCATTATCGTTCAATTCATCGTGAAAACATGCTCGTAAATAGTTCGTATGCACCTTTTATAAAACATGATGCATGAGGAGTTCATAGACATACATAGACATATCATCAACCATTCACAACGTACATGGACAAGCCTTACTCATAACAAACTTGACAAACCACTAATAACTAACTTTCTAGGCTACCCGACTCATTAAACCCACAGTCAGAAAATCATCATCGAAAACACAAAATCCTAACGTTGTCACAATGTAGGGCCTTAAGGGCCGGAAACCTAACATCCACTTACCTGGCATCCTGGCTATACCGAGCACCGTCCTTGAAGAGCTTGGATTACCTAAGGCATTTCATAGCACGTCATTAGTATTAATCTAAATCATCCATTTGAAAGCTAAACGAAATCCCGAGCTAAAACAATTTCTTCAAAAACTCTAACTCATTTCGTTCGGGCATAACTAAACTCTTATTTTCGTGAAAACATCTCAAATTACTATTTCTAGCCTAATCCAACTAAAACCTAATTAAATAGGCCACTAATTTGGGTTCGGTAAAAACCGACCCGAAACTCAAACGCGCGTAACTTTTGCGTCGGTTATCGGAATCAAACGATTCAAGCGGCCACGTACTCCTCTAATAACCTATTTTAATCTGCCAAAAGGAATTTTAAAACAAACGACCGGAGCTAGGTCAATTCAGGCAAAACCCGATTCTGCCCTTTCCCGAAATTTTCCCCCTTTTTGATTTTTCATCAAATTCTACTCATTTCCTCCTCAATCGACCACACATACCCTCAATTAGAATAATCTAACCCAAAATCGAAGCTACACTCACCAAAACCGAATTGCCCTAAATCGACTTCACTGATTTTTGCCCAAATTGGGCATTCCATGGCCAAGCAACAATAGCCGGCCCTAGGGTCGGCAAACCCACGCCGGAAGTGACCGAAATTGGCCGGTGATCGGAGCTCAATCGAGCTCGCCACCCACGGCCACAAACCGAACCGAAACAGAGGAGAAAATCGAGCTTACCGTTGGTTCGTGCGCGGAGACAGGCCGGAAACCGCACGTCGCCGTCGTCTGGCCGGAGAGGGTCAGAAGTCGCCGGCGTTCTTCGATCGTCGCCTCCCTCTTCTCCCCTGTTCGCTCTCGGCCACGAAGAACTGAATGGCGTCGAACGCCATTCAGTTATTTTTAACTTAAAATTAATAATAATAATAATAATAATAATAATAATCCTAATATTAATTCCTATTAAACATTAATATACCGTTTTGCCTTCTGTAAATCCCGTTAAATCCCGTATATCTCCACAAATTCACATTAATCGTTAGGATCCTAATAACACTTTCTTTTCGTAAAACGGACTTGATTTACTATTTTTACGAATTAATATACTAAAAGGCTAAAACGGGAACTCTAGCATTACTCTTCTCGATTTGGGTTTCTAAAATTTCACTTATTCTTCTACAAATCCCCATAAATTTCTAGGGTCCTAATAAAACTATCCGCTCACAAAACGGACCTAATTTACTTATTTACGAAAATAGCCTTGGAGCGAAAACTCGAAAAACTCGGGTGTTACACTCATGCCACGGACCTGGTATTTGATGAGGCAGTTTAACTGATGTCTGTTGGAGTAAAGGTGAAGTTGACAACATTTTGATTTGAATAGGTTGAGTCCTCATGACAGTAGTTGATACGAACCAAGATAGGTCCAAGCCCAATATCAAGGTATATAATCCATCTAACAAAGGAAGCTCTAATGTGAATCAAGGTGCGACCAAGCTCAAGCCCAAAGACAAACATCAATGTCAAAATATTGTAGTTCTTCATGGAGAAACATGTTTTACGGAGATCAACATCTTCAATTCAGCATCCCCTTACAATATGACATTCTTCAAGGTGAGGCATAAATGGAGGATTAAGCACACGTTCAAAGATTACTGGATTACTTCTCAAAGGTTTCTATAGTGGGCTGGATCGCGTAATTATAGAAAGTTTCCTAATTATAGTTTTAGAAAGTTTCTTAATTATAGTTTTAGAAAGTTTTCCTAATAATAGATTTAGAAAGTTTTCCTAAGTATTGTTTTAGAAAGTTTTCTAATTATCGTTTTAGTAATATTTCCTAATTACTTTTAGGATATTTTGTAGCCTATTTAAAGGCATAGGCGCTTCAACATTATAAAGCAATATACATGATTTTGAGTTACTCTTTGTGAGAATTTTCTCTTTTGTTCTTTGTGAAGAACTAGATCTTCTTCAAGTCAATACTTGAAAGATCAACTTGATAGCTTTGGTTCTAACCACAAGTTCGGTTACGGGTCAAGCTCCTTGTTTGATAACTTTGGTTCCGTCGGCAAGGTTCATTGGGGTCAAGTTCCTTATACTTGATTTCACAGGCGTTCTTGAGTTTCTAATTCCACGTTGTTGAAGGGTCTCGGGTTTCATATACCCGTGGTTCTCATCAGTAGTTGTTTCAATGTTTTGAAAATATTTTGAATTTTGTTGATAATGGTATTCTGCTGAGATTTGACGATGGTATTTGCTGGATTGTTTTAAGTAATGCATTTGTTAGAATGGTATTTGAATGATTTCAGTAATGTGAGTAATTTCATTTCTGTAATTAGAGTTGTGTTTGCGTAGCATGGAGTAGTTGAGTTGTTGTTCTGTCGTCTATCGGAAGATATAAGTAGGACTTTTGTCGTTTTGCGGCCGGTGGTTATAGAGTAAAGTCGATCGGATGAGGAAATCATCCGGCTGACGTCACCTTTGGATATAGAGTAAAGTCGATCGGATGAGGAAATCATCCGGCTGACGTCACCGGTGGATATAGAGTAAAGTCGATCGGATGAGGAAATCATCCGGCTGACGTCACCGGTATATGTAGGATGTATCTTGTCGTTTTGTGACCGGATGATGTAGCCGAAACTTTGTCGTTTTGTGACCGGATGATGTAGTTGAAACTTTGTCGTTTTGTTATCAGGGAAAAGCCTTCTGTTTTCTACGTCAGTTCCTTCCGGTTGACTTCGTTCTTCGGATGATGTGTTTTACTTTCATAAATTTCAAGTATTTCACGACTAAACTTTCATCCCTTCCGGTTGAATTATTTTCTTAATATTTTATGTGATCATTCAAACACTGTTACATAGTTTTGCTCAACTCTATTTTGCTCAAAGATTTCCGCTGCAAGTTTTCATGGTTTATCAAACGTTAAAATTTGTATTTCGAAGGAAGTTTAAATTTCGGTCCAAGTTTTTTTTTAGTAATATCCGAGTTTACGAGTAACAAACTGGGTTCTGAAAACTCGGGGCGTTACAGTATGGTATCAGAGACATTCAGTTAAACTGTTCAAAAGATTACTCATTAGTGCCAATCGTTGCATGGGGGTACTCCAACAACTGTAAGTGTTTACCTTAACCTTAGCTACTAGGTATTTAAGAGTATAATTAACCTTGTGCAGGAATATAGCAAATGTCTAGACGACCAGGAAGACCAAGGTTACCAAGGGAGATACCAAGTCCGAGGCGGGAGGAGGACTCTAGTGTAATCAGGCAGCTGACAGAATTGTTGCGTCATCAGACTGATATAGTACGTCAACAGTCTGACCAATTAGGAGTGCTGTTGAGCCGAGAGACACAAGGAAGTGCCAACCCGGGTTCTAGCAGTGAACATTCTGGAGATAGATTCCGGAGACTGAGACCACCCACGTTTGATGGTCAGTCAACTGATCCAGTTATTGCTGAGGGTTGGCTTAGAAAAATTGAGAGTATGTTTAGGTGTGCCAATATTGGAGAAGAGGACAAAGTCACGTTGGCCACGTTCCATTTATCTGGTGAAGCTCAACTCTGGTGGGAAACAGTTGAAACCACCACTGACATTCTGACTATGACTTGGTCACAGTTTAAGGACATCTTTTATGAGAAATATTTTAACAGCACGGTCCAAACCGCAAAGAAGTTGGAGTTTCTGAATTTGAAGCAGACAGGGTCGGTGGCAGAGTATAGTAGGCAATTTGTGTCCTTGTCCAGGTTTGCTGGACATTTTGCTCATAAGGATGAGGATAAGGTGTTCAAATTTGTGCATGGACTGAAGCCGGAGATTTATCGAGGAGTCAAATTATGTGGCATTAAAGGTTTAACGTTCAGTGAAGTTGTGTCCACTGCTCTGGAAGTGGAAGAAGCTGAAGGGAAGTGTGCTAGACCAAAGGAGGTTTCGCAAAAGTGTATCCAGCCACACCATCAGAGGGGAGAGAAGAGGCCAAGTGAAGGCCAAAGTAACCAAGGATCTGGAAAGAGGGTACTGAATACCCAGAAGTTTCCTCAATGCCCGAAATGCTCAAAGAATCACTCGGGTGAGTGTAGATTTGGATCGGGTAAGTGTTTTAACTGTGAAGAGGTTGGACATTTGTACAAGGATTGCCCAAAGCCCCGGATCGTTCGATGTTTCCATTGCAACAAGGTTGGCCATGTCAACAGAGACTGCCCAGCCTTGAAGGGTGGCCCTGCCAGGATTAAGCCAAGAATATTCTCCATGATGGAGTCAGGTGGTGAGGACCAGTCTGCTGTAGTGTCAGGTACTATATTGATTAACTCTGTACCTGCTTTTACTTTGATAGATTCAGGTGCAACTCATTCTTTTATAGCCTCTACATTTGCTGATAAGTTAGATGTACGGTTTACTCCTTCTGAGCATGTGTATAACGTAGCATTACCTTCTGGTGAGCACATGCACTCCAGTCAAATGATGCCTGATAGTGTGGTGTTAGTAGGGAACATGAATTTGCCTGTTGATCTTATTGTTATGGACATAATGGGATTTGATGTGATCCTAGGAATGGACTGGCTGTTTAAGCATCATGCCACAATAGATTGTAGGACTGGAATAGTTAGCTTCCAACCCCCTGGTAGTTTGAAACACACCTTTCAAGCCTCAAAGAAAGGTAAGAAAATGTCTGTGATGACCTCTATTAACACAAGACCCTCCCCTTGCAGAGAGTATTTGTGCTTTTTGGCCAGTGCTTTAGACACACAAACAGTAGGAAAATCAAGCCCCAAAAATGTTTTAGTTGTCCAAGATTTTCCAGAAGTATTCCTAGATGACCTTCCTGGTTTGCCACCAGATAGGGAAATTGAATTTGTTGTAGATATTTACCCCAGAGCCGAGCCTGTGTCTAAGAATCCATATAGATTAGCTCCAACTGAACTTAAGGAATTAAAGAAACAGTTAGAGGATTTGTTGGAGAAGGGGTTTATACGCCCTAGCTTTTCACCATGGGGTGCACCTGTCCTTTTTGTCAAAAAGAATGATGGATCAATGCGTATGTGCATAGACTATAGAGAATTGAATAAGTTAACTGTCAAAAACAAATACCCTTTGCCGAGAATTGATGACTTGTTTGACCAGCTTAGGGGTGCAAGAGTTTTCTCCAAGATTGACCTTAGGTCCGGTTATTACCAGTTGAAGGTTAAATCTGAAGATATCCCAAAGACTGCCTTTCGCACAAGATACGGACATTATGAGTTTTTGGTTATGTCTTTTGGTTTGACAAATGCACCAGCAGCCTTTATGGATCTCATGAATAGGGTGTTTCACGAGTATTTGGACAAGTTTGTCATAGTATTCATAGACGACATTCTGATCTAGTCTAGAACTAAGGATGAGCATGCAAGGCATTTGAGTTTGGTGTTAGGAGTACTTAGACAGCACCAACTTTATGCTAAGTTTTCCAAGTGTGAGTTTTGGTTGGACAGAGTTCACTTTCTTGGTCATGTGATCTCTGGTGATGGGATATCTGTCGATCCAGCCAAGGTTCAAGCAGTTAAGGAGTGGCCCCAACCGAAGAATGCTACAGATATTCGAAGTTTCCTCGAGTTAGCAGGATATTACAGAAAATTTATTGAAGGATTCTCAAAGATTGCAACACCCCTCACTCGGTTAACTAGGAAAAATATCAAGTATGCTTGGACAGAGGAGTGTGAGTCTAGTTTCCAGACCTTGAAAAAGAAACTGACCAATGCCCCTATATTGACCCTACCCGATGAGAGTGGAAAGTTTAGCATTTACTGTGATGCATCCAAGATTGGTCTTGGATGTGTGTTAATGCAAGATGGAAAGGTTATAGCTTATGCTTCTAGGCAGTTAAAAGTGCACGAAAAGAATTACCCTACACATGACTTAGAATTAGCTGCTGTGGTTTTTGCATTAAAGATTTGGAGGCACTACATGTATGGACAAACCTGTGAGATATTTTCGGATCATAAAAGTCTGAAATACATTTTCACGCAAAAGGAACTGAATATGAGGCAACGTAGGTGGTTAGAGTTCGTTAAAGATTATGATTTTGAGATTAAGTACCACCCTGACAAGGCGAATGTAGTGGCTGATGCTTTGAGTAGAGTGACTCCTTCAGTCTCTGCATTGATTCTAGAAATACCAATAGCTTTAGAGACAGAATTCCAAAGATTTAACCTGGAAGCTGTGTCTAGTGTGTCAGCCATGCTTTCGGCCATATCTTTGAGGCTAACTATTTTGGAGAAAATAAAGGAAGTTCAAATGAATGACGTTGAATGTAATAAGTATAAGTTGTGAATAGATTCTACTGATAAGTCGGATTTCAACTGCTCAGCTGATGGAATTCTTAAGTTTCGAAGTAGATGGTTTGTTTCGGCTGATACTGAACTTGGAAGGGAAATCCTATCTGAGGCACATTCCTCCAGACTTTCCGTTCATCCTGGAGGTACGAAAATGTACAGAGATCTCAAGCAACATTATTGGTGGCCAGGTATGAAGAGAAGTGTGGCGGAGCATGTGGAGTCATGTCTGGTCTGCCAGCAAGTCAAAGTTGAACATCAGAGGCCGGCTGGGACATTACAACCTTTACCAGTTCCCGAATGGAAATGGGAACAAATAACTATGGATTTTGTTACGGGATTACCTAGAACAGAAAAGGGACATGATGCAATTTGGGTGATAGTTGATCGTTTAACCAAATCAGCTCATTTCCTACCAATAACGATGACTCACTCGATGGATCAGCTTGCTGAATTGTATGTGCACAAAGTTGTTAGACTGCATGGTGTTCCAAGCACCATAGTTTCAGACCGAGACTCCAGATTTACATCTAAGTTTTGGAAAAGTTTGCACAAGGCTATGGGGACACAGCTTAGTTTTAGCACAGTCTTTCATCCTCAAACCGATGGACAATCCGAGAGAACTATCCAAACGTTGGAGGATATGCTCAGGGCTTGTGTGCTGGAATTTCAAGGTTCTTGGAGTAAGTATTTACCATTGGTTGAGTTCTCTTATAATAACAGTTTTCAGGCAACAATAGGCATGGCACCATACGAGGCATTGTATGGACGGAAGTGCAGATCTCCATTGTATTGGGATGAAGTTGGAGAAGCACAGTTGATTGGTCCTGACATTGTGCAGCAGACAGTGGAGAAGATTGCTCTTATCCGACAAATGATCTTAGCAACTCAAAGCCGGCAGAAAAGCTATGCAGACAAAAGACGAAGAGAATTAGAATTTGATGTTGGTAATGAAGTTTTCCTTAAGGTGTCACCTTTCAAAGGAGTTGTGAGATTTGGGAAAAGAGGCAAGTTAAACCCCAGATATATTGGACCTTTCCAAATCGTGAAGAGAATTGGGAAGGCAGCATATCAACTTCTGTTACCAGCCTCTTTGGAGGGAATTCATAATGTGTTTCATGTTTCCATGCTAAAGAAATGTGTTAGAGATCCTTCACAGATTATAGAACAACAGAGTATCGAAGTCCTTCCTACTCTTGCATTTGAGGAGAAACCAGTAAGAATCTTAGATTATGCAGTGAAGGTATTACGCAACAAAGAAGTTCCACTGGTAAAGGTCTTATGGCACAACCAGAATATTGAGGAGACAACTTGGGAGCGCCAGCAAGACATGATGGACAAATATCCGGAATTATTCAGGTACTAAATTTTGAGGACAAAATTCTTTTAAGGAGGGTAGATTGTAGCACCCGGCTCTATTAAACCAAATTTAATTGCCAATTATAATGTGTTAATTTTATGGAAGAATTGAGGGAGAAAGTGATTAGGTTAGTTAATAACTATGTAAGGACAAAAGGGTAATTAGCAATTTTATAAATGGATAACGTATTTAATGGAAGGTTTAATGAGGTTTAGCCGCCACTGTTTCCCTCATTTTCCTTCTCGGTATTCAGCTCAAGCACAGCAGAGCTCCAGGCGATTTCCCTCTCCGATCCTCATTCCTCAAACTAGGTGAGTTTTCCATTTTATTTCTCGAGATTTTAGTGGCTAGATAGCAGAGATAGTGTAATGCGCGTATTTTGATAATACTGCGAGTGAGTTAAGTTTGATTTTAGTATTGAGCCGAGAGTGTATGATGATTAGAGATTTCAAACGAGCCCCTTAGGTTTCGAAACGATTTAGGATAAGGTTAGTGGTGATCTAATCGGTATTTTTGCTTATGACGCTAGGTGAGCAGGGTTTCCAGAGTAGTTGAAACCGAACGATTTCCAGGAGACCAGGTAAGTAAAGTATGCATGTGCCTTCAGGCCTACATCACAAAACAGTAGGGTTATGCATATTGAGAATGATTTTGTATGTCACGCATCATGTTTTTGAAAGATTACGAAAATGAATTTCCATGTAAGAATAGTGAAGTATGAATTGTATGTGACAGACAAACTATTAAGGGAACTAATCCGCCCCTTAATCGAGTAGAGGATGTATGACATTGGGAGAATTGATCCCACTCCCAAGGGAACAGAGGGATCAGTTCAGCTATTAAGGGAACTAATCCGCCCCTTAATCGAGTAGAGGATGTATGACCTTGGGAAAATTGATCCACTTCCCAAGGGAACCGAGGGATCAGATCAGCTTATGAACGTATGTGAATGCAACTGAGATGAGAAAGTAGAAATTGCATGTTTAGGAATTTCTGTTTCAGTATTTCATTCCATTACTGCTTTAGTTACTTAGCATTAGGCTAATAGATGAGTTTTGTGATGTAGGTGGAGAAGTTACAGCAGGTGAGCCTTCTGGGTTCATTGAAGGATAGGCTGGTTGGGGGAGCACACTCATGCCACGGACCTGGTATTTGATGAGGCAGTTTAACTGATGTCTTTTGGAGTAAAGGTGAAGTTGACAACGTTTTGATTTGAATAGGTTGAGTCCTCATGACAGTAGTTGTTTCAATGTTTTGAAAATGTTTTGAATTTTTCTGATAATGGTATTCTGCTGAGATTTGACGATGGCACTTGCTGGATTGTTTTAAGTAATGCATTTGTTAGAATGGTATTTGAATGATTTCAGTAATGTGAATAATTTCATTTCTGTAATTAGAGTTGTGTTTGCGTAGCATGGAGTAGTTGAGTTGTTGTTCTGTCGTCTATCGGAAGATATAAGTAGGACTTTTGTCGTTTTGCGGCCAGTGGTTATAGAGTAAAGTCGATCGGATGAGGAAATCATTCGGCTGACGTCACCGGTGGATATAGAGTAAAGTCGATCGGATGAGGAAATCATCCGGCTGACGTCACCGGTGGATATAGAGTAAAGTCGATCGGATGAGGAAATCATCCGGCTGACGTCACCGGTAGATGTAGGATGTATCTTGTCGTTTTGTGACCAGATGATGTAGCCGAAACTTTGTCGTTTTGTTATCAGGGAAAAGCCTTCTATTTTCTACGTCAGTTCCTTCCGGTTGACTTCGTTCTTCGGAAGATGTGTTTGACTTTCATAAATTTCAAGTATTTCACGCCTAAACTTTCATCCCTTCCGGTTGAATTATTTTCTTAATATTTTATGTGATCATTCAAACACTGTTACATAGTTTTGCTCAACTCTATTTTGCTCAAAGATTTTCGCTGCAAGTTTTCATGTTTTATCAAACGTTAAAATTTGAATTTCGAAGGGAGTTTAAATTTCGGTCCAAGTTTTTTTTTAGTAATATTCGAGTTTACGAGTAACAAACTGTGTTCAGAAAACTCGGGGCGTTACAATGTGTCAATGATCAATCGGCAAGTTGTAGTGTCACTATTGTAGATTGAGTTTTTCTTATTCCCAGTCTTTTAAAGATGGACATGAGCATTAGGTTAATACTATCTTGAAAGTCGCATAAACATTTTTCAAAGTAATTATTACCTATCGTACATGGGATAGTAAAACTGCTAGGATTCTTCAATTTAGGTGGGATCTTGTTTTGCAGAATGTAACTTGTCATTGCCACAAGTTCAAATTCTTTCAAATTCATTTTCTTCAATAAAATATCCTTTATAAACTTTGCATAGTTGAGCATCTATTCGAGAGCTTCTACCAAAGGTACATTAATGTGGAGTTGATTGAGGACATCAAAAAATCTTTTGAATTGTTTGTCCTGATTATGTTTTTGCAACCTTTGGGAAAAATGTGGCAAAGATCTCTCATTCTGCAATTTGTCCTTCGAATGTTGCGGCTTAACTATAACGTTAGTAACTTGTTCATGTTTTTCTAGTTCAATCAAATTGTAACGACCCGACCCTACGGGCCTGCCAGTAGTGCAGTCCTCACCTAACAGGCCCAGGCACTGCCACGTGGCAGCCATACAGGCCCACCACGTGTACTCACGATCTTCTTCCACAACCTGGTTTGATGGGAGTTTTTTCCTTCCCTGGGATTAGAACTCTAGCTCCCAAGCTTCATAACCAAGGGTTCACCATCCCAGGTACCACTTGAGCTACTAAAATTAATTTAATGTCGATTTAAACATGTGTTGAGTTAGCAAAGTAGCGCACCGAGCCGGGGCGGGTTCGGGGGCGTTACACAAATCTTCTTGCTTTTATAGCTCAACTTGCTTCTCTGGAATTTCTTCTTTCTTTTTCTATTTTTTTCTGGAATCTCAAACACTCTACCATTTCTCAAAATAATAGCCTTGCAGTGCTCTTTTCCTGATCTCTGTGGCACTTCCATATCACTAGGTAACTGTCTTAAATTCCTCGTATTTATCGATTGAGCAATTTGACCTTTTTGGTGTTGACTTAAATGGTGCTTAAGTCTAACTAAGTTTTTGATGATGTATTTGAATGTTAAGTATGTAATTTAATTATGTTTATTAAATGAGAATATTGAATTATGCATGTGATTTAATCTGTTGGAAATGTCTATGGAAATGGTATTTTAGTAGTCTAACAATTGTGATTAAGTGTACAGGGCTAAATAGTTTAACAGGGCTAAAAAATTGATAAACAAAGTGTACATCCACCGATTGAAGAAGTGTTGCGAAAAATCGTGATACGTAAGTGTACGTGTCGCACAAGTAATATAGTTTTTAAGTAAGAGTCGAACCCACGAGGAATAGTTTTACTAAAATATTAAAGTAAGTTAATTTTAAATTAATTGGACTAAAACACTTTAATTTTTATTAAAAAGATTTGATTTTTATTTGATTTTAAATTAAACAATTAAATAACTAAAATAATTGAAATAAACGAATTAGGAAACTAAAATAAATGGTAGGAAAATAATTAAAGATTTGGTAAATATCAAGAAAGAATCTAGGGATTCTGATTTCACATCCACTTTCCTATTTAATATCCCTAATTTAGTTAATATTTCCTAATCCTACGTGTTGATAGCGATTTTTCTATTTTAATTATTATTCTCTCCCGAGCTATAATAATATTATCCAACTAACAGGTTATCACCTCCCGGTCTCAAACTCAAATCAGTTGAATACATTAAGTGCATAAAATCATAAAACCACATAAAAATCATAGCTATCCCTAGTCTAGAATCAGTTTATGGTAAACTCATCAATGCCCAGTTATTTCGCAACTTTCGTCTTTTGAAACAACCCTAAAAATCTTAACTTTGGTGATCAGGCAAAATTAAGCATGAAGAACAGACAAGAATACTCAACATGATATCGGAAAAAGAAAAATAAAAACTAAATTAGAAATATTAAACAGTCGAGTTTCAGTTACATCATAACCCTAGAAAATAAATTTAGTTCATACTAAAATAAAGAAAAACAACAAGAATAATAAAGAAGTTCATAGTTCAAAAGAGAAAGGGAAAGAAAACCTATGCTGAAAATCAATTCTCGAAGCTCTCGCTCTGTTCCGGTCTCTCGCTAGGGTTGCTCTCCCTCCTTTCTGAATGAATCCAATTAGGTTAACACATAACCTATTTATCAATTAATTTGAAACCTAGCCCACAATCATCTTCGACGGCTAAGATTAAAACGAGCTTCAACGGTCCAGATTCAAACACCTCCATTAATTAAAATAGCCGATTGATTAACGGTTGAGATTAAAACAATTAAAATATCCGATCGATCGACAATTGCTCGCTTTTCTTCGCGAATGATTTCACCGAAACCTGTAATTCTCCAATTTTTCTACACACTCAGCAAATACATCAGAATTTTTATATACTTTGAGTAAAACTCATCAATTCAAGTATTAAAGAGTACAATAAAGTGTGTAAAATACACACTTATCACACCCCCAAACTTGAATGAAAGCTTGTCCTCAAGCTAACAAAAATAACGTATAGAAATCTAGCAAAGTTTATCCAGGAATTTCTAAAATTTAATGTAACACCCAAGAATTTTCTAATACGTGCGTCGCCTACAATTTGACGTGTTAGGAGAGTTTAATGATACAAATTTGAGGTTATGTATTGAAGAGAAAGTGAATGAGAAGAGAGAAGAAAAAGAGTTGAATATTCAAACCAAAGGGTTGAAAAGTCAAACCTATGAACCAATGAAAATTCAAAGGAATTATATGCATTAATTGAGTGGAAAAAAAACATGGGAAAAGGAGGGTCTTTCACGTTAGGAATCCATGGAGATAAGAGAGGGTTGTTTTGCAATTATCAAGAAATTTGTGGGAAGAAATAAAAAAGTAGAAAACTTGTTAGTTAAAAAGGGTAAAAGTTTAAAGTTTGTCATCTTCTTCCCTTGCCCTCCACGATTTCTTTGGGCAGCCATTGAAGCTCCTCCAAGCTTCATTCCATCAAGGTTTTTCAAGGGTTTTCAAGGTAAAAATAAGTGGGTTTTGGTTGTATGCACTTTAGGTGTAGTTTATTAGTGTTTTTATGGGGTTTTGGTGAAGATTTGTTAAGGTTTTGAAACCCTAGATGGAGAGCTCCGAATTTTGAGTTCATTGGCTAGTTTTCTCTCTAGATTTAGTGTTTTAATTGTTGAATGACTTGGGTTAGGTGATTTATGGGGTTCGATTGAAGATTGGAAAGAAGTTACACAAAAACCAGTTTTTAACCTAAAGCGCACCGGTTCTATTTTTGCCTTTTCGGTTTGGACTAGTGATTTTTTTGGTTGATTTGAGTGTTTCAATGGATAGTTGACGTGTAGAGGTTTCCGAATTGGGGTGGCGCGTCGAAATCCGTTGAAAAACGAGAGAGTTATGACCGTTTGAAGTTTGACGGTCAATTTTGGATAAAAATCGGGTTTGTGTGTTTAATTGTGAGATTGTTTGAGTGTTGGTTAGTTTTAGGTTAAAAAGTGACGGTTAGTTTAAGGTAGTAGATGTTTGAGAATCCTTTAGCGTGTTACTAAGTAACTTTTCATTATTTGTTAGGTAATCGAGCGTGTACTTTGGTTGGACGAAGTGACAGCACGTTTTTGAAGCAGCCAGGTAAGTAGTGGATGAGTGTTTGTTGCCTTCGGGCCTACACCATGGAACGGTAGGGATTGTTTGTTTGTTTGTTCTTTTTTTCCTTTGTGTCATGCATTGTGTGTCATGCATCATTGTTTTCTAATTGACGAAATCACGTGTTTTACATGCTTGAGTGGTGAGAATGAAACGAAAGATAAGAATTGGTTGCAACATGGTCTCAGAGTAGAATAGCTTCGTCGGGCTAGTGGCTCGTTGAGCACCCCGCGAGAGATTTTATTCGAGATGCATGCTAATGTACGTAAGTGTCGTGAGTATGAATGCCTCGACCTGCTTGTCCAGATATGCACAGACCTGCTCGTGATGAAAAGCACACTGGGGATTTCGAATGCCTCGACATGTTCGTGCTGTAAGGCACACTGGGGATTCTGATTGCCTCGACCTGCTCGTGCCGGAAGGCACACTGAGGATTCTACGATCGACGAAGGAGGAGATTCGGTTGGCCGTCCCAGACTTTGTTAGGACGTATGCCTCCAGTCTAGCTCCGTGGATCAAGGCGTGGCCGTCTTGGACTGTGTGGGGGCGTGTGCCTACTTGATTCACCTGGAAGGGAAAGATAAATGCAATTGAAACGAAAAGAAAACAACAGAGCGTGTAGAAACTGCATGTTAGGGTTGAGTCGAGCATTTAGTGTGTTATTGTGCATTTCCCTACTTGCTAAGCATTAGGCTTACTTTTGTGTTCTATGGTGTAGGTGACGAGTATATTACAGGTGTGGTAGACAAGACCGCCGAGGATTAGGCAGCAGTCGGCGAGTACGGAGTACGCCGGTGCAGGCTATTATCGGGGCGTTTTGACCACTGTCGTCCTCGGGTAGTGTGGGAGGTGAACATTTTGTTGTGGATGGGTTATTTTGTAAGTGTTTTGTAAGATTTTGTTTTGAATAGAAGTTAGGATAAAAGTTAGGAAAAAGGTGAACGATTTAGTGTAAATGTTTTCGTAAATGTTGTAAGGTTTGGTTGTAAATTGTTTCGTAAGTATTTTTGGAAAGTTTTCTGGTCAATAGCGTTGTTGGATTGTTGGGTAAGGTCATAAATGGTTGGGGTTTGAAATAGCATGATTTCTGGTTTTAAATCGCAGGTTTTGGTTTATCGGATTTCAGGCATTACACCGTCCGTTTTGATTTTAAACTAAATAACGTCGGGTTATGTTCGCTATTTTTTCTATTATCCGTTTTAAGTTGGTTTTCCACAATTTTTACGGGACTTGAAGATTTGTGTGTCGGGAATGTGTGGTTAAAATTTCGGAATTTTTTGAAGTGTTTAGCTTGGAGAAAATTGTAGAAAAAGGGGTGAGGGTCGGCTGGGAGTGCAGGGGCGATCGCCAGCCAGCCTCTCTGGTACTGTAGCACCAGAGAGGGTGGCGATCAATCGCCACTGTTTTATATAAAAAAAAAAAAAAAAACATTAAATTTTAATGTTTTCAAATTTTCCTATTTCGAACTGGTTTTAACCCGACATTTTCTACGCATTTTAACTATATTTTGGGCACACTTTCTAACAAAACTAGAGGGTTTGAAAAACCCGAAAACGAGTCGAAAAATTTACGAAAATTATTTTAAATGTTGTTTTAAAAACGGGAATGGTTTGCAAAGTGACGCACCGAGCCGGGATGGGTTCGGGTCGTTACAAAGATGGTATCAGAGCAAAAGTGGTCGAGACGTTCAAAGGATTACCCGACAATACCGGCCGCTGTGCAACGTGCTTCACCGATTGTAAGTATTTCTTTAACTTTAGTTAGTTCCTTTTCTAAGATTAGACGTTGCTAACTTTTTCAGGAATAGAAATGTCAAGGAACCCACAACAACCAAGACAACCTAAAAACGAGTTTGAAGAGTTAGTCAAGCATCTTATAGAGTTAGTCTGTATGCAAACCGATATGTGGAGTAGTATAGTAACTCAGAGGTTGATTTTATCTGATCGACTAGAGGCATCATACTTGGAGTTGACTTCAAAGACAATAGATGTACTATTGGCCAAAAGGGAGTGGGTTAGGTCAATAGAAAACCCTAGAGAAAGCTTAAACAAAATTACATCTCAGATATACCGGGGAGAATCTTCTTCGCAACCACAAGAAATAAAAAGACTAGGGGAAAATTTAGATGATCCAAGGAAAGGAAAGAGGCAACGACAAAAGCTAAGGAGAAATTTTTCACAATGTTCCAAGTGTTTAAAAGCCCATCCAGGAGAGTGTGGGCAGTATCTAGGTAAATGTTACCATTGTTTTGAGGATGGCCATTTTGCTCGAGATTGCACCAAACCCAGAGTTTTTCGGTGCTTCAAGTGTAATGAACCAGGACACATGATTAAGGATTGTCCCACTATAAAGAAGATCGAGACGGAGAATAATGATCAACCAGCGGTGACCTCAGGTATGGTATAGTATTGTATGCTTCAATAATCAGGAGTGTGTCAGATATTTATGAAGTATGTTCTAGCGGGATAAAGGTGAGAATATAGTTGGTAAGGCGAGATAGACTTTAGCATGAGAGAGAGAACTATGCGTCTCAAGAAATAAGATAGGATTTGTTATCCTTAGGGACATATATCCCATGAGAGATGAGATTAGACGAGATAGTAGTTAGAGGACATAAGTAACAAACCTTTGGAGTTTTAGAAATATTTAAATCAAAGTGAAGTTTGAAAGTAGCAAAGAAATTATCGGGAGACACCTTAGATTAGTGAAATGTCAGAATTAAGTGTATTTATGGGCGGATAACAAAAAGTAAGTTACGAAGAGTGGGCAATATTTAGATGTAGGGATGTAGGGTACATTCTAGCGTTTAGTTTAAGTAAATGAATGCAAGGGTTGGTAGTATCTAGATGTATGTGAGGGTTTAAGCATTTAAGAAATGGAGACAACAATAGGTAGTTTGTGGGGGAAAAGTTGGCTGAACTTTACGAGAGAAAAACCCAGAGAGGAACCTAACCTAAAGTTGTGAGTGTAATTAATTGTTGGTTAAATTGAGGTCGATATTAGCAGAGCTTATTGGCATAGGGGTCGTGTAAGGGTGTTGTATTACTCAGTTTCAGAGATAACAATTTAGAGGATGTAGATACACCGGTGGATGGTTAGGAATGTAGGTACCATGATATTCAATCAAAGATGATTGGTGGATAGAGACCTAGATACCCTGATTAGGTAGAGAAAAGCCTAGTCTTTTAATTACGGTGATGTTTTGAGGTTAGAGTAATGAAATTAAGTGGGATGTTAGAATTGAGTTGAAGGTTACTTCATTTTAGAGAAAATTTCATTACTAAGGATATATGAGTAGGTGAGCTATGGATGACTAATCGAAAAAGGTTCGGGATAGATATTTAGAATCTAAGTTGAAGAGCAAAAGAGAATCAAGTAGTTAGTGGAATTTGGAAATTTGGAGAGAATCCCGAGTGAATTTTGAAATTTGTATGAGTATTGAGAAACTGGGAAAGGAGGTTAGGCATTTAGGAATGTATATGAGTGGTCGGTAGAATGAGAGTTGATAGGAATTTTGCACAAGCGATGGTAGGTGCATTAGGAATAAGCCTAAGTCTAAGTTAAAAAGTTTCAAACCATTGAGGTATTAACTAGCCTAGGCTTGTGTCAATAAGTTGAGGATAGGAGATGAAAGGTAGACGAATGACTAGAGTATATTCTAGATTTTGGACGAACTTAGGAAGATGAGTAAAGCTGAAGAACGTAGAGAATAACGGATAAGAAGGAAAGAAAGGTCTTACACATAGATTTTATGAGTAAATGCATTGGAAGGTTAGAATCTGATTCTATACCTTAAGAAAGGATAAGATTTGAGGAAATTATAGAGTTCGAAGGAAAGGAACGGAAATTAACTTCGAATAGTGTTTGAGTGCGTAGAGAGAATATGAAGTTAAAAGTTGGAGGTTTTGGTATTTGGTGATATAGCTAGTTAAATGATAAGATTAAGTATAGGATGTAAGTTAGCATTCAAATGCTATTAGATCCTAAGTAAAGAAAATTTAAATTGTGGCAATACAAGATAGATGAGTTACTAGCTGGCATTATGAATTTTGGAATGGACTTAAGAAAGGGGTAAGTGAGTGAGACAAGCATGTTAGTCAGTAAAGGATTTCATACTCCGTGTGAAACTGAGGCGTTTAGAAGATATTGATAGAAAGGAGCGCAAGTATATACGAAGGTTATATGAGTGAGCTTAGGAGTAAGGATTATGGAAGTTCCGTTTGCATTTTGAGTTGAAGTGAAGTGTGTGAACACCATTCGGAGTGTTGGGTGTAAAAGTGGAAAAAGGGTTAGTTAGTTCGAAAAAGGGTTAGTTAGACCTAAGCACTTGAGCATGTTTGGTGTTGCCGGTAGTAGAAGTTAGATAGTACTTGAATGAATGGGGAATAGATTAGATAGTGAGAATTCGGGGTACAGGAACATCGTGGAAAATAGGAGCTAAATGATTTAGAGAGGCATTTTTATTTGGGAACGAGTTATAGCATATATGAAAATTTGTAGAGATTAATAGAGACTGAGGTAAACGTTGGACAAATAAAGGGTAGTTAATGTAATTATGAAAATTCAGAAACTATTTTGAGGATTTAGGGTAAGATAGTATTATTGAGTTCTTAGTGTTACGGTATTGAGGATACTTTGAGAATGACACAAAAATATGATTGAGGAATTAGATAAACTGAGTTTGACAAAAAGTTAAAGTTAGAAAAGATTGAGGGTCTAAGTGATGAGTGCTCAGGTTAGAGTCAACAGACATAGTTTGGAAAGTAACTTTGGAGATGTAGAGAGTTAGCAATACGCGATAAGTGAATTTAGTTAGAGGGAAAACTAGAGTGAAGACCTTAGCGTAGTTGAAGTTGGCAGTGCAATCTCAAGGTCAGGAGAATATCTTGAGGTGAGTAAATTGAGAAATAACAAGGCCACAAATTTTGAGGACAAAATTTTTGTAAGGAGGGTGAATTGTAACACCCGAGAATTTTCTAATACGTGCATCGCCTACAATTTTACGTGTTAGGAGAGTTTAATGATACAAATTTGAGGTTATGTATTGAAGAGAAAGTGAATGAGAAGAGAGAAGAAAAAGAGTTGAATATTCAAACCAAAGGGTTGAAAAGTCAAACCTATGAACCAATGAAAATTCAAAGGAATTATATGCATTAATTGAGTGAAAAAAAACATGGGAAAAGGAGGGTCTTTCACGTTAGGAATCCATGGAGATAAGAGAGGGTTGTTTTGCAATTATCAAGAAATTTGTGGGAAGAAATAAAAAAGTAGAAAACTTGTTAGTTAAAAAGGGTAAAAGTTTAAAGTTTGTCATCTTCTTCCCTTGCCCTCCACGATTTTTTTGGGCAGCCATTGAAGCTCCTCCAAGCTTCATTCCATCAAGGTTTTTCAAGGGTTTTCAAGGTAAAAATAAGTGGGTTTTGGTTGTATGCACTTTAGGTGTAGTTTATTAGTGTTTTTATGGGGTTTTGGTGAAGATTGGTTAGGGTTTTGAAACCCTAGATGGAGAGCTCCGAATTTTGAGTTCATTGGCTAGTTTTCTCTCTAGATTTAGTGTTTTAATTGTTGAATGACTTGGGTTAGGTGATTTATGGGGTTCGATTGAAGATTGGAAAGAAGTTACACAAAAACCAGTTTTTAACCTAAAGCGCACCGGTTCTGTTTTTGCCTTTTCGGTTTGGACAAGTGATTTGTTTGGTTGATTTGAGTGTTTCAATGGATAGTTGACGTGTAGAGGTTTCCGAATTGGGGTGGCGCGTCGAAATCCGTTGAAAAACGAGAGAGTTATGACCGTTTGAAGTTTGACGGTCAATTTTGGATAAAAATCGGGTTTGTGTGTTTAATTGTGAGATTGTTTGAGTGTTGGTTAGTTTTGGGTTAAAAAGTGACGGTTAGTTTAAGTTAGTAGATGTTTTAGAATCCTTTAGCGTGTTACTAAGTAACTTTTCGTTATTTGTTAGGTAATCGAGCGTGTACTTTGGTTGGACGAAGTGACAGCACGTTTTTGAAGCAGCCAGGTAAGTAGTGGATGAGTGTTTGTTGCCTTCGGGCCTACACCATGGAACGGTAGGGATTGTTTGTTTGTTTGTTCTTTTTTTGCTTTGTGTCATGCATTGTGTGTCATGCATCATTGTTTTCTAATTGACGAAATCACGTGTTTTACATGCTTGAGTGGTGAGAATGAAATGAAAGATAAGAATTGATTGCAACATGGTCTCAGAGTAGAATAGCTTCGTCGGGCTAGTGGCTCGTTGAGCACCCCGCGAGGGATTTTATTCGAGATGCATGCTAATGTACGTAAGTGTCGTGAGTATGAATGCCTCGACCTGCTTGTGCTGATATGCACAGACCTGCTCGTGCTGAAAAGCACACTGGGGATTCCGAATGCCTCGACCTGTTCGTGCTGTAAGGCACACTGGGGATTCTGATTGCCTCGACCTGCTCGTGCCGGAAGGCACACTGAGGATTCTACGATCGACGAAGGAGGAGATTCGGTTGGCCGTCCCAGACTATGTTAGGACGTGTGCCTCCAGTCTAGCTCCATGGATCAAGGCGTGGCCATCCTGGACTGTGTGGGGGCGTGTGCCTACTTGATTCACCTGGAAGGGAAAGATAAATGCAATTGAAAGGAAAAGAAAACAACAGAGCGTGTAGAAACTACATGTTAGGGTTGAGTCGAGCATTTAGTGTGTTATTGTGCATTTCCCTACTTGCTAAGCATTAGGCTTACTTTTGTGTTCTATGGTGTAGGTGACGAGTATATTACAGGTGTGGTAGACAAGACCGCCGAGGATTAGACAGCAGTCGGGGAGTACGGAGTACGCCGGTGCAGGCTATTATCGGGGCGTTTTGACCATTGTCGTCCTCGGGTAGTGTGGGAGGTGAACATTTTGTTGTGGATGGGTTATTTTGTAAGTGTTTTGTAAGATTTTGTTTTGAATAGAAGTTAGGATAAAAGTTAGGAAAAAGGTGAACAATTTAGTGTAAATGTTTTCGTAAATGTTGTAAGGTTTGGTTGTAAATTGTTTCGTAAGTATTTTTGGAAAGTTTTCGAGTCAATAGTGTTGTTGGATTGTTGGGTAAGGTCATAAATGGTTGGGGTTTGAAATAGCATGATTTCTGGTTTTAAATCGCAGGTTTTGGTTTATCGGATTTTAGGTGTTACGCCG
The DNA here is from genome assembly GCA_022432975.1 of Begonia masoniana. Classification (NCBI taxonomy): domain Eukaryota; kingdom Viridiplantae; phylum Streptophyta; class Magnoliopsida; order Cucurbitales; family Begoniaceae; genus Begonia; species Begonia masoniana. The sequence goes on along the minus strand of CM039508.1, from coordinate 11,330,382 downwards.
TCCGTTTTGATTTTAAACTAAATAACGTCGGGTTATGTTCGCTATTTTTTTTATTATCCGTTTTAAGTCAGTTTTCCACAATTTTTACGGGACTTGAAGATTTGTGTGTCGGGAATGTGTGGTTAAAATTTCAGAATTTTTTGAAGTGTTTAGCTTGGAGAAAAGAAAAAGGGGTGAGGGTCGGCTGGGAGTGCAGGGGCGATCGCCAGCCAGCCTCTCTGGTACTGTAGCACCAGAGAGGGTGGCGATCAATCGCCACTGTTTTATATAAAAAAAAAAAAAAAAACATTAAATTTTAATGTTTTCAAATTTTCCTATTTCGAACTGGTTTTAACCCGACATTTTCTGACGCATTTTAACTGTATTTTGGGCACACTTTCTAACAAAACTAGAGGGTTTGAAAAACCCGAAAACGAGTCGAAAAATTTACGAAAATTATTTTAAATGTTGTTTTAAAAACGGGAATGGTTTGCAAAGTGACGCACCGAGCCGGGATGGGTTCGGGTCGTTACATTTAATGTCTGCAAAATATTTAAAATTTCCATGGTAAAATTATCTAAATCATAGTTCGCAGTATTTCGTCTCAGCTTGATATTTGCATGCAAATAAACCATCTAAATAAACACTTTCAATAATACAACTCATGACATCACATTGAGAGAAACTTAATCAGAAATTCTTGTGTGTGTACATGCTTAAACTCATTCTCGTTTAACTGATAGATCTATAATTGTGTCTTATGAGAAGGGAAATCAAAAATACCTCTCAGGGTCACTCCATCCACTCTTATTGTTCATCAGTCTTGCCCATTATTTACTAATAACAAATATGAGTAAACAGAATAAAAGTCGATAGGTCTTTAATTAAGCTTGTAATGTAAGGCAGGGTTTATAAGGTAGGAAATTTTTGGATTCAAGCGAAACTCTAGAGCACAATCCATCCTTATGCCACCCTCACTCCTTACACTCACTTGAACTCTTTTCTAATCAGTTAACTCAATAATCCCCCCAAACCTGTCTCACTCTCTATTTTTCAAAACCAATTCCTTTGTCAATGTCTTTACTAACAAACATAAAACACAAATAATAACAATAACAACAAATTAAATAGCATATAAGAAATTGTTCTACAACTGAACAATTCAACCTTTCAATAACTTTGATTTTTTTTTTCACGTTTTTTTTTGTTTTTGTTTTTTTTCACAACTTTAATCACTGAAAAACATAAAAGAAGAATAAATAAAATCCTAAAATACTAACAACTTAGACAATTGACAAAAGAATTAGTTATGATTCTCACCACTACTTTCTCCAACTTTCCCCATAATATGTACTCACAACCCTGTGCTCAATAAACAGGATAGTCAAAATAATTTCAGGGTAGGCTAAGTTAGGGTTGACAACATAGTGGTAAATAAAGGTTCAAATAGGAGACTAAGTGTGCCATTTAAATGACACAAATGAGGTATGTCAATAAAAGCTCAAATAATTCAAAAATGGCCTAAGTCATTCTCTTAATTTTGTAAAAATCACAATTTGTATTCATGAATGCTGGGCAAAACCAAGAACAATTTAATACTCACTAATCACTCACTAAATTTAAATGGAGCTCACTCCCTTTCAGTGTTTACCCTCAAGCACTCCTTTACTGTGTTTAGGCTCTCGATCTCAAGACAACAATTTATATCATTATCAGCTAAATTTAAATAAGAATGAACATTTCCACACAAACAAGTCTAACTACCTAAGCTCCAATCAATGCTACTATCACAAATCATACTATCTCAGAATCTATTCAGAAGTTGAAATAGACATTGATCAAAGGTGCAGTCATCGACACTTTAAACAAATGAAAGAAATAATCATACCATAGAATCCAAAATATTAAGCAGACTTACTAATCTAAACATGTTTATAAATTTAATTAAAAACTAAAAAAAAATAATATCCAAATAAACCCCCCCCCCCCCCCCAAACTTAATATAGACATTGTCCTCAATGTAAAAAATAGGGTAAAAGTAGCGTACCTCATAACGTCTCTGGTTGGTCGTTAGCGTTGTGGAGCTTCGTTCGAATGAGCCATCTATCAGGAAGCTTTCTCTTTCTCTTGCTCTTTTTTTTTTAATAATAATAATAATAATGAAATGAAATAAAATAAAAATAAAAATAAACAAGATTAATGCAAACAAAAATTAAAATAACGAACTAAAAAGGATACTTGGGTGGGTTGCCTCCCACCAAGCGCTTGTATTTATTGTCGACAGCCCGACAATATACTTCTTCATGTTGGGTCGAGATATATAATAGATTTTGCACTTTTAACTGTACCGTCCCAATATGGTGTCCATCGTTGCCCATTTACCAACTTATCATTTGCCAGAAGGTTTCTGTAGTCGGGTGGTTTCTTAATAGGTGGTATGACCCGTAATGTCGACTCCCTCAAATTTTCAACGTACTGCATCCCATTCAGCTCAAGGGAGACGTTAGGTTGATGTGAAGCTTCCCTTGGTACAGTGTTAGAGAGTTCCACCTGAAATATGTCATCACTAGTTATTGGGTACTCCATTGATTTATATACCTTGAATGTTACCTCTTCATCTTGTACGTGCAGTTTGAGCTCCCCCTTTCTAAGATCAATTACAGCACCTCCTGTTGCTAAGAATGGTCGACCTAATATTATCGGGATGTTATGATCTTCTTCCATATCAAGAACCACAAAATCAGCAGGAAAAATAAACTTGTCGACTTTGACAAGGACATCTTCAATCATCACATATCGATACTTAATAGAACGATCAGCCATCTGTAGAAATACACTTGTGGGCTTTACGTCACCAAGACCAAGCTTTTGAAAAATAGATAATGGCATTAAATTTACACTAGCTCCCAAATCACACAATGCCCGCTCAAAAATTGACTTCCCAATTTCACATGGAATAGTAAAACTTCCTGGATCCTTTAACTTTTGTACAAGTTTCCGTTGAATAATAGCACTAGATTCCTCCGTCAAAGTGATTATACTGCCTTCTTCGATCTTACACTTATTAGACAAAATATCTTTAAGAAACATTGCATATTTAGGCATTTGTTCAAGGGCCTCGGCGAATGGATATTTGATGTGGAGCTTTTTGAACACGTTCAAGAATTTTTCAAAATGTTTATCCAACTTTGTATTTTTCAGGCGTTGTGGGGAAGGAACTTTTGGGATGATCTCCTTTGGAATTTGAGGTGGAGCTTCCAGTAGCTCTTGATCCTTTGGTGTGGACTCGGATGATGACGAATGCATTTCGTCATGTGCGACCACTTTCTTATTTTCTTTTACGCAATTTTCAATAACTTTTCCACTCCTAAGTGTGATGTCATTGCATTGGTCTCTGTGGTTGATTTCAGTGGAACTGGGCAATGTACCTTGTGGGCGTCCATTTAGTGCAACTGCCATCTGGCCCATTTGCGTTTCTAAGCTTCGAATTTGGGCCGACTGGTTCTGTAAGGTGGTTCTTGTTTCAGTCATAAATTTATTTGTATGCTCCCCTAATTCGGCGATTAGGTTGCTAGTGCACTCACCCATTTTGGCAATTAGATCCTCCAAATTAAATCTTCTTTCTTGAAATGGAGGTGTCGGTTGATTAACTTGTGGCATCTGAATGGCGTTGTTCGGGTTCTTCCACGAAAAATTCGGGTGATTGTTGCGTGGGCCATTATAATAGTTACTTGAATTTTGAGTAGTCAGTCTATTATAATTTCCCACGTATTGGGCCTGTTCAGATGAACTCCTAGCCATTTGGTTCCCTTGCTGACAGTTTTCACTAGCATGTGGTCCTTGGCACCATTTACATTGTATGATCGGGGAATGAATTGCATTAAATGGAGCTTGATTACCTTGGATGTGCCGAGTGAGGGATGTAATTTGTGTAGTTAATACTTTTATTGCATCCATTTCTGGGGTATTTGAATGCTTCCTCAAAATCTGATGTTCAACCGGGCACTGATCATTAGTAAGGGATAACTCCTCTAACAGGTCGAATGCCTCCACTTCTGTCTTTTGAAGTATTGATCCACCGGCTGCAGAGTTGACAAGAGTCCGTGTAGAAGGTGATAGGCCGATGAAGAACGTTTGTATTTGCATCCATTGTGGTAGACCATGTTGGGGGCATTTTCGTAAAAGTTCTTTGAATCGGCCCCATGCTTCGTAGACCGTCTCGCCATCGAATTGATTAAAGTTGTTAATTTCGTTGCGGAGTTTTGCCATTTTTTCAAAGGGAAAAAATTTAGATAGGAATCTTTGAACTAATTCATTCCACGTTGTAATTGAATCCGGGGGTAAGGAATTTAACCAGTTCTTAGCGCGATCTCTTAGTGTAAAGAGGAACAACCTAAGTCTAACAGCGTCATCAGAAACATTATGATATTTAAACGTGTCACAGACCTCAACGAAGCTTGCAATATGATCTTTTGGATCCTCATTGGGCAGACCACAGAATTGATACTGCTGAATCATTTGTATGGTTCCCAGCTTTATTTCAAAATTGTTGCACGTGATCGCAGGTTTTCGAATTGCTGATTGAACCCCATCTATAGATGACATGACATAATCGAGCAATGTCCGTCTCTCGACTTCGGCCACTTCGATCATCTGTTGTAAATCTGCGTTTTGCTCGCCCGCCATCGTTGTCTGCCTTGTTTCCCTATGATTTCTTTGACAGGTTCGTTCAATTTCAGGGTCGATAGGTAACAGGTTGGCAGTACCAAATTTTTGCATGCACCTGCAAGAGCAAATGCAACGAATTAATTAAACAGTCCAAATTAAAACAAAAAATAACATAATTAAATATTAATAAAAATAATCCCAGGCAACGGCGCCAAAAACTTGTTGCGAAAAATCGTGATACGCAAGTGTACGTGTCGCACAAGTAATATAGTTTTTAAGTAAGAGTCGAATCCACGAGGAATAGTTTTACTAAAATATTAAATTAAGTTAATTTTAAATTAATTGGACTAAAACATTTTAATTTTTATTAAAAAGATTTGATTTTTATTTGATTTTAAATTAAACAATTAAATAACTAAAATAATTGAAATAAACGATTTAGGAAACTAAAATAAATGGTAGGAAAATAATTAAAGATTTGGTAAATATCAAGAAAGAATCTAGGGATTCTGATTTCACATCCACTTTCCTATTTAATATCCCTAATTTAGTTAATATTTCCTAATCCTACGTGTTGATAGTGATTTTTCTATTTTAATTATTATTCTCTCCCGAGCTATAATAATATTATCCAACTAACAGGTTATCACCTTCCGGTCTCAAACTCAAATCAGTTGAATACATTAAGTACAAAAAATCATAAAACTACATAAAAGTCCTAGCTATCCCTAGTCTAGAATCAGTTTATGGTAAACTCATCAATGCCCAGTTATTTCGCAACTTCCGTCTTTTGAAACAACCCTAAAAATCTTAACTTTGGTGATCAGGCAAAATTAAGCATGAAGAACAGACAAGAATACTCAACACGATATCGGAAAAAGGAAAATGAAAACTAAATTAGAAATATTAAACAGTCGAGTTTCAGTTACATCATAACCCTAGAAAATAAATTTAGTTCAGACTAAAATAAAGAAAAACAACAAGAATAATAAAGAAGTTCATAGTTCATAAGAGAAAGAGAAAGAAAAACTATGCCGAAAGGTCTCTCGCTAGGGCTGCTCTCCCTCCTTTCTGAATGAATCCAATTAGGTTAACATATAACCTATTTATCAATTAATTTGAAGCCCAGCCCACAATCATCTTCAACGGCTAAGATTAAAACAAGCTCCAACGGTCCAGATTCAAACACCTCCATCAATTAAAATAGCCGATTGATTAACGGTTGAGATTAAAACAATTAAAATATCCGATGGATCGACAATTGCTCGCTTTTCTTCGAGAATGATTTCACTGAAACCTGTAATTCTCCAATTTTTCTACATACTCACCAAATACATCAAAATTTTTTTATACTTTGAGTAAAACTCATCAATTCAAGTATTAAAAAGTACAATAAAGTGTGTAAAATACACACTTATCAAGAAGAAAAGAGTTGCATCCACCTGTCGCTAAACGACAAAAAGTGAAGTCGCTCAAAGACTACTTCATCCGATCGCAAAACGACGAAAGCAGAGTCGTTCCAAGAGCTATATCATCCGCCAGCTAAACGACAAAAATGAAGTCGTTCAAAGAACATCATCCGATGGCGTTCAAAGATTTATCATCCGCCAGCTAAACGACAAAAATGAAGTCGTTCAAAGAACATCATCCGATGGCATTCAAAGATTTATCATCCAATTGCTAAACGACAAAATGATTCATCATCTGATGGCGTTCAAAGAACATCATCTGATGGTGTTCAAAGATTTATCATCCGATAGCATTTTAAAGCTACATCATCCGATAGCGGTTCAGCTTGTTAAAGCTACGTCTTCTGAAAGCGGTTCAGCTTGTTAAAGCTACATCATCCGATACCGGTTCAACATTTTAAAGCTGCATCATCCGATACCGGTTCAACATTTTAGAGTCGCATCATCCGATGGCGTTTCAAGGTGCTTCTGCCGATAGTATTTTAAAGTCTTCCACCGATGATCTTCCGCCAGAATTCAAAATAACCGCGAAGCTACATTGACGTCGTCCAAAGCCTTAACTCCAGACCATTAATGGCCGACGAGCGAAAGCGACTCCAGAACGCAACGGCTAGCTGTCTAAGTACGGAAGCTTCTCCAACGGTAATATATTTCCTTATCTAGTAAGAAGCATTAAATGAAGATAGCCGATTAGCAGACAAAGTATTTAAGCATAGAAGATAGCTCGAAGAAACAACTTTTTTGCAAAAATCATTCCTGAGCCCTAACAAGCGATATACTTCATACTCTGTATTTTTCTTCTACACCTCTTGATTTTAACTTGAGAATTAATCTTTGTGAGAGGGTAGTTTGTACTTGAAATTTACAAACTCAAAAATCTGTATAAGGCAGTAGATTGTCGCCCGTGAAGAACAATCCAGAATTGTAAAAGGCAGTAGATCGGAGTCCGGAATTTCGATCTGTTTCTTCTTGTGAGGAGAAGGTTAAGGATTTTCAAAGAGAAAACCTTGAAGCGTGGATGTAGGCAGTTTTTGGCCGAACCACGTAAAAACACTGGTGTCAATTTCTCTTACTCTCTCTTTTATATTTGTTGTTGTTTTGTTTACTGTTAGTTTAAGAAAATTAAAAAGGTCTAATTCACCCCCCTCTTAGACAATCTCGATCCTACAATTGGTTTCAAAGAAAGGTTAATCATTGTCTAAGTTGCGTTTGAATATTCTGTGAGATATATTTACTATGGCATTCAACGCAAACACCTCACACACTGAGGGTCAGTCCATTTCTCGTCCACCACTGTTTGATGGCAGTGATTATGTGTATTGGAAGGCAAGAATGAGAATATTCATTCAAGCCATGGACTATGAGATTTGGAGTATAATAGAGAATGGTCCTTTCATTTCCAAGAAAACTGTAGATGGGAAAAGTATCCCTAAGGACTTTACTGAATTAACTGAGTCTGATAAGAGAAATCTGAGCCTTAATGCCAAAGCCATAAACACCCTATACTGTGCACTAAATCGTGATGAATTCAATAGAGTTCAAGGGTGTGAAAGTGCTCAAGAAATATGGCACTTACTGGAAGTCACACACGAGGGTACAAACCAAGTAAAGGAGAGCAAAATGAGTATGTTAGTACACGAGTATGAATTATTTTCAATGGAAAAGGATGAATCTATATCCTCTATGTTTACTCATTTTACCAATATTACTATTGGCTTAAAAGTGCTTGGTAAGACTTATTCAGGAGAAGAACTTGTAAGAAAGATCCTTCTGTGTCTACCAAGAGCTTGGCAATCGAAAGTGACAGCCATTCAAAAAGCTCGGGATCTGAAGGTTCTCAAGCTTGAAGAGCTCATTGGCTCTCTTATGACACACGAGATAACCATGAGAGCCAATGAGAAGGAAGATCTCAAGGAGAAAGAGATCAGCAAGAAAAAGGACATTGCTCTCAAAGCCTCATCAAGCAAGCAAGAGGAATCAGAAGAAGAAGAAGATGATGAGGATATTGCACTCATCTCTAGGAGGTTCAGCAAATTCCTCCAAAGGAAAAGGATGCAAGGAAGGAGATTTTCAAATGGTGAAAAGTCTCAAAGAGAAAAGGAATTCATATGTTTCGAGTGTGGGAAGCCTGGCCATATGAAGGCAGACTGTCCACAAGCCAAGAAGAATCCCAAGAAGTTTAAGAAGAAGGCTATGAAGGCAACTTGGAATAACAGTGAAGGTGACACTTCCTCAGAAGAGGAAGAGGTTGCCAACCTGTGCTTCATGGCACACGAGGATAAGGTTAGTTCCTCCTCTTCCAGTATTTTAAGTGATAATGATAGTGATAATGAAGATGGTGAACTAATAGATGCATTTAATGATCTGCTAAAACAATTTAGCATGTTAAAGACCAAATACAATTCATTGAAAAAGGAAAATGCAAGTCTAATCGAGAAGCATGCAAATGAACATAATCAGCATGAAAAAGAAGTTTTTGAACTTAAAAAGAAAAATGAGATGATGAATAATCTTGTTCAGAAATTCACTTATAGTAGTAAACAACTGAACATGCTGATTAGTGATCAAAGAATGACCTTTGATAGAGCAGGCATTGGATATAATGGGAGTAGTAAAAAGAAAGTATATAAAAATCACTTTGTTAAATCTACTGTTTGCCATGCTTGCAATGAGGTAAGACATAAATCCTATGTATGTCCTTTTAAAACAGGAAAAAGTAAACTTGGTATAGTAAATTACAATGGGTTCCTAAAGAAACCAGATCTAACACTAGGACCCAAAAGGTTTGGGTACCAAAGAAGACAACTTGATCTTCTGTTTTACAGGTTGACTGTTCTCCTGAAAGAAATCAATGGTACCTCGATAGTGGATGCTCGAGGCATATGACAGGAAACTCAACAAAGTTTGCAGTTGTCAACAAGAAGAACGAAAGTGTTACTTTTGGTGGAAACCAAAAGGGCAAAATTGTTGGCATCGGCAATATAGGTAACAACCTTAATCCTATTATTGAGAATGTGTTATTAGTTGATGGATTAAAGCATAATCTACTTAGTATTAGCCAGTTATGTGATAAAGGATATAAGGTGACTTTTAAGTCAAACTCTTGCATAATTAAGGATGCTTCAAATGGCAAAATTCTGTTTACTGGCTATAGGAAAGAAAATATTTATATCATTGACTTAGATAATATTGTGTGCAATGATGAAAAATATTTTGCTGCTAATTCTTCTAATGACTGCTGGACTTGGCATAGGAGATTAGGACACGTAGGGATGGATACCTTAGCTAAGATTACTAAGGAGAATTTAGTTAGAGGGATCCCTAAGATATCCTTTGAGAAGGATAAGCCTGCCAAATGGGTAAGCAGATCAAAAGTTCCTTTGCATCAAAGAATGTAATTTCTACTTCTAAGCCTCTCCAACTCCTTCATATGGACCTTTTCGGTCCTTCTAATATAGCCAGTTTAGGAGGCAAATTCTATGCTTTTGTCATTGTTGACGATTTTTCTAGATTTACTTGGGTTTATTTTCTGAAGTCAAAGGATGAAACATTTGATATTTTCTCTAGCTTTAGGAAAAAAGTTCAAAATGAAAAGGAACTCACCATTGTTGCTATTCGTAGTGATCATGGTGGAGAATTTGAGAATGAAAAATTTGAGCTCTTGTGTCTCAAGTATGGAATTGAGCACAATTTTTCCTCCCCTAGAACCCCTCAGCAAAATGGTGTTGTTGAGAGGAAAAATAGGTCTCTCCAAGAGCTAGCACGGACTATGCTCAATGAGAATTCTCTTCCTAAGTATTTCTGGGCTAAAGCTGTGTCAACAGCTTATTATGTGCTTAATCGGGTCTCTATAAGACCTATTCTAGAGAAAACTCTCTATGAGCTTTGGAATGGTAAAACTCCATCTGTTAAGTACTTTAGAGCCTTTGATTGTAAGTGCTTCATTCTGAACACTAAGGATAACTTAGGAAAGTTCTATTCCAAATCTGATCTTGGAATTTTTCTGGGTTATTCTCTTTCAAGTAAAGCATATAGGCTGTTCAATAGGAGAACTCTGGTTGTTGAGGAATCTGTTTATGTTAACTTTGATGAGTCCCTTCAACTCACAATCAATGTGGATGAGGATGACTCTTTAGAAAAGCATCTAGATTCCCTATCTTTAGACAAGCCTACTGATCCTCATCTAGGTGATAAATCCTTAGAACCCTCTTCAAATTCTTTAGAAATTGTTCCTGTGAAGGATGAAATTCCTGCTCTTCCTAGGGATTGGAAGTATGTCAAAGATCATCCATTAGATGAAGTCTTAGGAGATCCTTCCTTAGATGTAAAGACTAGATCTTCTCTTAGGAACCTCTGTGCCAATGTGGCATTCATTTCTCAAGTAGAGTCTAAAAAATTTGAAGAGGCCGAGAATGATGAAAATTGGATTATGGCTATGTAGGAAGAATTAAATCAATTTGAAAGGAGCAAGGTATGGGAACTTGTTCCAAGGCCTAAGGATCATCCCATTATTGGAACAAAATGGGTTTACAAGAATAAATTGGATGAAAATGGGATTGTATTTAGAAATAAGGCTAGATAGTTGCTAAGGGATACTCCCAAGAAGAAGGTATTAACTTTGAGGAATCCTTTGCCCCTGTAGCTAGACTAGAGTCAATCAGAATGCTCTTAGCTTTTACTTGCTACAAAAACTTCACACTCTTTCAAATGGATGTAAAGAGTGCATTCTTAAATGGTTACATCACAGAAGAAGTTTATGTAGAGCAACCCTTAGGTTTTGAAGCCTTTAATAAACCCGAACATGTATACAAACTAAGGAAAGCTCTTTATGGACTTAAGCAGGTTCCTAGGGCTTGGTATGATAGATTAAAGAATTTCCTTGAGGAAAGGAATTTCAAAAAGGGTAACACCGATTCAACTCTATTTACCATGCAAAAGGATGAAGACATTCTGTTAGTTCAGATCTATGTCGATGACATTATTTTTGGATCAACTAATGTCACAATGTGTAATGAATTTTCCTCCCTCATGCAAAGTGAATTTGAAATGAGTATGATGGGGGAGTTGAAATTCTTCTTAGGTTTTCAGATCTGTCAATCTCTTGATGGCATTTTCTTCTGTCAAGAAAAATACATCAAGGAACTCTTGAAGAAATTTGGTTTAGAATCTGTTAAATCTTCTAGAACTCCCATGAGTACCACAACTAAATTGGACAAAGATGAAAATAGAATAAATGTGGACATTAAGAAATATCGTGGTATGATTGGTTCATTATTATATTTGACTGCTAGCAGGCCAGATATTCTATTCAGTGTTTGCCTTTGTGCTAGATTTCAAGCTGCCCTTAAGGAGTCTTATTTAACTGCTGTCAAAAGAATTTTCAAATATTTGAGTGGAACTTATGACTTAGGTCTATGGTATTCGAAGGGCACCTCTTTTGATCTAATAGGATACTCAGATTCTGACTATGCTGGTAGTCTAGTTGATAGAAAAGCACCAGTGAAACATGTCGATTCCTTGGTGAATCTTTAGTTTCCTGGTATTCTAAGAAACAAAATTCTGTTGCATTGTCAACTGCTGAGAGTGAATATATTGCTGTTGGCAGTTGTTGTGCACAAATGTTGTGGATGAAGCAAACTCTAGAAGATTACAATCTGTTTTATAATAGAATTCCTATTAGGTGTGACAACATCAGCGCTATAAACATTTCCAAAAATCCAATCCAACATTCTAGAACTAAGCATATCGATGTTAGATATCACTTCATAAGAGATCATGTTCAAAGAGGTAATATTTCCTTGGAATTTGTCAACTCTGTAGATCAATTGGCTGATATCTTTACAAAACCTTTAGATGAGAAAACCTTCTGTAATATCAGAATAAGATTAGGTCTTATTCAGTGTGAGAATCGTTAAGGTTCTTTTATTCCTTCTGCTTTTGCTGTTTACATCGCCCGCTCCTTTACTTTTCACCGGAAGATATGCATCATCCGTTTACCGGAAGATGTCTATGTACCGAAAGATATTTTTTTTAATCTGCTGACACGTATACTCCATCGGGTGATATCCGATCACCACGTTTTGTCTTCTCCCAGTCGGGCGATGCCCTAATTCATTTAAACTCTATTTTTCTTTCAAAAACGCTTCATTTTTCGCACTCTTTCAGAAATCCCTGCTTCCAATCTTTTCTCTCTAGGTTCTCTTCTTCGATTCGCTCAAATGGCTTCATCGTCTCGTGCAGTCCCCGAACCGGCCAAGAAAAAGGCCAAAGTCTCAGCTCGTTAGCCACGAGAGATTCCTCGTGCAAATAGTTGGCCATCTTACTTTTTCCTCACTCAGGCTGCAGAGACAAGGTATCACGATGACTTTAAACATAAGAAGTTGATTCCAAATCGTGGTATTATTCCTGACGATTTAGTTGGTTTAAATTTGATTGTACCCTTAACGGATATTGGCTTAATGGGGTTGTTCGATGTTGAATCTTTCTATTACCCCTCTGCTATTCACATGTTTTATGCCAATCTTAGTTATCCTTCTGATCAATCTACTATTTCGAGCTATGTGTATGGAAAACACATAGTTATAACCTTTCAATCCTTAAATGTGCTTCTGGAGAGTCCTCATTTAGATAATCATACTAAATTCTATACGACAGGACAAGACCCCCCATTTCTTGACACTCATGAGGGGCATCTATTTTTGAAAGAAATTGTCCTAGACCCGAACAATATCCCAAATTCTTTGAAGAGAAAACACTTAACTGTTCGAGCTCGACCGTTTCATCAAATGATCTGTAATATCCGGCTTGTACGGGTTTCGGATTTAATATATTATATTGTTATTTTATTATATAGTGGCATTTTTGGTAGATATGTCAAACCAGGTCCGTTTCACAAAAAGAAAGCGTCATTACGATCCTAACGAATAATAAGAATTTTAAGAAATTTACGGGAATTTTCGGAGATCAAACGCTATATTCCGAACAATTAAGCTTTTCGTAATGAAAAAGACGTTCTTGTAAAAATAGTAAATGAGGTCCGAATTGTGAACGGACAGTTTTATTAAGTCCCAAATAATAAGTTAGACTTATTGGTGAAGTAAGGACGTTTGGAGAGGTCGAATGGCTAGACGATTAACGAACCGAAGAACGAAATCAATATAAAAACCAAATAAGGGCAATTTAGTAATTAGCGAATTCAATATTATAAATCAATCAAAATTCTTTTATTTAATTTCATTTCTCCTCTTCGAATTCCAGAACCACTTCCTCTTTGTTTCTCTTTTCTCTCTCGCGAACTCTCTGTCCGCCAAGGGTTTCAACCATTCCGACTCCGATTTTCCTTCCGTTCGTCTCGTTTTCTTTACGCGTTCTCCTCCAATCGACGTTCTCGGTAAGTCTCTATAGTTTTGGAACATTGAAATCCGAGTTTCGTAAAGTTTTAAACGTTTAGGTTCGTTTAGGTTTTCGATTAAAAACGAGATCTAGGGCTCGTAATCGATAGGTTGTCAATGATTAAGTAAATATTGAACGTGTTGGACGTATTTGGACGAATCTAATCGATTTAGGAAAAATGTTAGAATTTACGAAATTTCGAGATTTTTGAATAAACTCGTTTAACGTAAATCCTTGTAAATTGCTTAGGTAAACAGTGCTCGTGGACGGGTTTAAGCTGCTTTGGACGCGAGGTAAGTTCTCGTGATTTCTTTGCCAATCGGCTTACAGTTCACGGCCGAAAGGCTTACAGTTCACGGCCGAAAGGCTTACAGTTCACGGCCGAAAGGCTTACAGTTCACGGCCGAAAGGCTTACAGTTCACGGCCGAAAGGCTTACAGTTCACGGCCGAAAGGCTTACAGTTCACGGCCGAAAGGCTTACAGTTCACGGCCGAAAGGCTTACAGTTCACGGCCGAAAGGCTTACAGTTCACGGCCGAAAGGCTTACAGTTCACGGCCGAAAGGCTTACAGTTCACGGCCGAAAGGCTTACAGTTCACGGCCGAAAGGCTTACAGTTCACGGCCGAAAGGCTTACAGTTCACGGCCGAAAGGCTTACAGTTCACGGCCGAAAGGCTTACAGTTCACGGCCGAAAGGCTTACAGTTCACGGCCGAAAGGCTTACAGTTCACGGCCGAAAGGCTTACAGTTCACGGCCGAAAGGCTTACAGTTCACGGCCGAAAGGCTTACAGTTCACGGCCGAAAGGCTTACAGTTCACGGCCGAAAGGCTTACAGTTCACGGCCGAAAGGCTTACAGTTCACGGCCGAAAGGCTTACAGTTCACGGCCGAAAGGCTTACAGTTCACGGCCGAAAGGCTTACAGTTCACGGCCGAAAGGCTTACAGTTCACGGCCGAAAGGCTTACAGTTCACGGCCGAAAGGCTTACAGTTCACGGCCGAAAGGCTTACAGTTCACGGCCGAAAGGCTTACAGTTCACGGCCGAAAGGCTTACAGTTCACGGCCGAAAGGCTTACAGTTCACGGCCGAAAGGCTTACAGTTCACGGCCGAAAGGCTTACAGTTCACGGCCGAAAGGCTTACAGTTCACGGCCGAAAGGCTTACAGTTCACGGCCGAAAGGCTTACAGTTCACGGCCGAAAGGCTTACAGTTCACGGCCGAAAGGCTTACAGTTCACGGCCGAAAGGCTTACAGTTCACGGCCGAAAGGCTTACAGTTCACGGCCGAAAGGCTTACAGTTCACGGCCGAAAGGCTTACAGTTCACGGCCGAAAGGCTTACAGTTCACGGCCGAAAGGCTTACAGTTCACGGCCGAAAGGCTTACAGTTCACGGCCGAAAGGCTTACAGTTCACGGCCGAAAGGCTTACAGTTCACGGCCGAAAGGCTTACAGTTCACGGCCGAAAGGCTTACAGTTCACGGCCGAAAGGCTTACAGTTCACGGCCGAAAGGCTTACAGTTCACGGCCGAAAGGCTTACAGTTCACGGCCGAAAGGCTTACAGTTCACGGCCGAAAGGCTTACAGTTCACGGCCGAAAGGCTTACAGTTCACGGCCGAAAGGCTTACAGTTCACGGCCGAAAGGCTTACAGTTCACGGCCGAAAGGCTTACAGTTCACGGCCGAAAGGCTTACAGTTCACGGCCGAAAGGCTTACAGTTCACGGCCGAAAGGCTTACAGTTCACGGCCGAAAGGCTTACAGTTCACGGCCGAAAGGCTTACAGTTCACGGCCGAAAGGCTTACAGTTCACGGCCGAAAGGCTTACGAAAGGCTTACAGTTCACGGCCGAAAGGCTTACAGTTCACGGCCGAAAGGCTTACAGTACACCGGCCGAAAGGCTTACAGGCCGAAAGGCATACAGTTACAGGTCACGCGAGGTGGGGCTCAGGCACGGCTGTACGGATTGTAAGCGTGTACCCCCCTCCTCTAGCTGGAAAGAGTAGTCCGCCCGCTGGATGAGCTCTCTCTGGTTAGAGGGTATAGGATCTCGGTGACACCTACAGAGCATTGCATAGAAAGATAAAATAAAGCATGATTTATCGAACTCATAGCACAGCATGCATCGCATTTACTAGGGCTTACTGAGATTTATCTCATAGTGTGTTTATGTATGGTGTAGGTGACATAGACTACGAGATACCAGGTGAGGACGACGTTCCTCCGCCTGAGGCATAGCTCAGTTGACGGATGATGGCTGCGGTGGTGTGCTGGCGCAGTCGAGGCGTAACCGACCCGTGGGAAGTATGTATAGAGTTTTGAGGGTTTTGGGAACGTTTTGGGATAATTGATAGAATATGTATAGATATTTTAGGATGTTTAATTTGTTTTTGAAATTCTGGAACTGTTTGGTGTATAGTGTCTTAAATGATTTAGTAAACTGTATTTGTACTGTTTTAGGTTCGGTACGGATATGCTCAAGTTTTAGAGCTATCCACGCCGTTCGTTTTTAGAAAGTCTTATCGCAATTAGAGTATCGTGTTATTGTAAGTCTGAATTGCGTAATTAGTAGTCGATGAATAGATATAGAAGTTGATTTTCAGATAGTTATTTGATGAAGTGTTGCTCTCTGGAATCGGATTCCAGAGAGCATATGGGATGAAAATAAAAGGGCCGTTGTGCTCTCTGGAAGTTCAGATTCCAGAGAGTACTTAGTGGGAAAGTAAAACAGAACAAAGGAGAAAAACAGGAAAGGATCGCTGCAATGTATATAGAGTGCAGCGATCGATCTCTGCAAATTGCAGAGATCGATCCCTGCAATGCATATAGCATGCAGCGATCGATCTCTGCAATTCGCAGAGATCGGTCGCTGCCTCTCTTTTGTCAGCAGGGACGGTTTTGCCCTCCCAATGTTTTATTATGTTTTATTAGTTTTAATTGATTTAATTTAATTGTTTTAAAAGTTTTATTTAAATTGTTTTAAATGTTAGATTTCAATTCCGATTTCGATTCTGGTTTCGATTTCGGTTTAGCTTCCACTTAAAGTTTAATTAAATTTATTAGAAAAAAAAATATATTCGGGAAAAAACGGGTACAGTTTTAGGGGTGTTACAGTTATGGTATCAGAGCCCCGGGTTTTAAAATCGGTTCTGTAGACTGCTCGACTGCACAGCCACTACGCGGACATCCTTCATCAACTGTAAGTATGTTTATAGCTTTATTTGGTTTCTAGTTTTTTAGTATATTTGTTTTAACTTTTATATAGGAGTTATATAGCTATGGTGCGTCCACGGAATGATCGAGACGACCGTGATGATACGATTGACACGCTTAAGGATTTTATCGCCCAGCAGTCTCAGCATATGGAGAGACAGGCTGAGCAGATGGCTAGACAATCCGAGCAGCTGGGCATTATGATTGACAGAGAGGGCACTAGAGCCCGAGAGCCAGCCATTCCGGTTAATCGCGGGATGGAGAGATTTCAAAAGCTCCAGCCCCCCGTGTTTAACGGGCAGTCTACGGATCCCTCTTCGGCTGAAGAGTGGATTCGTACTATGGAGGATATGTTGGGTTACGCGAGCATCGAGGACGGACAGAAGGTAGCGTTGGTGACCTACCACCTAGCCTTGGATGCCAGATTTTGGTGGGATTCAGTGAAGTCAGCCACCGATGTGACTCTTATGAGCTGGGACAGATTCAGAGAGTTATTCTACGACAAGTATTTCAGTCATACCGTTCGCGAGGCGAAGATGATGGAGTTTATGCAGTTGAGACAGACTGCTTCTATTCCCGAGTACGTCAGGAGGTTTGAGGCGTTATCTCGGTTCGCACCGCGTCAGGTTGGCATCAACGAGGACAAGGTACGGAGGTTTTTACAGGGGCTTAGTCGAGAGTTCCGTATGCGCCTTACTATATCGGGGGTACGGAATGTATCCTATGATGACATCGTGGCCAGGGCGCTAGACATTGAGGCAGTTGATGTGGATACTGTCAGATCGAGGGAGCCATCCAAGGGCTTCTTCCGTGAGATCTACCCTCAGGTCAGGGGTAAGGGCTGGCAACCAAGAGCGCAGCCTCAGCCACAGCAGCAGAGGGGTATTAAAAGGCCTCTGGAGGGAGGTATTGACCGGGGAAAGGGGAAGCAGTTACAGGTTACTTCTCAGGCACCAGTTTGTCCTAAATGCCAGAGGGAGCACACTGGCCAGTGCAGGATGGGCACGAATGTATGTTATTGGTGTGGGGAGCCGGGCCATTTTGCTAGGGATTGCCCGAGACGGAGTGGAGGACTGCCAGCCACTGATCAGAGGAGAGTTGTGCCCAGAGTTTTGCCTTTATTGAGCCGGGTGACGTTGATGACGAGGCTCAGCCTGCCGTGATTGCAGGTACTATTTTACTTATGGGTGCTACTGTATTTACACTGATGGATACCGGAGCTACGCACTCCTTCGTGTCGACTGCATGTATGGCTAGACTGGGACTAGAGTCAGAGTTAGCTGGGGTCGAGTTTAGTGTGATGCTGCCTTCGGGAGAGCATATGCAGTCAGATCGTATTCTCCAGGGCAATGTAGTCTCGGTGGGGAGTAATACCCTCTATGCTTGCCTGATTGTTATGCGCATAGAGCGGTACGATCTTATTTTGGGGATGGACTGGCTAGCACAGCACTTCGCCACCATCGATTGTCGCTCCGGGATTGTGACCTTCCGACCCCCGGACAGAGCGGAGTTTTCTTATCAGGCGATGAACCGATTGACTGGATCGCCTATCTCTTATTCTATGCAGGTCAACGAGCAGTTCAAAGGTGCGTGCTCTATTTTTATGGCCTCAGTATTTGATGTACAGTTGCTCAGCGGATTACAGCCGAGCGACATTCCTATTGTCAGAGATTTCTCTGGTATATTTCTTGACGATCTTCCCGGATTACCGCCTGACCGGGAGATTGAGTTCACGATTGATGTCTATCCGAACACCGCGCCGACGTTTAAGAATCCGTACAGATTAGCGCCAGCTGAGTTAAGAGAGTTGAGGACTCAGCTTGACGAGCTATTAGAGAAGGGTTTCATCCGACCCAGCGTTTCGCCCTGGGGTGCGCCTGTTCTGTTTGTTAAAAAGAAGGACGGGACCCTCAGGATGTGTATTGATTACAGGGAGTTGAACAAGTTGACAGTGAAGAACAAGTATCCACTGCCCAGGATCGACGACTTGTTTGATCAGCTACAGGGTGCCCGAGTATTCTCCAGGATCGACCTGCGCTCGGGTTACTATCAGCTGAAGGTCCGAAGGGATGACGTGCCAAAGACCGCGTTCAGGACGAGGTATGGGCATTATGAGTTCCTCGTTATGTCATTTGGGCTCACTAATGCTCCTGCAGCGTTCATGGATCTGATGAACCGTGTCTTTAAGGAGTACTTGGACAAGTTCGTAGTGGTATTTATTGACGACATCCTCATCTATTCTAAGACGAAGGAAGACCACGAGGAGCATTTGAGGATCGTTTTACAGATATTGAGTCAGCGCCAGCTCTATCCGAAGTTTTCCAAGTGCGAGTTCTGGCTTGACAGAGTGAGTTTCCTTGGCCATATTATATCACAGGACGGAGTTTCTGTGGATCCGAGCAAAGTCCAGGCGGTCAGTGATTGGCCGCAGCCGAAGAATGTACGTGAGGTACGTGGATTTCTTGGATTGGCCGGTTATTACCGGAAGTTTATTCAGGGGTTCTCGAAGATCGCACTTCCCTTATCACGATTGACTCGAAAGCATGAGAGATTTGTATGGTCGTCTGCTTGTGATGACAGCTTTGCGGAGTTAAAGCAGAGGTTGACCACCGCTCCAGTGCTGGCACTGCCTGTTGAAGGTGTCAGATTCAGTGTTTATTGCGATGCGTCTGGAGTGGGACTCGGTTGTGTTCTGATGCAAGAGGGGAGAGTCATTTCTTACGCTTCTCGGCAGCTGAAGCCGTATGAGCAGAACTACCCTACGCATGACCTCGAGTTAGCGGCTGTGGTCTTCGCACTGAAGATATGGAGACACTATTTGTATGGGCAGCAGTGCGACGTATTCTCCGACCACAAGAGCCTGAAGTACCTATTTACGCAGAAAGAGCTGAACATGAGACAGAGACGATGGCTCGAGTTTGTTAAAGACTATGATTTTGACATCAAGTACCATCCGGGGAAGGCGAACAAGGTTGCTGATGCCTTGAGTAGAGTGCCTTCTGCGAGTCAGCCTTCATTAGCAGCGATGTCAGTTACGCTGCGATCTGAGATTGAGAGGTTCGACGTGGAGATAGTGGCTGAGTTATCCGGTATGCTCGCCAACATTTCTCTCAGGCCGACTATTCTGGATCGTATACGAGAGGCTCAGCGGAGTGATTCGGAGTGTATGGAGCTTCGATCCAGTATGATGTTAGATGACTCGTCGGATTTCCATTTATCAGCGGATGGTATTCTGAAGTTCGGGCACAGGTGGTACGTGCCTAGCGACGAGAGTCTGAGGAAGGAGATATTGGCTGAGGCACATTCTTCAGCTTATTCTGTGCACCCGGGAAGTACCAAGATGTACCGGGACTTACGGCAGCACTTTTGGTGGCCAGGTATGAAGAGAGAGGTCGCCCAGTACGTCGAGACCTGTTTAGTTTGTCAACAGGTTAAGGCGGAGCACCAGAGACCAGCTGGAACACTACAGCCACTGCCGATTCCGGAGTGGAAATGGGAGCAGATCTCTATGGATTTCATTGTGGGGCTCCCGAGGACTACGAGAGGCCACGACGGCATTTGGGTTATTGTGGACCGATTGACAAAGTCGGCTCACTTTTTGCCTGTGAAGATGACATCGTCTATGGATCAGCTTGCTGAACTCTATGTGCAGGAGATTGTCAGATTGCACGGAGTTCCAGTTTCTATTGTCTCCGACAGGGATCCTAGATTCACGTCAAAGTTCTGGAAGAGTTTACACAGAGCTATGGGGACTCAGCTAGATTTCAGCACAGCGTTTCATCCTCAGACTGATGGTCAGACAGAGAGGACTAATCAGATTCTGGAGGATATGCTCAGAGCGTGTGTGCTGGAGTTTCAGGGCTCTTGGAGCCGATATTTACCGCTGATCGAGTTCTCGTATAATAACAGCTACCAGGCTACTATTGGCATGGCTCCGTATGAAGCCTTATATGGTCGGATGTGTAGATCTCCACTATATTGGAGCGAGGTTGGCGAGGCCAGCATCGTTGGTCCCGAGATTCTACAGCAGACGACAGAGAAGATTGCCATTATTCGACAGCGTATTATGGTAGCTCTGAGCAGGCAAAAGAGCTATGCAGACACACGACGGAGAGAGCTAGAGTTTGAAGAAGGTGACGAGGTCTACCTTAAAGTTTCTCCATTCAAAGGCATAGCGAGATTGGAAGGAGGGGTAAGTTAAACCCTCGTTATGTGGGGCCCTTTCCTATTCTGAAGAGGATCTGGAAGCTAGCGTACAGACTACAGCTTCCGGCTTCTATGGAGGGTATCCACGACGTATTTCATGTGTCTATGCTTCGGAAGTGCTTGCGCGATCCGTCGCATATCGTGGAGGCTACAGAGATCGAGGTACAGCCTACCTTGAGCTATGAGGTGAGGCCGATACGTATTTTGGAGTATTCCATCAAGGTGCTACGCAACAAGGAGATCCCACTGGTCAAGGTTTTGTGGCGGAACCACGAGGTGGAAGAAGCGACCTGGGAGCGACAGCAGGATATGATGACTAGTTATCCTGAGTTGTTTGCATGAGTTGATTTTGTGGACAAAATCCTGAATAAGGAGGGTAGAATGTAATATCCGGCTTGTACGGGTTTTCGGATTTAATATATTATATTGTTATTTTATTATATAGTGGCATTTTTGGTAAATATGTCAAACCAGGTCCGTTTCACAAAAAGAAAGCGTCATTACGATCCTAACGAATAATAAGAATTTTAAGAAATTTACGGGAATTTTCGGAGATCAAACGCTATATTCCGAACAATTAAGCTTTTCGTAATGAAAAAGACGTTCTTGTAAAATAGTAAATGAGGTCCGAATTGTGAACGGACAGTTTTATTAAGTCCCAAATAATAAGTTAGACTTATTGGTGAAGTAAGGACGTTTGGAGAGGTCGAATGGCTAGACGATTAACGAACCGAAGAACGAAATCAATATAAAAACCAAATAAGGGCAATTTAGTAATTAGCGAATTCAATATTATAAATCAATCAAAATTCTTTATTTCATTTCATTTCTCCTCTTCGAATTCCAGAACCACTTCCTCTCTGTTTCTCTTTTCTCTCTCGCGAACTCTCTGTCCGCCAAGGGTTCAACCATTCCGACTCCGATTTTCCTTCCGTTCGTCTCGTTTTCTTCACGCGTTCTCCTCCAATCGACGTTCTCGGTAAGTCTCTATAGTTTTGGAACATTGAAATCCGAGTTTCGTAAAGTTTTAAACGTTTAGGTTCGTTTAGGTTTTCGATTAAAAACGAGATCTAGGGCTCGTAATCGATAGGTTGTCAATGATTAAGTAAATATTGAACGTGTTGGACGTATTTGGACGAATCTAATCGATTTAGGAAAAATGTTAGAATTTACGAAATTTCGAGATTTTTGAATAAACTCGTTTAACGTAAATCCTTGTAAATTGCTTAGGTAAACAGTGCTCGTGGACGGGTTTAAGCTGCTTTGGACGCGAGGTAAGTTCTCGTGATTTTCTTTGGCCAAATCGGCCTACACCGTACATCGTGTCGTCTCGAGGCATTTTGGAGATGCCTTTAGTTAGTTTTGCTCGGTTTGGGTAGCTAGGTCTTAGGAGATTATAGTTTACGTTTTTAAAGTCCCGATGGTCTATGTGTTGCTTGTTTATTGTTTGATATTCAACTGTTCACGCATCACTTGGTTTTAGAGAAAAGCATGAAAACGAATTTCCGCACAGAGTTTTAAAGATAACGTAAAGCATAGCATCGGCCGAAAGGCTTACAGTGCACGGCCGAAAGGCTTACAGTTCACGGCCGAAAGGCTTACAGTTCACGGCCGAAAGGCTTACAGTACACCGGCCGAAAGGCTTACAGGCCGAAAGGCATACAGTTACAGGTCACGCGAGGTGGGGCTCAGGCACGGCTGTACGGATTGTAAGCGTGTACCCCCCTCCTCTAGCTGGAAAGAGTAGTCCGCCCGCTGGATGAGCTCTCTCTGGTTAGAGGGTATAGGATCTCGGTGACACCTACAGAGCATTGCATAGAAAGATAAAATAAAGCATGATTTATCGAACTCATAGCACAGCATGCATCGCATTTACTAGGGCTTACTGAGATTTATCTCATAGTGTGTTTATGTATGGTGTAGATGACATAGACTACGAGATACCAGGTGAGGACGACGTTCCTCCGCCTGAGGCATAGCTCAGTTGACGGATGATGGCTGCGGTGGTGTGCTGGCGCAGTCGAGGCGTAACCGACCCGTGGGAAGTATGTATAGAGTTTTGAGGGTTTTGGGAACGTTTTGGGATAATTGATAGAATATGTATAGATATTTTAGGATGTTTAATTTGTTTTTGAAAATTCTGGAACTGTTTGGTGTATAGTGTCTTAAATGATTTAGTAAACTGTATTTGTACTGTTTTAGGTTCGGTACGGATATGCTCAAGTTTTAGAGCTATCCACGCCGTTCGTTTTTAGAAAGTCTTATCGCAATTAGAGTATCGTGTTATTGTAAGTCTGAATTGCGTAATTAGTAGTCGATGAATAGATATAGAAGTTGATTTTCAGATAGTTATTTGATGAAGTGTTGCTCTCTGGAATCGGATTCCAGAGAGCATATGGGATGAAAATAAAAGGGCCGTTGTGCTCTCTGGAAGTTCAGATTCCAGAAAGTACTTAGTGGGAAAGTAAAACAGAACAAAGGAGAAAAACAGGAAAGGATCGCTGCAATGTATATAGAGTGCAGCGATCGATCTCTGCAAATTGCAGAGATCGATCCCTGCAATGCATATAGCATGCAGCGATCGATCTCTGCAATTCGCAGAGATCGGTCGCTGCCTCTCTTTTGTCAGCAGGGACGGTTTTTCCCTCCCAATGTTTTATTATGTTTTATTAGTTTTAATTGATTTAATTTAATTGTTTTAAAAGTTTTATTTAAATTGTTTTAAAGGTTAGATTTCAATTCCGATTTCGATTCTGGTTTCGATTTCGGTTTAGCTTCCACTTAAAGTTTAATTAAATTTATTAGAAAAAAAAATATATTCTGGAAAAAACGGGTACAGTTTTAGGGGTGTTACATGATCGGATATAATGTTATTCCTAAGGGTGGTCATTATGATGATATTAGTAGCATGGAATTTTTTGTTCTTTTTGCTATCTTCCAAAAGACTCCCTTTGATATAGGTTTCATTATCTTAAGACGAATGATACAGAGTGTCACCTCCAAAACCACTTCTTTTCCCTATAATCTTCTTCTCATGAAGATCTTTCAGAAGTTTGATGTAGAATTTCCCGAGGACGAGGATTCTACATGCCTTAAAACGTCCAGCTATTACTCTACCTCTACTTTGAACAGAATGGGAATAAAAAAGAATAGATGAGGAGATTTTGTTATGGATCAGTCTAAGAAAAGGGCTACTAAGGTAGCTGCTGTCAGAAAAGGAAAGAGGAAACTGATTCTGGTTGAAGAGTCATCAACTCAAGAAGGCGGTGGTGATTCAGAGATCCCTGCTTTTGATATTTCTCCTTCTCGTTCTCTGGTATCTCGCCCCCACCTTCCTCCACCAGTGCCAAGGAATCCTGCTCCTAGTGTTTCTCCAGATCTTGACGTGCATCCTTCAATTATACACGAGTACTGGCAGTGGCTTAAGAACTTAGCTTCACTTAGATAATCTCTTTTGTAACCAACTTTACATTTTTTCTGTTGTTGCACATTGGTACAATTGTCTCTTTTTTCTTATTTTTTTTATAATGTCAATGGGGGAGAAAGTGTTTGATTGTCTTTGATTGATGTTGTGTTGAGAAATTAGTTTGATTGATGCTGTGTTGAGAAATTAGTTGATTTGTGTTTGAAATTGGAACGTATGCATATGCTGTGGGGGAGCTAGGATTATGGGGAAGAGTAATGTTTAATCAAATTTATACTCATAGATTGTCATCATAAAAAAGGGGGACATTGTTGACTTAAATGGTGCTTAAGTCTAACTAAGTTTTTGATGATGTATTTGAATGTTAAGTATGTAATTTGATTATGTTTATTAAATGAGAATATTGAATTATGCATGTGATTTAATCTGTTGGAAATGCCCTTGGAAAGGGTATTTTAGTAGTCTAACAATTGTGATTAAGTGTACAGGGTTAAATAATTTAACAGGGCTGAAAAATCGATAAACAAAGTGTACATCCACCGATTGAAGAAGAAAAGAGTTGCATCTACCTGTCGCTAAACGACAAAAAGTGAAGTCGCTCAAAGACTACTTCATCCGATCGCAAAACGACGAAAGCAGAGTCGTTCAAAGAGCTATATCATCCGCCAGCTAAACGACAAAAATGAAGTCGTTCAAAGAACATCATCCGATGGCGTTCAAAGATTTATCATCCGCCAGCTAAACGACAAAAATGAAGTCGTTCAAAGAACATCATCCGATGGCATTCAAAGATTTATCATCCAATTGCTAAACGACAAAATGATTCATCATCTGATGGCGTTCAAAGAACATCATCTGATGGTGTTCAAAGATTTATCATCCGATAGCATTTTAAAGCTACATCATCCGATAGCGGTTCAGCTTGTTAAAGCTACGTCTTCCGAAAGCGGTTCAGCTTGTTAAAGCTACATCATCCGATACCGGTTCAACATTTTAAAGCTGCATCATCCGATACCGGTTCAACATTTTAGAGTCGCATCATCCGATGGCGTTTCAAGGTGCTTATGCCGATAGTATTTTAAAGTCTTCCACCGATGATCTTCCGCCAGAATTCAAAATAACCGCGAAGCTACATTGACGTCGTCCAAAGCCTTAACTCCAGACCATTAATGGCCGACGAGTGAAAGCGACTCCAGAACGCAACGGCTAGCTGTCTAAGTACGGAAGCTTCTCTAACGGTAATATATTTCCTTATCCAGTAAGAAGCATTAAATGAAGATAGCCGATTAGCAGACAAAGTATTTAAGCATAGAAGATAGCTCGAAGAAACAACTTTTTTACAAAAATCATTCATGAGCCCTAACGAACGATATACTTCATACTCTGTATTTTTCTTCTACACCTCTTGATTTTAACTTGAGAATTAATCCTTGTGAGAGGGTAGTTTGTGCTTGAAATTTACAAACTCAAAAATCTGTATAAGGCAGTGGATTGTCACCCGTGAAGAACAATCCAGAATTGTAAAAGGCAGTAGATGAGCCTGGAATTTTCATCTTTTTTTTTTT
>CM039508.1:11216714-11304370 GCA_022432975.1 Begonia masoniana | reverse complement strand
CAGACCTCCCCCCCTTCCAGAACTCGATTGTTTAAATCTCGGATCGCTTCTGAGACATCGAAACTGGTTACTCAGTGTCTCTCACAATCTCCTGCCCATAAAGCTCTGCGAGCTGATCCACGAAAACGTCATCTTCACAGCTAAGAAGGGGCGACTTTGGTCAATCGGTACACAACCACCCAGATGCCGTGCTGTCTTTCGTGCGTTCCTCGGGAGCCCACACATAAAATCTATGGAGATAGGCTCCCATTCTTTCACTCAAGAATAGGCAGGGGGCTACAGTGTTCGGCAGGACTCTGGTATGTTGCTTCCCTGTGACAAACTAAACAGGTTTCAACGTACTTGGCGACCTTCTCTATGTTTCGGCACCAAAATGTTGTTTCAAATTCCCTGGGGCAGGGAAATGGTGGTACTTCCCGGGTGCACAGAATAAGTGAAGAATGTCCCTAAAGTCAAAATCTCTTTCTTCAACTCCTCATCGTTAGGCACGTACCACCTATGCTGAACTTCAGAGCACCGTCATCTGACAAGTTGAATTCAACCCTCTCAGAGTCAAACTCATCGAGCTCCTCACACTCCATTATCATTCTGCTGAGTTTCACGGTAATTATCTTCGGACTACTCTGCCCTGAGAGAAATTGGTGAGATAAGGACACCTCTCGCCACTATCTCCACATCGAACCTCTCAATCTCAGACCGCAGCGTGACCGACATCGAGCAAGCGAAGGCTGACTCACAGTAGGCACTCGGCTCAAAGACTCAGCGGGACTTTATTCGCCTGCCTGGAGGGTAATTGATGCGACAATCATAATCTTTGACGAATTACAGCCATCTCTTGTGAATAATTCAGTCCTTTCTGTAAAAAAGTACTTAAGCTTTTGTGGTCAGAAAATATCTCGCACTGCTGCCCATACAAATAATGCCTCCCATATTTTCAGTGCGAAGACCACGGCTGCTAACAAGATCGTGCGTGGATAATCTGCTCGCAAAAAACAATGGACCAAGAAAACACATCGTCGGTTACGCAAAGGTAGATAGATAGACAGTGGCCATTTGTCAGGGAAGAGAGAGAGAGACGTCCAGAGAGAGAGAGAGAGATCATGTCGAAGACACCCAATCTGCAAACACAGAGTTTTAGAGAGAGAGAGAGAGAGTAGATAGAGAGAGAGAGACAAGCATGAGAGAAAGCAAAGTTGGAGAAAAATGTTGAGAATTGTGGGTGAAGATAGGGAGCAAAGCCTCGGCATTTGGTCTCTCAGTTTCTCAGCATTTACAATTCTTTCTGTTCTTCCTTTGTCTCCTTTCTTTATCCTTTTTTGCTATGACCACTTCTCCGGCGATCTCGCCGGACCGGCTCTTTTGCCACCCACTCGTTGACTTCCTTGTTTCCCACTTTTGAAGTTAATTTTTCCTCCTCCATTACCGGTAAAGTTTGAAACCCTTTTCTCCTTTACTTGTGGAGCTGATCTGAGCTTGGGAGATCGCCGGAGTTTCGACTGTGGTCGTGGGATGAACTTCTGAGATTCGCTCTCTTACTCTCACTGATTGTGAAAGTTCCCGGGAGAAATGAAGACGCCGGCGAATGGCGCCGGAGATGCATCAGCACCAAATAGTAATGGAAGGTATGAACTTTTCTTCATAGATGAAATCATCCAAAATTTGCTATTTCATCTGTCTTTCTCTTTTCTTCCTAGAAAGTGAAAACCCATATAGGAAAAAAATGTATCAGAGAAAAAAAGAGAGAGCAGAAAACAGGGGTCAATTTTATGTTCTACGCAAAATATTTGATAAATACTTTTTAAGTGTAGAAATATTATTCGATTTTTGATTGGTTGTTTAACTTCGGTTTTTGATCGGTAAACGACTTACCCATCGGCAAATATGTGTTTTTTCAGGCGAGAAGAAGATCATAAACCCAGAGTTATGGCAAGCGTGCGCCGGACCTCTGGTGAACCTCCCTCCGGCGGGGACCCACGTGGTGTATTTCCCTCAAGGTCACAGCGAGCAGGTTTTTGGTTCTTCATTTTGGCTTCCAGTTATGATTCATAGAAGAAAACAAACAACCTTTGCTTCACTGCTTTGTCTTCTTAATGAACTCAGTCTGAAAAAAGAAAGCTTTCTCCTGCCATTAATGGATGTTTAGCTCTTCTTGCTGTTCTCGGCTTCATTTATTATCTGCCGTATCATTTACGCCTGTTTTCCATTCTCTTCCTTTTTGGGTCTTTTGGTGATTGCATTTTTACTATTTTCCATAGTTTTTGCTACTTTCTCCATTTCTGGGTCGTAGGATAAGCTTCCAGGACCTCCATTGTTTCAGCAAATCTTTTTCCAATTTCTCTCTCTAAGTGTATATTCATGGATAATGGAAGTCTAATTAAAATCTTTTTTGCTCTTACATACTAGTTGATAGATTATGACTTCCCTTTTTTTTTTTCGCTAATCGATCAAATATTGCATTCGACATTCATCGAAAATTTAATGCAACGGCATAATCATTGATAAATGTAATCTATTATGGGATTATTTCTGGAATCTGAAATAACCTATAAACTTCCCGAAATGGAAAGATTTATAGCATATTGTCCTTACCATTCTTGTCTCATATCTGATCGTACTTTTTAAGGTTTTGTACGAAGACGGTGAGTCATATAATTTTCTTCTTGTTCGACGTGAGGAAATCAAGCTGATGTATATCTTCCTCCTAGTATCGAATCTGAACGAGGGAAATCATTGTTCTTACAGTGAAATTGCTAATTTCAGGTTGCTGCATCTATGACAAAAGATGCGGATGCTCAAATCCCGAACTACCCAAATCTTCCGTCGAAGATTCTGTGCCTCCTTCACAATGTCACTTTACATGTATGTCACTCAAGCATAGTTATGGCTGCTGAGCCTTACTTCGGTCAGACTTTATGCTTAAAATCACTTCTCTATCAATTTTGTTGACTTTGTAGGCTGATCCGGAAACAGATGAAGTATATGCTCAAATGACTTTACAACCAGTTTCCTCGGTAAGAACTTTGAACGATATTTTTGAAACTTCCAGAAAAGATCGTAGAGTTGTCCTGGAATGCCATTTTAATGTTATTTTCCTCGACAAAATTGCAGTTGGATAGGATGCATTACTGAGATCCGATCTTGCACTCAAGTCTAATAAGCCGCAGCCCGAATTTTTCTGTAAGACGTTGACGGCAAGCGATACAAGCACTCATGGAGGATTTTCAGTTCCTCGTCGTGCGGCGGAGAAAATTTCCCTTCTCTTGTAAGTTGTTATTTCTGTATTTGGAGGTTTTTTTTTCTTTTTTTTTTTTTTTTTGCGAATTTAGGATTTAAGGCTAATACAATTGTTTCCCATTTAGGATTTCTCTTTGCAGCCACCGGCTCAAGAACTTACGGCAAGGGATTTGCACGATAATGTGTGGAGGTTTCGTCATATCTATCGCGGTACATTTTTCTCGGAGAGATATTTGAGAGTTTCTATTTGAGCCAATGCAGTGCTTCTAGCTGTTAACTTAAGAAATGTATAATCTTTTATCATTGAGAAGGCGTACGATTGGATCGACTACCAAAGCAAACGTTTTTATTATCGGACGTTTATAAATGCTTTTCTTGACCTTTTATGCTATTCATATGCAGGACAACCGAAACGCCATTTGCTGACAACTGGTTGGAGCCTATTTGTCAGTGGAAAGAGGCTTCTTGCTGGCGACTCTGTTTTGTTCATTAGGTAACGACAATGAATTTGACGTTTTTCGACAAATTTGATGACTTTTATCATTTTTTGGCGGCAATTGGAGCGGATTTAGTCTCTTGTTTTGACTGAGTTGCCTTTGAATCTTCTCTGGTAGGGATGAAAGGCAGCAGCTGCTTCTGGGAATTAGACGGGCTAACAGGCAGCCCACCAACTTATCGTCATCCGTCCTGTCGAGCGATAGTATGCATATTGGAATTCTTGCTGCCGCAGCTCATGCAGCTGCCAACAATAGCCCCTTCAATGTCTTTTACAATCCAAGGTCAACCCTTTCTTCCTGTCTTACATTCCATCGACAAAACTCAATCGAATCTACTAAGATAAGTACAAAGCTTTGTTGTTCGAAAATGGTATCTCCAAAGGACGAAAGCGATTTACATGAACCAAATTTGAAAAATTCAAAGTTGACATTTTTCATTTTGCAGGGCGAGTCCTTCGGAATTCGTTATACCTCTAGCGAAATACTACAAAGCTGTCTATGGAAATCAATTATCGCTCGGCATGCGTTTCCGGATGATGTTCGAAACTGAAGATTCCGGAACCAGAAGGTAGCTGTTCTGAACTATAATTCATCAACTTTTAACTGCCCCTTTTTTGGTGGATTATGCATCATTTGATTTGCAAACCATATCTATTGATTGATCTTTTGTTCTTTCTTGTTCAATCAAACTCAAGTAAAGTTTTACAAATATTAATTAAAGCCGTTTTTTTCCATAGGTATATGGGCACAATTACAGGCATCAGTGATCTTGATCCCATCAGATGGAAGAACTCTCAATGGCGTAATCTGCAGGTAGATATAACAACTCTTTCGTTTGCTGTTGTAATCATTCCCTCACCGCCCTTCGCTCCCGAATCGGCATCTGTTAATTCGATGTTTTTTCCTTTATGTCAATGATTACTTAAAACCATAATATTCCTTATCAGGTCGGGTGGGATGAATCCACTGCCGGAGAGAGGCGAAATCGGGTTTCGATCTGGGAAATTGAACCCGTGATAGCCCCATTTTTCATCTGCCCACCTCCGTTCTTGAGATCGAAGCGTCCGAGGCAACCTGGAATGCCAGGTAGAAAACATTGGATCTATCTGGAGACTTATGCGTAGATTATTACTTCATGCTGTTTTGCTTATGTTTCTTCTTAGCTTTTTGCCATTGCTTTGAAATAGGACATATATTCTAGAAGCTTATCTCCCGTTCCTTTTTTTTGTGTCGATGTAGATGACGAGGCCCACGATATGGATAGCCTGTTTAAAAGGGCAATGCCTTGGCTTGGAGATGATGGTACTAGCATGAAGGATTCGCAAGCACTTCCTGGCCTAAGCCTGGTTCAATGGATGAATATGCAGCAAAACCCATCTTCAGCCAACTCAATACAAACAAACTATATTCAACCCTTTTCCAATACCCTTTTACAAAACCTCAATGGAGCACAAATTCCTCCGACGAATAACTTGCAGTTTAACACCCAAAAGCTACCACCTCGGCAACTTCCACAGTTTGATCAGCTCACTAAACTCCCGTCCGGGCTTAGCCCTTTAGGATCAGTTGTCCAGACTCCGCAACAGTCGGGCGATGTTTTTCAGCAGCCTATGCAAAATTTGGTCAATCAAAGCCTACCTTCCAGCCAAGTTCCCCTCCAAATACTGCAACCACAAGCACTGCCTCAGAGCAACTGTAATAATATTCAGCAGCAGCCGTCTTCTCAGAGCCTTAATTTTCAACGAAATCTTCATCAAAGCCTGCAAATGCAGAATATTATTGGTCAGACTGATCAGCAGAATGCTATTCAATCTCACCTCCTTGATCAAGCAAATCAGCAGCTACCAATATCCGATAATCAGGCTAATCTTCAACTCTTGCAGAGGCAACAACAGTCTCTTCAATCACAGCAGTCTGCACTACAGCAGCAAGCTCAACTTATTCAGCTCCATGATCAGCAGAGACAGCTTTTAGATGTTTCCCATAGCTTCTCCACTGCCACTCCATCCCTACTTCCCCAATCGAACCAATTCAAGACGGCTAACCTGACAAATAATCACTTTTCCCTTCCAACCCTTCTGCCAAACGCCCCCCAACAAACGGGGGTGTTGAGTGATATGTCTGGTCAGATGAAAATTTGCCCCACTCCAACGACTAATCATATCTCTGCAGCTTCTTGCGGTGTAGGAAATGGAGCTGCTGGATTGGGTCAATCTGTGATTACCGATGAAGTTCCATCTTGCTCAACTTCACCTTCGACAAATAACTACGCAGATGTGGTTCAACCGTTGATTAATGGTCGGATTCGTCGTTTTGGACTTGAAGAGGAAATGGCTCAGTCTGCATCCAAAATCTTGAGTCCTAACTCGATTAAAGATTTGCAGCCGAAGCCAGAAGTGAAGTCTTCGATCATTCTTCTCAAAAATCAAGAACAATGCTTGTTTTCCCAGCAAACGTTCTTAAATGGCGCCACTCCGCAAACAGATTTCTTGGACTCATCATCTTCAACTACCGCAGTATGTCTTTCGCAGAACGAAGCCCGTTTGCAGCAGAATAACTGGATGTCATTCAATTCTCAACCATTGCTGAGAAACACAAGTCAAGAGCTTGAAGTTCCTGTCGATCAGCACCATAATTTCTCATTCGGGCCGAATATGGATGGTCAAGTGGGAGAACAGTTAATAATCGATCCTTTATCATACAAGGGTGTGACAGGAATCAGCAAGGATTTCTCGAATATTATGTCCTCCAATGGCACGACCGCAATATATGAAAATCCAGAAGACCCTCAAAAGGAGCTTGCTTCTCCAGTAGCTTCTCAGTCATTTGGAGTTCCAGATATGGCGTTTAATTCCATCGATTCCACTATAAACGATAGCAGTTTCTTAAGCAGAAGTCAGTGGGCACCTCCTCCACAGATTCAAAGAATGAGGACATTCACCAAGGTATGGACAAGAACTAAATACAACATTTTTTGTCACCCTAGATCAAACTCGACGGTTCTTATTTAGTCAATTTTTTGAAGGTGTACAAGCGTGGAGCTGTCGGAAGATCAATTGATATGACGAGATATTCGGGTTATGACGAACTCAAACAAGATCTTGCTCGAAGATTTGGGATCGAAGGCCAATTGGAGGACCGCCAGAGAATCGGATGGAAACTTGTGTATGTAGATCATGAGAATGACGTTTTACTCGTGGGGGACGATCCTTGGGAGTATGTCTCTTACTTGCTATATTTTCGGAATGTTTGTATATACAGAAATATACATAATATTGCATGTTTTTGGTAGTTAATGGCATACTATGAATTAAACTAGTTCGCCTCCTTATCGAATGATATCCAATAGCAGTTTTATGATCTCCGACTTGTATTTAGAATTTTGTAGTTCTTGGAAGTCAACTCTGAGTTTTCTGTGCATAAAATCTAGAGATCGATATAAATGGCTGTTCCTGTCCCATTTCTGAAAAAAATACTTTCGTAAACTTAAAATTCTCTTGTAATTCTCGATGGTAAGGAAGCTTGTAATTGTAAATTTTTATGAATTGTATATTTGTTTTTTCTCCTGAGTTACTTTTGTGGGTCATTGCAGGGAGTTTGTTAGCTGTGTGAGGTGCATTAAGATCTTATCCCCTCAAGAAGTACAGCAAATGAGTATGGATGGAGATATTGGAAATGGGGTCCTCCAAAATCAAGCATGCAGCAGCTCTGACTGTAGAAACACTTAAATCAATCCTTAGCTTACTCATTTGTTCCCTTACATATCCGCATCCGGCAAAAGCTGATATTTGCAGCTGGTCAATCCCGTAATTTGATTTTTGCTGAAAACGGTCCAAAGTCAGCGAAGAAATGGAAGAGTTGGAGGTCAACTGCCAGTGCATATGTTCAGAAAACAAAAACCCATGCAGATAAACAAGTTATGATGATGGAGATATAGGTTAGTTACCCTTTCAGTCTTAGCTGCATTGTAGAGGGACGAAGAAGCTTGAAATTTGCATGGAATGGTTTTTGGGTGTAAAAAAAGGTGTTTAGATTTGTTTAATGATAGAATTATTAATAATTGCGTACTGGAATTTGTGTAAGAATTGCCTAGGAAGAACGTGAATATGTGCTATACGAATCCGCCTAGTCTTTTTTTATCTATAGCAGGGTAAGTTTTGTACATTCATCTTTAATTGCAATCATATTTTTCTCAAAATATTCTTGTTGTATCTACAACAAATATTAGGGTTGGGCGAAACGATAACGGAACCACGGTTTTCGCTGAACCGTGCCACTCAGTCTTGGTTTGGGCTAGTTCTATCCATTCATAGTTTCAGTTTCGGTTCAACATTTTCAAGAACCATGCGGTTCAGTTCTGTTTTTGGTTTTATATTTGGGAAATTACCGATAAAAACCTCGAAGTATACGTTGTTTTTATTTTAAATATTAAAGTATCAAATTTAACAATTTAAACCTTAAATTATCAAAAAACATAACTGTAACACCCGGCTTTACGAGATTTAATTTTTATTCCAATATAAACGGTATTTTTGTAAATATGTTAAATTAAGTCCGTTTTGTGAACGAAAAGTTTTAACGGAGCCGTAATAATAAATTGGAATTTTGGATGAAATATGAAAATCTGGAGAAAACGAATCGTTGGTTGAATAACGAAATAACTAACGAAAACAAATAGAAATCAAATGGAAGGGCAATTTGGTCATTTGCCAAGCCAAAAGTTATAAATAAATAAAAGGGTTGTTTCTTCTCCAACACTTCAACGAAAGATCGATTTCTCTCCCTCTCCTCGCACGATTTTCTTCTCCCTCTCGCGACCTTCTTCTCCGGCGACGATTCTCCTCCTCCGGCGACTTGAGCCTTCACGTTTCTTCATCGTCTTCGCTCTCTAGGTAAGGCTTTAAGCTTTTGGAACGATAGATTTCGGTTTCTAGGGTTTAAAACGATTAGAGTTCGTTAGGGTTTTAGTTCGGAACACGAAATAGAGTTTAAAGATCGATGGGTTACCGTATTTATAGCTCTAAGGGGGCGTATTTATGATTATTGGTTGAAGTTGTTGGAATTAAATGAAAGTTATTGAGGTTTTGGTGGTTGGAGAAATTAAAAACCCCATTGGTGGGGGTTAGGAAAGTCACGAGTGCGAATTGCTCGATGAAATGCCTCAATGAGGTGCTTTAGAGTTTTAGGGAATTTTCTTTAGTTAGGAATTAGTAATTTTTGGAGTTGAAGATTTAAACTCAATTTAATGTCGTATATTGTGAAATGTATAAGTGAACAAACGCTCGTGGACGGAGCTCGGTGTGCAACGACGCGAGGTAAGTCTCTGTGACTTGTTTGGCCGTCTTGGCCTACACCGTATGAATTGAGTCGATCGAGGAAATTGGAGATATGTTGTGTTTGGGTAGTTTAGAACGGGTAGCTAGAATTATGTTTTGTTAGGTCGTTGATTGTTGGTTTATTATTATATGTTTCTACTTGTTTTATCTCGTTCATAGCATGATATTTGTTCACGCATCATAGTTTTCGAACGGCATGAAAATGAGTTTCTATGCATATTTTCATGAAAAGGAAAATGATAACGAAAAGGTAATGAACGTAATGATGGTCACGTCGGTGGTGGTGGTTCAGACATGGCTGTTGGATGAAGCATGTCTTCCCCCCGGTTAGATACGAGGGGCTATCCAATCGCCGGATGTGCCGCTCCTATCTAATGAGAGAGAAGCCCCGGTGACGTATATGAAATGTATAGCGAAAAAGTAGGATGCATGATTTTGAACTGTACATGCATAGTGTCAAGGTCCGGGCTTGTCCAAGGCATGTTGCCTATGGCCGCCCATGCTGCTAGGTAGATTTATTTCCTTTTTAAGTAATTCTGTTGTAATCTTTTTCTTTCTATTTTTGGCAAGTGACTCCTCGCCTACATAGCATGTCCACTCCTGCTATAATGGAGATGGCCCGGATTGCTCTTTAGGGGGAGAGGCATGACTGCACGTAGACCCCCCTACCCAACGTTGTAATTTGCTGCTATTCAATCAAGGCTTTTTACACACACTCTTTATGCAAACTTTATACTCAAATGATGCTCCTTTCGGTTAATCTCGCTCGCTCGTTGCTTACTCGTTAGACATAAGCTCGCTCTAACGAAGTGGGCACTCGGTGCCGTTGGCACGCTCGTTGGCTGACCCAGTACTAGTGAGATATTGGGTGCCGCACGGTCTCGATACGCCCCTTGAAAGTAGGACCGTGACAGTTGGTATCAGAGCCTAGGTTGGCTCAAAAACGTGAGAAATCATGCCGAAGAAGAATTTGACAAAAAAGTCGGGTTCGCCATCAGATCAACTCGAGCGCCTCGTCGAGTTGGAAGAAGAAATACGGTATTTGCAAGACATACCGGACAACATTCGATTCATAGAAGAACGAATGAAGGAAATGTCTGAATTTCCTACCGAAATAGCCACTATTCACAACAGGATAGATGCCATACCGATTCCAGAGCTGTTGAATCTGGTGGAGACCCTCGAATCCCAACAAGAAAAGGGAAAGGGAGCTGACACAGGAGAAAGTTCCACAAGTGCAATAATCGGGGTCCTGGAGCGCGTCGATGAGATCGAGCTAGCTCATACCCGGTTGTCAGAAACTGTGTCCCAAGTAACAGAGGACTTCAGGACAATGTTTGATTCTCTCAAAGCTGAGATTGGTGAGATCAACGTTAAACTGAACCTGACTATGAGAGCCATGGGAAGTCAAACCCATGGTACTGCTGCTGCTGAATTTAGCCGAGTGAAAATCCCAGAGCCAAAATCCTTTGGGGGAGCTCGAGATGCAAAAGAAATTGAGAATTTCATCTTCGACATGGAACAATATTTTAAAGCCACCAAAACAGATGATGATTCGAAAGTTACCTTGGCCACAATGCATCTTACTGGAGATGCAAAACTTTGGTGGAGATCGAAATACCACGATATCAGTATGGGCGAATGTGTGATTGATACGTGGGAAGAACTAAAAAGACAACTGAAGGATCAATTCTTTCCAGAGAATGTCGAGTTTAATGCCCGCAGACTACTTCGAGAGTTGAAGCAGACTACAAGCATTCGTGATTATGTTAAACAGTTCTCGGGACTCATGCTGAACATTAGAGACATGTCAGAAAAAGATAAGATCTTCACTTTCATCGAAGGTCTTAAGCCGTGGGCCAGAACTAAATTGTATGAACAAAGGGTGCAAAGCCTTTCAAGCGCGCTTGCCGCAGCAGAGCGGTTGTTTGACTATAACTCTGAGAACCCTGCACCAAAGAAGAATGCTCCTAGTAGCTCAAACGCCGCCAAGTTTCAGAAGCCGAACACTGGTACTATTGAAAAGAAACCATTTGTTCCAAGAGAAGGCTACGAAGCACCAAGAAATGCTAACAATCAGCGACCTACAAATAGGCCTATGTCTTGCTTTCTGTGCAAAGGACCTCATCGAGTGGCCGAATGCCCTCATAGATCGGCCTTAACTGCCTTACAAGCTTCAATTCGAGATGACAACTCAGTTAAGGAAGTTTCTGAAGAAGAATCCACTGAGCTTGCCGAAGTTGGTACTATGACTTTCTTGTCAGCTGTACAACAACAGATGGAGGAACTAAGGAAAATCCCAGAAAAAGGTCTCATGTATGTGGAGTCCTTCATCAATGACAGGGCCACTACGAGTACAATGATAGATTCGGGAGCTACTCACAATTTTATTACAGAAAAGGAAGCTCACCGACTTGGTTTGAAGCTGGAAAGGAATGGCGGAAAGATGAAGACAGTGAATGCCAAAGCGATGCCAGTACTTGGAATCGTAAGGAGAGCTCAGTTGAAGCTCGGCTCATGGACAGGACTTATTGACTTTGTCGTAGCACAGATTGATGACTTTGATATTATCTTAGGGATGGATTTCTTGATGGAACATAAAGTCATCCCAATGCCCTCAGCGAAATGTTTAGTAGTCACCAGTAACAACCCAACCGTTGTTCCTGCAATTCTAAAACAACCAAATGTCATCAATACAAAGATGCTCTCTGCTATGCAATTTAAAAAAGGGCTGAAACACGATGATCCAACTTACATGGTCGTTCCATTAGGGTTGAGTACAAAGAAGGAGGAAGTAATACACCCTGAAATCTCAAGAGTTCTAGAAGAGTTCAGGAGTACCATGCCCGAGTGCTTGCCCAAGACATTACCTCCAAGAAGAGACATCGATCATCAGATTGAACTGAACCCCGGAGCCAAACCTCCTGCAAAGGCCCCATATAGAATGGCTCTGCCAGAGCTGGCAGAACTAAGGAAGCAATTAGATGAGCTACTTGAGGCCGGATTCATCAGACCTGCTAAAGCACCTTTTGGAGCGCCAGTGTTGTTTCAAAAGAAAAAAGATGGAAGTCTACGAATGTGCATAGATTACCGGGCACTCAACAAAGTCACAGTGCGTAACAAGTATCTCATTCCGCTCATCACTGACCTTTTTGATCAGTTGTATAAAGCCAAGTACTTCACCAAGCTTGATCTACGGTCAGGCTATTATCAAGTAAGAATTGCAGAAGGAGACGAACCCAAGACAACGTGCGTAACAAGGTATGGAGCCTTTGAATTCTTGGTGATGCCCTTCGGACTCACAAACGCTCCTGCAACATTCTGCACCCTCATGAATCAAGTATTTCATGAGTACCTTGACAAGTTTGTGGTGGTGTACCTTGATGACATTGTGGTATACAGCGAGACGCTAGAAGAGCACAAGACACATCTCCGTTTGGTTTTCGAAAAGCTAAGAGAAAACCAACTATATGTGAAGAAAGAAAAATGCTCTTTTGCCCAGGAGAGCATCGAATTCCTCGGCCACATTGTTGAACAAGGTCGTCTTCGCATGGACCCGGATAAGATAAGTGCTGTCAAAAGTTGGAAGACCCCTACATCTGTCACCGAACTGCGTTCCTTCCTCGGACTCGCTAATTATTATAGACGATTTGTAGAAGGATTCTCGAAGAAAGCTGCACCCTTAACGGAACTCTTAAAGAAAGGAGTTTCTTGGACGTGGAGTTCAGACTGCCAAAAATCCTTCATTAATCTAAAGGAAGCTATGATACAGGAACCGGTGCTCGCACTAGCCGATGTCACTCAGCCGTTTGAAGTAGAGACTGATGCCTCAGATGTTGCTCTAGGAGGAGTCCTGATGCAAAATGGCCATCCTATCGCCTTCGAAAGTCGTAAGTTGAAAGAGGCAGAGAGAAAATACATTGCTTCAGAGAAGGAAATGTTGGCTGTAGTTCATTGTCTGCGCGTGTGGAGACCGTATCTGCTTGGATCGAAGTTCATCGTAAAGACAGATAACAGTTCAATTTGTCACTTCTTTGAACAACCAAAACTTTCAGCGAAGCAGGCACGGTGGCACGAATTAATTTCAGAATTTGATTTTCACTTTGAACACAAATCCGGCCAGAGCAATCGAGCAGCTGATGCATTAAGTCGAAAGGCAGAGTGCGCTAGTCTATGTTATCTGTCTCAACTTCAAGCAAGTAAGGTTAATGGATCCCTAAAAGATCGCATCCGGGACAATTTACAAGACGACCCCGTAGCTCGGGCTGTAATGCAACTTGTGAAAGAAGGAAAGACGCGGCAATTCTGGATCGAAAATGGCTTGCTCTTCACCAAAGGAAACCGTCTGTATGTTCCTCGAAGCAATAACTTACGGCGTACTCTTCTGCGAGAATGCCATGATACCTTATGGGCAGGTCATGCAGGCTGGCAGCGAACTTATGCCCTTTTAAAGAGAGGATACTACTGGCCCCAAATGAAGGGGGATGTTATGCAGTACACCAAGACCTGTTTAGTATGCCAACAAGATAAGGTAGAGAGGAACAAGATTGCAGGCCTACTGGAACCTCTACCGGTACCAAGAAATCCTTGGGAAAGCGTTTCCTTGGACTTCATCACAAACTTGCCTTCTGCCAGCGACTTTGAAGCCATATTGGTGGTCGTCGATCGGTTCTCTAAGTATGCCACGTTCATTGCTGCCCCGAAACACTGTCCTGCCGAGACAACCGCCCAACTATTCTTCAAGAATATAGTGAAGCTGTGGGGGATTCCTCAAAGTATTGTCAGTGATAGAGACCCTCGATTCACTGGATCTTTTTGGGTGGAACTATTTCAGCTACTTGGATCAAGCTTGAATATCTCTTCCAGCTACCACCCCCAAACAGACGGTCAGACGGAACGCTTCAACAGCTTACTTGAAGAGTACCTGCGACACTTCATCAATACTAATCAGAAGAATTGGCCGAGTCTACTTGATGTGGCTCAATTCTGTTTTAATTGTCAAAAGAGCTCCTCAACAGGAATGAGCCCGTTCGAAGTGGTTTGCGGGAGACAGCCAATCATGCCCCATACCTTAGAGCAACCATATTCTGGGAAGAGCCCGAAAGCTTACAACTTCTCTAAGGAATGGAAGCACAATACAGAGATAGCTCGCGCTTACCTGGAGCGAGCATCTAAGCATATGAAGAAGTGGGCAGATAAGAAACGGCGACCGATGGAATTTAAAGCTGGTGACCTTGTACTAATTAAGTTGTTACCTGAACAACTTCGCTTGAGAGGGAAGAAAGACAAGCGACTAATCAGAAAGTATGAAGGCCCAATCGAAGTAATCGAGAAGGTCGGGAGAACATCCTATCGAGTCAATCTTCCATCATGGCTCAAAATCCACTCGGTGATTCATGTCAGCAACTTAAAGCCTTATCATCCAGATGACGAAGACAAGGAAAGGAACGACATCTTGAGACCAGATATCTCCATCAGCAACCAAAGGAAAAGAGAAGTTGAAGAAATCCTTGCAGATCGAAGCGTCAGAATAGGCCGGCGACAGTACCAGGAGTATCTCATCAGGTGGAAAGGGCTAGGAGACGACGAAGTATCTTGGGAGAAAGCAGAAGATCTGGAGGACTCCGCGAAGATGATCAAAGAATTCAAGCAGAAGCAGAGTTGACGAGGACGTCAACAGCTCAAATAGGGGAGAATGTCAAGGTCCGGGCTTGTCCAAGGCATGTTGCCTATGGCCGCCCATGCTGCTAGGTAGATTTATTTCCTTTTTAAGTAATTCTGTTGTAATCTTTTTCTTTCTATTTTTGGCAAGTGACTCCTCGCCTACATAGCATGTCCACTCCTGCTATAATGGAGATGGCCCGGATTGCTCTTTAGGGGGAGAGGCATGACTGCACGTAGACCCCCCTACCCAACGTTGTAATTTGCTGCTATTCAATCAAGGCTTTTTACACACACTCTTTATGCAAACTTTATACTCAAATGATGCTCCTTTCGGTTAATCTCGCTCGCTCGTTGCTTACTCGTTAGACATAAGCTCGCTCTAACGAAGTGGGCACTCGGTGCCGTTGGCACGCTCGTTGGCTGACCCAGTACTAGTGAGATATTGGGTGCCGCACGGTCTCGATACGCCCCTTGAAAGTAGGACCGTGACACATAGCATAGCATTCACGTGCATTCACTTAGATTTACTGAGCCTCTATCTCACGTGTTTTATTCTATGGTGTAGGTGATTTTGAGACAGGTGAAGAAGACGTCCCTCCGCCTGATGTATGAGCACGTTGAAGGAGGATGGCCCGTGGGAGTGCGCTGGCAGTCGGTGCGTGATTTGGACTCGTGGGGACGTACATAGGTATTTTGGATAGAAATTGTTAGAACATTATAGGATGTTGGGATCTGGATAGTTAATAGAAATTGTTTTTTTGGGAAATTGAGAGTATTTTGTAATGTTTTAGTGATTTAAAAACAGGAGGATATGTTAAACTTTTAAATGGAACCACGCGGTTCATTTTTATGAAATTGATTATATTTGAGTCGGGGAATGGGTGAGTGATAGTATGTGTAATGTATGTGTGTTGAAGTGTGTTTTGTGATGTGATGAAAGAAGGAGAAATGAATGAAATGTGTGAGGTGTGTGTGCAGTGCAGGCGTGAAAGAAACGAAGGAAGAATGTAAAAGAAATGAAGGGGGAGCTGTGCTCTCTGGAGAAATTCCAGAGAGCATGGCGATTGATCGCCTCTTGGGGCGATCAATCGCCCCTCCTTGCCTGGCGATCGCCACTGGCGATCGCTAGGCGATAGGTGTGATCGCCTAAGGCGATTGCTCGCCATGAGCGATCGCCGAAGGGCAATTGATCGCCCATTTGGGGCGATCAATCGCCCCCTGTTCTGCCTTCTTGGCCGAACATAATAAAAAAAAAACATATTTTAATTTAATTGTTTTCTTTTAATATTTAATTGTTTAACCAATGGTTTTAAGTTTATTTTAGATAGTTTTCAAAGTAGCTTTCAAACGCCGTTAAAATTTTTAATTCCGATTTTACAAGTTTTATTTCCACTCGAAAGTCAGATTTAAAGTTTGTACGTATAAAATGAAAAAAAAAATTTGTACGGAAAATTAAGGTACGGGTAAGGGTCGTTACAATAACAAAACAAACCTTACTGTTCGGATTCCACTTTCGTCGTATATCGGACGGACGGACAATATTAGCATCTGTCCGTGTAACGACCCCTTTTCCTAACAATATATTGTCAGCTCTAGGGATTGAGCCGTAACCCAATATCCTCTCCTCACAGCTTTGTTTGGCGAGGACTTCCTAGTCGGTCACCCAACCTAGTACTACTCTCGCCGAAGCACTTTTAACTTCGGAGTTCTTACGGGATCCGTTGCCAATTGTACTCTAAAACGCGTCTTATTATCTTGGAAGGGTTTCCTTACATATGTTTCATTTCCACATACTTTCCCAAGCGATGTGGGATTGTGACAAATCCCTTTTTACAACCCGGGATTCGCCTATACTCGAGTCCGGGATTCGCCTACACTCGACTTAGGTTCTGAGGTTTGCCCCGCAGTCGTACTCATACATGCACATTCGGGTCATCACAGTCCGTGTCAATTATTTTGCCGTATACCGAACTGACGTTTTAAAATAGCGACCGTCGGGTACATATTGCGAACGGACACATGAAACGTTTGTCCGTCCGTATGTATGTATTGCCGCGATTTTCGACGCGCGGATCAGACAAACTCTGTATTTAAGCGTCCGTCCGTTACTCTGTATGTCCGTCCGTTATTTTCAAAGCAATTTATAAATGGACGGACATTCTAAATTAGGGCGAAAACGGACGGACGCTTAAATACAGCGTCCGTCCGATCTCGCGATTTATATCAATCCATCGTCTGAAATCCGACATTTTCACTGCGGCAAAATCAATTTTCTCTTAACCTTTTATATATTTTTACAGATTTTCGACCGAAAAACGCTTTAGGTAATAGCTTTCTCCATTCTAATTCATTTAGATCAATTTTTATCGTAAATAACTCATATTTTGTAAACGGGGTTGTCTCACAGCCTGTATAACGGATGGACGCACTGAAAGAGTGTCTGTCCGTTCTCCATTTTTTTGACTGATTTCAGTTTGTTTTCCTATGATGTTCTTTATTTATTATGATTGTTATTGTTGAATTTTTCAACTGATAGGCTAAAATTGAGCTTCAATTTGTATTGTTCAATTGATAGGCTATTGTTTATCTTGAATAAAATTTTTGATTTTTTGGCAGATAATCGTCGTAAATGGCAGAAAGATTGGTTGATACAAATAAGCCTGCGAATATAGAGTGGTATAAGGAAGAGAACGGTCCCATATACGGTGATATTTAACCATTTGATCACTTAAAGGGTGAAGGAGAAATACAGGTGCATTCAACATCACAAACCTTAGACGATGAGCTTCGTTAACCGTTTAATTCGGATGATGACGAGGCACAAAGCATACAAGTAAGGGTAGAAAATTCGGGTGATTTTGCTGTGGGTAGACAGTATAGTTCTTTAAAGGCTATTAGAGATGAAGTGCGAGATTATGCTTTGAACAAAGAATTTGATATTAAATTTGTTAAAAGTGAGAAGAAGAGACTCACGGTAAAATGTCAAGGAGTAGATTGTAATTGGCATCTGCTTGCTTCGGTCATGCAAAATGAGCTGACATTCCAAATAAAGGCCTACCGTAATGATCACAACTGTGTAAGGACACTTGATAATCGATACGCTTCGGCAAAGTGGTTGGCAATGTGTTATTCAAATAGGTTCAAAAGTCAATTTGACTGGCCCATTCTTGATATTATCGAGACAATGAGGAAAGAACATAAGGTGAACATTAAGCAAGTCTTGCGAGGAGAGGAAGAAGCAAAGCTAAAGAGCTTAATTACGGGAGGAGCGAAGAACAATTCAAACTACTACGTTCGTACTCAGAAGAAATATTCATATCAAATTCAAGCAGTACTGTTAAAATACATGGTTACGTAGTGGGTGAGGGGCGAGATGAGTATATGATATTTGAAAGAATGTACATATGCATGGCTACTTGTGTGGCAAGTTTGCTGGAACAGGGCAGACCTATTATATGTTTAGATGGATGTCATCTGAAGGGCTTCTGCCCCGGACAATTACTCACGGCCGTAAGTATTGATGGCAACAATGGCGTATATCCGATTGCCGTTGTGACGACCCTCGCGGGTCCCCACGTAACTTGACGTACATTGACATACTTAACTTTTTAGTGTATAAATTTTTTCAAATTTTTTTTATGACTTTATTCATTTCCTCAAATGACATCATTTAGAATGTTAAACCTTGGTTAGGGGTGGGCAAAACTGGCCTGGAACCGCAAAACCAAATCGGACCGGCGGTCCGGGCCGGTTCTGCCTATTGTGGGACCGGTTCCAGTTCCACAGATTCGGGAACCGGGAACTGGGAATCGTGGTCTGGTTCCTAGTTCCCTTTACCGGGCCCGAGAAATCCCACGGGAGAATCGACCCATGGGTCGGCCTGGTGGCTTATCTGACCCATGGGTCGGATAACTTAAAAAAAAAACCACTAATTACATTTCACGTCCAGCGAGCAAGCCCTGCGGCCCCTGCCCTCCCTCATTTCCTTTCACTCCTCAGTGGCTCAGCACCGACGACCCGTCCCTGACCCCGACCTAGTGAGTTAGCGACCTCACGTCTCAGACTCACGCAGCTCCGACCGTTGCTCGTCGCTCGTTGACCGTCGACCAACGA
This sequence comes from Begonia masoniana, assembly GCA_022432975.1. Taxonomy (NCBI): domain Eukaryota; kingdom Viridiplantae; phylum Streptophyta; class Magnoliopsida; order Cucurbitales; family Begoniaceae; genus Begonia; species Begonia masoniana. The sequence continues at coordinate 11,285,526 of CM039508.1, read as the reverse complement.
CTTTCGCAGTTCTGACCTGCCATCTAGTGACCCGACCTGTGCAGTGCGATCTGACCAGTGGACAGTGACCATCTCTCGCTCCCAATTCTGCATTCTCAACTGAACAACTCTGATTTGAAAGGTGATTTTTCATTCAGCCATTCACACATATTTTTCATAATTTGCAAATTTCTTCCCGAGCGTGTATTTCTTCTCGATTTTCTCATTTATGCGGCTGAATAGGTTTGTTTGTCTTAGAGAACAAATTTGTAACGAATGTAGAAAAAGCAGCGATTTTGGAGTTTACAGCCTTCAATTGTTTCGTTATGTGAATTAAGAGGAAATTTTCAGTTTTATTCTTTGAGTTCAAGGTATGTAGAATTTGGATTTGGGGTTTGGAAGTTGATTTCCATTTTAATTTGTCGTCGTTTCATTGAAAAGGCTTTACATATTTTGAAATTTGTAGTGTTTATTAGTATAAATATTGTAAACTTTTTCTTTGAATATTGTGCTTAATGTTTGAACTTGTTTTTTTTCAATATGTGGGCACTGTTTACAATTATTTTTATGTTTTTGTTTCTGTTTTGCTGATAGGTTGAAGGTTCAGCTTCTTTCCTTAGCTTTTTAGCTTCTGTTTTTTGTAAATTTTGTCTCTGTTTCTACTTTCTAGTCCGAAATTGAATGATGATTGCTGAAAATAATTTTTTTCTCTATGGATTATGGAAAGATAGATAGTCCTAGTGAAAATTCACAGGTAGAATCGAAAAGAACTAAGTCTCATGTATGGATTCACTACAGTAGGGTACCTGTAACGACCCTTAAACATAATTCTTGAATTCCCGTGAAAATTCTTTTTTTTTTTTTTTGAAAACTTTAATCAAAATCTATGATAGATGAAATCATCATGAAACTATCTGATAAAACAATAATTAAGTATCAATTAAAATAATTGAAGTCGTTGGCCGAAAGGACCGAGGGCATATAAGTGTAGAATATTTAAATGCCTTAAATTCGAACACGTCTACTACTACCGAACACATCCACCGCTAAACAGTAACCGATCATCATCCACCATTACACATCCACCGCTCATCTACCGAATACATCTGCAAAACATATCCACCGCTCAACAGTAACCGATCAACATCCACCATTACACATCCACCGCTCATTTACTAAATACATCTACAAAAAACATCCACCGCTCAACAGTAACCGATCAACATCCACCATTACACATCCACCGCTCATCTACTGAATACATCTACAAAACACATCCACCGCTCAACAGTAACCGATCAACATCCACCATTACACATCCACCGCTCAACAGTAACTGATCAACATCCACCATTACACATCCCCTGCTCATTTACTCAATACATTTACAAAACACATCCACCGCTCAACAGTAACCGATCAACATCCACCATTACACATCCACCGCTCAACAACTTAATTCTTATCTTCTATAGACTTCAAACCTCATTTCCAGAATGCTCATGTACGTAGGTTTATAGACTTGGATAGAATACGCATGGCGAAAGGTTCAAGAACAGTTGAAAACATTTAATCTTATAATCCCCTTTAAAACTTATAAATATTGAACAAGTCAATTATTTATCATCATATAAAAATTCTCTTCTACTATTTCTTCTATGTCATTATCTTATACCATAACAGACCAGAAGCACCATCCTCAGGTCAAATCGCCACCCAGCACAAAATTCACGCCATGAGTACTATCCAGCAACCCAACTTAGATGTTATCGCTTGGAATGAAATCCTCACCTTTCGATTCGTCACCTACATCATAAGGTTCAAACTATAAGCCTAATGCTTAGTAAGAAGTGCAACGTATGCATAATTACTCATGAACGTATACTCAATAAAATCATATTCTTATTCATCGATCATATATTGTGCATTAAGGAGGGATTAGTGTCGAAGGGGGGGTAGGCAGAGTGCGTGTACATGGCCCCCTCTCGAGCAGTAATCTTGGTCCATCCCTGGACAGTGACATGGATAAACCATCCCAACCCTCACTTAAATATAGTTGCATACATTTCATTGTCATATATCATTCATGAAAGGGGCATGTTCATAAAATGTTTTGCATTTTTGGAAGGTAAATCATAATGCGTGAAATGTACATACAAAACAGAATATTATACCAGAGAAAACTCAGACATCCAGCATATACCGTAGTACAAACCACAAACATCCAGACATTGTCAACAACAAGCTTAACCTAGTACCCTTGTGATGTAGAGCCCTAATGGCCGAAGATCTTAACGCACTCACTTACCTGGATTCCTTTGCTATGCCGTGCCTTCACTTGAATCCTTTTCCACCTAGGACATTTTATACTTCAATGTTAAATATGTCCTGAATAATCTAAACTCAGAGATGGTAAAATCTTAGCTAAAGAAATCATCCTAGATTCTAGCTTGAACCTCTAAGGCATTTCGCTGAGCACTTAGTGTGCAGAGCTTAACTTTCAAAACATTAATGACATCATTGCCTAAACTGCCAGATTCATATAGATTTTAGATTCTCAAATAAAACATCGACAACATCTAGGATTCTATACTAATGCCAATACAGAAGACTCGAAATACTGTCATTATTCAAGCATTGTCCGATTCTAAGTCTTTAAACACCAACCAGTAATCAGCCTTAATCAAAAGCTTAATGAATGAATCACCTAAACCTTACCTGAGCTTGAATCGTCGAAGAAAGAGAAGGGAGGAATCGGTTGTCGAAGGAGGAAATCGCCAGAAGAGGAAAGTCGGCTACAGGAGAGTTTAAATGAGATTTTATGCTTTCCTCTTTTTATTTATATCGAACCAGCTCACACTAATTACAATCCTTGCCATTAAACCTACTTTCATTTATAATCTCCTTATTACATAATTCACACCATAATAATCGCGAGAAAAATACTTGACCAAGGTGCTGGTTGTTACAGTACCCAACAGTGATTCAACTAAATGTAAATATTGTGGACAACTTTATGCTGCACATCCGACGAAAAATGAGACGTCTAGTTTAATAAAGCATATTAAGATATGTAAAAAGTTTCCCCGAAATTTGGACAATAAGCAGTCACCTTTGATCTTTAGACATATTGAGATCAAGATTGCTGGTGTACCTACATTTACAATAATGGTTGCTCGAGATTTTCTTACGAAGATGATTATATTGGATGAATTACCATTGAAAGTGGTTGAAGGAGTCGGTTTTAGGACGTTTTGTATGTGTCCAAATCTCAAATTTATTATGCCATCTTGAAGAACTGTTGCACGAGATATTCGCAAGATATTTCAGAGTGAAAAAACCAAGTTGAAGGAGTATTTTTTTTCAACATCACAAAGAGTATGTCTGACCACTTACACATGGACATTTATTCAAAACTTGAATTACATGGTGCTGACGGGTCATTATATAGATGAAGAGTGGAAAGTGCAAAAGAAGATATTGAATTTTTGTTTGATTTTGAACCATAAGGGTGAATCTATTTGTAAGGAAGTTGAGAAATGTCTGCTTAATTGAGAGATTGAAAAAGTTACGACAGTAACCGTTGACAATGCATCTTCCAACGATGTTGCTATTTCTTATTTGACGAAGACAATCAGAAATTGGAAGGGATTGATTTTAAATGGCGATTATATGCACATGAGGTGTTTTGCACATGTTCTGAATTTAATCATTTCTGATGGTTTGAAAGAACATGTTGAGTCCATAGCAAGGGTACAAAAAGTGGTCAAGTACGTAAGGTCTTCTCCGGCACGATTGCAACAGTTCAAAGCTTGCGTTGATGTGGTTAAAATTACATGTACAAATACTTTGTCGCTAGACGTTGCTACTCGTTGGAACTCTACGTACTTGATGTTGGCAAGCGCTGAGAAGTATGAAATGGCGTTTGAAAAATTAGTAGGGAATGATGTGTTTTTCTTGCATGAAATGGAAGGGGACGGTTTACCCACAACTGAAGATTGATCATGCATTCGAGAATACATTAAATTCTTAGAGACATTTCATACCATAACAGTAAATGTTTCTGCTTCTCTGCATATTACAACGAATTTGTACATTGGGAAGTATGTAATTTGAAGATTGCAATTGAAACATTTGCTAACGGTGACAATATGATGCTAAAAAGAATGGCCACTGATATGCAAAAGAAGTTTGATAAATATTGGGGATCGTTTGAGAAAATAAACATGCTTGTATATGTTGCTGTTATTCTTGATCCTAGTTGCAAAATGAAATTTTAACAGCATTGTTTGGCAATTTTATTTGGCAGTGAAAGGGCTACGCAATACTCAAAGTAGGTAGAGTATATAATTGAGAAGTTTTATACCGAATACAAAGGTGATACAACAAATGAAGAGCAGATTCCAAGTAGCAGCACTAGTCGACAAAGGTCTCCAAAGTCTATGAATTCTTTGATTCAAACTCGTTCAACTGCAGTATACTCAATGTTTTATGGGACTGGAAATTCTTTTGAGAGAAATAATGAAATTAATATGTCAGAGATTGAGCAATACTTGTCTGAGAAATTAGAGCATTTTTTAGACAGTTTTGAGATATTATTTTGGTGGAAGAAGAACTCTGAGAAGTATCAAGTTTTGAATGCAATTGCGAAAGATATATTGATCATTTCAATTTCTAGGGTGGCGTCAGAGTCTGCTTTTAGTTGTGGTGGTCGTGTTCTAGATGCCTTTCGCAGTTCTCTAACCCCTCAAAATGTTGAAGCTCTTATATGCTGTCAGAGTTGGCTAAAAACATTCAATCATTTTAAAATTCCTCCAATCAATGATGAAATTTTGGAAGATAGTATCACAACTATAGATGAAGGTTAAACATTTTAAGATTTATTTGTTTTACATGTTTATCTCTAATGATTAATTAATGTCTTCAATATTTTCATTTTGCAGATTCTATTACTGGTGAAAATTTTGAAGAAGAAGACATATTGATGACTTAATAATTGATATGGACTTACTATTTAGTTTTTCATTTTCAATTTCACTTCTGGCTGGTTGAATTTGCTGATTTACTTAGTATGTTTGATACTTAGATTTAATTTTGGATGTTGAATTTAGTTTCGTTAATTTCATTTTACTGCTGGATAATTGGATTTAGTTTGAATCCTATTTAGTTTGAGAAATTTTATGTTGAAGTTGAAATTTCACGCTTATCTATTACTCTTGAGAAATTGGAGTAAAGATTTGATATTGATGGCTATTGGCTTCTATTTGTATGGTTCCTTTTTTGGGCAGGTGTTGGAGCATTGTTTTCTGAACTACAAAACACAGTACAGATATTTGTTACTGTTCTTGATAAGTGTGTATTTTACATACTTTATACTTTTTACACTTAGTTTGATAAGTTTTTCTCAAGTGTTTGAACGAATTTGATGAATTTTGTGTAAGTGTGCAGACTTATAAAAAAATGATGGAATAAAAAAATGCTTCAAGCTTTGTTCGAATTTTTCCCAATCAAGCAAATCAATTATACAAAATTCATTGAAATAGTGCATCAGAGTTGTATAAATGGAATTGAAAGAATCTGCTCAAGAGTTCTACAAGATGTTCAAAGGACAGTATCTCCACGTCCCCAAAGTCTCTCCTGCTTGGATTCAAGACGTTAAAATTCACAAAGGCAAATGGGAAACTCACAGCTCCACCCAGATCAGGAACTACACAGCAGAAAAGCAACGAAAAGTTGGCCAAATTAAACAGAGAATGTGGCGATCAGTCGCCACATTACCAGCGATTAATCGCCACAACACAGAATTGTTAGAAACTTGTCGCAAGAAAACAGAGAAGGTGGCGATTGCTCGCCACCGTCCAGCGATTAATCGCCACATTAATTCAATTTTAGAAAGTTTGCTGCTGGGCCCGTCAATGTAAGAATCAGAGAATCAAAGTCATTGATCTAATTAGAGGAAGGATATAACCTAAAACAAAGCAACAGAAGAGGAGAGTCAGCGATTTTGGAAACAAGCAGCGATTCGGTGGGGAGCGATTTTGGAAAGAAGCAGCGGATTCTGAGCGCTTGGAGATTTCTTGAAGCTTTCAACGCAGAGATTCTGGCTTGAGATATATATATTTACACAGAGCAGAGATCGGTTGGGCAATTTTGAGGGGCTGTGATTTTGGGAACGCGGCAGAGAAGAGGCAACGGATTCGGCGATTTACAGAGGGAGAGCAGCGATCACGATTCAGCGAAGTCGGCGAAATCTGAGGCAAAGAGCGAGGCAGAGCAGATCCGGCGATTCTGATTCGGCGACTATCCGGCGATTTTGGCAGGAGGCGAGCGACGATCCGGCCATTTTGAAGCGCAGCAGCTTCGGCGAGATTGAAGAACGAAGTCGGCGATTTGGCGAGAAGGCAGCAGAGAGCAACGATTTGGATATTCCTTCAAGCAATTTTTACAGACTACTTTTTCTTTTCTTTTTATTTCTACTACTTTTTATTTTCATTATTTGATTATGCATTATTCTAATATTAGTGTTTTTATTTTATATAGCATGAACTAGCTCTTTATTTCTAGGGCTACGATGTAGCCAGACTACGTTTATTTTATGTTCTTCGTTTAATTATATTTTATGATTATTTCTTCCAATATTGTTGACGCATTTAATTTCTTTTCTTAAAGCTTGTAAATTTCTGGCCAATCTTTACTTGATTTTTGGGGTGTTTTGAGACCGAGAGGTGATAAATACCCGAGCACTGAAATTAATGTCATTAATATACGTAGGCTAGAGATAGTTACGGTATTGGTGTGATCACTGTGATTTCTTGATTTATTTGTATTTGATTAATGCAGGATTTGAGACTGAGAAGTGATAACCCATTAATCAGATAAACTACGCAATGCTCGAGAGAGATTGTGATAGAATTTAGTGAAATCGATCATCAACATAGGAAGAATATTTATGAATGTAATTGCGAAGGACTGAAATAAATATTGTCTTGGTGAAATCGTAGTACCTAGGCTTTTATCAATTTAATTTAATCCCATTTTATTTGCTTTGATATTTTATAATTAGTTTACTTTAATTGTCTTGGTTGTTTAATTTAAATTCAATCCTTGAAAACCATAAAAATGTGTGTTCAATTTAGAATTCAGAGTAGTTATTTCGATTATTAATTACAAGTCCTCGTGGGTTCGACACTCTATTTTATCACTATATTACTTGTTGCGACTCGTACACTTGCGAAATATTTTTCACAACAAGTTTTTGGCGCCGTTGTCGGGGACTTAATTATTAATATCGAATGAATTATTTTTAGTTTTATTTTGAATTCTATTTCTTTCATTTCTTTATTTTTGTGATATTTTCAGGTGCATGCGTAAAGAGGGAAACAATAATCTTCTCCCGCTGAATCTTGAGATCGAACGTACGTGTCGACGAAATCGTAAAGAGAGAAGAGAACTTATTCAACCAGCGCGTGTCATTATGGGAGATAACAGAGCAGACAATATTGACAATCCTCCACTCGTTATTAACAATCATCCACTTGTGAATGCTGAGACCCGGACCTTACTGGATTATGTTATACCGACTGTATCTGGAGTGCATTCCGCTATTCGCAGACCGGCCATCAATGCTAATTTTGAAATTAAGCCAGGCACCCTGCATATGATTCAACAATCTCAATTCAGTGGATTACCTTCAGAAGACCCCAAGGATCATATTGCAAATTTCTTAGAGGTATGCGACACTTTCAAATTTCACAATGTGGGGGATGATGCATTGAGACTTCGGCTATTTCCATTTTCATTACGAGATCGTGCGAAGAACTGGCTTAACTCTTTGCCCGCTAATTCTATTACTACGTGGAAAGATTTATGCAGAAATTTCTTTCCAAGTTCTTTCCATTCGAGAAGACAGCTAGACTTCGCAATGATATAATTAATTTTACTCAGTTCGATGGGGAGACATTATATGAGGCATGGGCTCGTTTTAAGGAGATGTTGAGAAAGTGTCCCAATCATGGTCTACCGATGTGGATGCATATTCAAACTTTTTATATGGGATTATCAGCTTCTACTAAGACTCTGGTTAATGCAGCAGCAGGTGGAGCTTTAATGAGAAAAACGGAAGACGCCGCTTATGAATTATTAGAGGAATTAGCACTTAACAATGACCAGTGTCCAGTGGAGCGATCGATTATGAGGCGCACATCGGGTACTCCAGAACTCGAGGCTATGAAAGCTCTAACTCTACAAGTTGCCTCATTAACTAAGCAACTACAAGAATCTCATATGGCAGCAAATGTTGGGAAATCGGCGAAAGTTAATTGTCAGTGGTGTCAAGGGCTGCATTTGAGTGACGAATGTCAAGAGGGAAATCCTATGGCCAAAGAACCCGCAGAGCAAGATAATTATATTGGTAATTTTAATCGTCAAGGCGATTCAAATTCCAACACTTATAATCCTGGATGGCGGCAACACCCAAATTTTTCATGGAGGAATTCTCATAATGCTATGCAGCCACCTCCAGCAGCTCAACCCGGTCCATTTCAGCAAGTTGAAAAGAAGAGTGATCTTGAAACAGCTCTTATGCAGTTTATGACCGAGACTCGTACTGTAATGCAAAATCAATCTGCCCAAATTCGCAGTCTTGAAAATCAACTTGGTCAATTCGCAAGCATTATTAATGAAAGGTCGCAAGGCTCATTACCAAGTAACACTGAAGTGAATCCGAAAGAGCATTGTAATGCCATTACCACTCGAGATGGCACAGTAGTTGAACCAGTGCAAAAAGAGAAAGACGTGCCACAAGTTGTTAATGAGGAGTATAATACAGCTAAAGTTCGAAAATCACACCCAGCTCATCAACCACCGCCAGTCCCATTTCCACAAAGACTGAAGAATGTGAAGCTTGATAATCAGTTTTCTAAGTTCCTTGATATTTTCAAAAAGCTCCACATCAACGTTCCATTCGCAGAAGCCCTTGAGCAAATGCCGAGTTATGCTAAATTTTTAAAAGATATTCTTTCCCACAAGCGCAAAATAGAGGAGTGTGGTTTTATAGCTCATACAGAAGAATGCAGTGCTATTATTCAGAAAAAGCTACCTCAAAAATTAAAAGATCCAGGAAGTTTTACTGTACCATGCGAGATTGACAGTTCTGTATCTACCAGGGCACTATGCGATTTGGGGGCGAGCATTAATTTGATGCCTTTGTCTATATTCCGGAGACTCAATTTAGGCGAAGTAAAGCCGACAGAGGTTACATTATTGATGGCCGATCGTTCTATTAAACACCCGCGGGGAATCATTGAAGATGTGCTCGTAAAGGTCGACAAATTTATATTCCCTGCCGATTTTATTGTGCTTGATATGGAAGAAGATCAAAATGTGCCGATAATATTAGGGCGACCTTTCTTAGCTACAGGTGGTGCTGTCATTGATCTTAGAAAGGGGGAGTTCAAATTGCAAGTACAGGATGAAGAGGTGACATTCAAGGTTTATAAGTCAATGGAGTACCCAATATCTAGCGCTGACATATTTCGGGTCGAACTCCCTAACACTGTTACAATGGAAGCCTCACGTCAACTAAGCGACTCTCTTGAACTGAATGAGATGCAATACGTTGAAAATCTGGGAGAATCGACATTACGGGTCATACCACCTATTAAGCAACTACTTGACCACAAAAAGATTCTGGCGAATGATAAGTTGGTAAATGGGCAACAATGGTTACCATATTGGGGTGGTACAGTTAAAAAAGCAAATTCCATTATATATCTTGACCCAACATGACGCAGCATATCGTCAAGCTGACGACGTTAAAACACGCACTCGGTGGGAGGTAACCCATTAGTTATTTATTTTCCTTTATTCATTTTTCTTTATTTTTATTTCTGTTTATTTTTTGTTTTTGTTATTTTCATTTTCGTTTTATTTAGTTGTAGTTTCGTTTTCCTTTTTATTTCGTTTTCATTTTCATTGTATTTTCATTTGTTTTTATGTTTTAGTTTCTTATTTCATTTTATTTTCTCTTTTTACTTTATTTCACTTCTTTTATTTTTATTTTTTTAAAATAGGTTCCGATTAAGTCATTTTATTTTCTTTTTATCATTTTATTTATTTCATGTTAAAAAAATATAATAATAATAATTTCTTTATTTATTTTTATTTTTATTTTTAATTTAATTTAATTTTATTTTTTTTCTCTTACTGATATTTTTAGTTTTATTTAGTTTCTTACTTTATTTTCTTTTTATTTATTTTTCTTCTTTAATTTTATTTATTTTTCTTCTTTTAAATAGGGTCCGATTCAGTTATCTTAAATTTTTTTTTATCATTTTATCATTTTATTTTATTTTATTTAGTAAAAAAAAAAAAAAAAAGCTCTTCTGCTCGATTACTCCTTCGACTGAATCCCCACAACCAGCTCAAGACATTATGAGGTACGCGCCTTTTACCCTATATTTTTTATACATTGAGGACAATGTCTATTTTAAGTTTGGGGGTGATTTTAGCATACCTTAGCACTTTGATATATTTTAGTATTACAATCTGAAATCTTGGTTGAGGTGTCGATGATGATTTAATTGATTAGTTCATGTTTTTAACTCCTTGAGATATGCTGAGTAAAAGAATGACTTGTTTTAGTTGCATTGATTAGAGCTTACAGAGTTATCTTCAAAAACCTGAACACGTTTCATTCTTGTTTGATTCTATTTGTTGGTGATATATTTGTGTAGTTTACAAAGAGTGAAACCCAAACACAGTGAGGGAGTGAACGAGAAGAAACACGGTAAGGGAGTGTAACACCAGTTAAAGACATTGATAGTGAGGACATTGAGAGAAAAATCCTTCTTAGTTTTGCCCATTATTCACGAATGCAATTGAAATTTTTCAGAAATAAGAGAATGATTTAGGCCATCTTTGAACTGTTTGAGCTTTATGAGCCTACCTTGTTGTGTCATTTAATGACACCCATAGTCACCATTTTGAGCCTATTATTTACAATTCATTTGTCACCTGAAATTAGCTTAGCCTTATATATTTCTCTTACCTTATTTATTGAGCACGGGGATATTGATCTAAATTAAGGGAAAGTTGGAAGAAATGGTGAAAATCAAGAGCTACTCCTTTGTCATTGGTTTCGTTTTAGCACATTAAGTCGTTGTATTTACGTATTTGTCAATTGAAAAAAAAAAAGAAAAAAAAAAGAAAAAGAAAAAGAAAAAGCAAGTTTGAACAATTTAGTTTTCTTTCTAGTTTTTTTTATTCTCTGTGAGTATTAGGTTTGTAGTGATATTGTGTTGTAACAATGACAAAGGAGTTAAAGTGGGTGATATTGAGTGAAGTAAGTTTGGGGGTGAACAAAGGAAAGAAAGTTTGAGTGAATTCAATAAGTGAGTAAGTGAATGGAAGAAATTTTTGATTGGGTGCAATAAGGAGGAATGAGTGGTGCTCTGGGTATTCGCTTGAATTCATACAATTCCTACCCCTCAACCCGGCCTTTCATTACAAACTTGTGAAGACCTATTGACTTTTGTTTTTGATTTATGGATATTTGCTATTAGTAGGATAGTGGGCAAAGCTGATGAACGATTAGAGTGACTGGAGCGATCCCGAGTGAAATGAGAATGTATCCCTTACCTGTAGCTACATTAGTTGAACCAAAAATTAGAGGAAGATAAGAATAAACGCACACACACACACGTGGATTTCTAAGTAAGTTATTGTCAATGCACTAATATGAGTTATTTCTTTTGCAAAGTGCTACCCTTGGTGTTTTTAGTATGAGTTTTTCAAGCTGAGACAAATTACTGAAAACCTTAATTAAGATTGTTTTACCATTATATTGTATTGTGCATATTATATGGGGTTGAATTATTTATCTGTTGAGATTTTTGCTTAAGTTTTGTTCGCTTGAGGACAAGCTTTCATTCAAGTTTTGGGGTGTGATAAGTGTGTATTTTACACACTTATTTATACTTTTTACACTTAGTTTGATAAGTTTTTCTCAAGTGTTTGAACGAATTTGATGAATTTTGTGTAAGTGTGCAGACTTATAAAAAAATGATGGAATAAAAAAATGCTTCAAGCTTTGTTCGAATTTTTCCCAATCAAGCAAATCAATTATACAAAATTCGTTGAAATAGTGCATCAGAGTTGTATAAATGGAATTGAAAGAATCTGCTCAAGAGTTCTACAAGATGTTCAAAGGACAGTATCTCCACGTCCCCAAAGTCTCTCCTGCTTGGATTCAAGACGTTAAAATTCACAAAGGCCAATGGGAAACTCACAGCTCCACCCAGATCAGGAACTACACAGCAGAAAATCAACGAAAAGTTGGCCAAATTAAACAGAGAATGTGGCGATCAGTCGCCACATTACCAGCGATTAATCGCCACAAACACAGAATTGTTAGAAACTTGTCGCAAGAAAACAGAGAAGGTGGCGATTGCTCGCCACCGTCCAGCGATTAATCGCCACATTAATTCAATTTTAGAAAGTTTGCTGCTGGGCCCGTCAATGTAAGAATCAGAGAATCAAAGTCATTGATCTAATTAGAGGAAGGATATAACCTAAAACAAAGCAACAGAAGAGGAGAGTCAGCGATTTTGGAAACAAGCAGCGATTCGGTGGGGAGCGATTTTGGAAAGAAGCAGCGGATTTTGAGCGCTTGGAGATTTCTTGAAGCTTTCAACGCAGAGATTCTGGCTTGAGATATATATATTTACACAGAGCAGAGATCGGTTGGGCAATTTTGAGGGGCTGTGATTTTGGGAACGCGGCAGAGAAGAGGCAACGGATTCGGCGATTTACAGAGGGCGAGCAGCGATCACGATTCAGCGAAGTCGGCGAAATCTGAGGCAAAGAGCGAGGCAGAGCAGATCCGGCGATTCTGATTCGGCGACTATCCGGCGATTTTGGCAGGAGGCGAGCGACGATCTGGCGATTTTGAAGCGCAGCAGCTTCGGCGAGATTGAAGAACGAAGTCGGCGATTTGGCGAGAAGGCAGCAGAGAGCAACAATTTGGATATTCCTTCACGCAATTTTTACAGACTACTTTTTCTTTTCTTTTTATTTCTACTACATTTTATTTTCATTATTTGATTATGCATTATTCTAATATTAGTGTTTTTATTTTATATAGCATGAACTAGCTCTTTATTTCTAGGGCTACGATGTAGCCAGACTACGTTTATTTTATGTTCTTCGTTTAATTATATTTTATGATTATTTCTTCCAATATCGTTGACGCATTTAATTTCTGTTCTTAAAGCTTGTAAATTTCTGGCCAATCTTTACTTGATTTTTGGGGTGTTTTGAGACCGAGAGGTGATAAATACCCGAGCACTGAAATTAATGTCATTAATATACGTAGGCTAGAGATAGTTACGGTATTGGTGTGATCACTGTGATTTCTTGATTTATTTGTATTTTTGATTAATGCAGGATTTGAGACTGAGAAGTGATAACCCATTAATCAGATAAACTACGCAATGCTCGAGAGAGATTGTGATAGAATTTAGTGAAATCGATCATCAACATAGGAAGAATATTTATGAATGTAATTGCGAAGGACTGAAATAAATATTGTCTTGGTGAAATCGTAGTACCTAGGCTTTTATCAATTTAATTTAATCCCATTTTATTTGCTTTGATATTTTATAATTAGTTTACTTTAATTGTCTTGGTTGTTTAATTTAAATTCAATCCTTGAAAACCATAAAAATGTGTGTTCAATTTAGAATTCAGAGTAGTTATTTCGATTATTAATTACAAGTCCTCGTGGGTTCGACACTCTATTTTATCACTATATTACTTGTTGTGACTTGTACACTTGCGAAATATTTTTCACAACAGTTCTCTTCTGGATGTCTCTTTTCTTTTGGACTTCTGCATGGGATGGGAAAAATAGATCAGACAAGGGCTCGTGGTTCAGAAGATAACTTTCATAAGCAATTTTTGCTTGTATAGAAATAGTGCACTATATATAAGACTAAAGATTTACGTGTAATTGCTGAAAATGGGGATCGTTATGTTCTTCTGATCAGATTCAGATTCATACATTTAATGATGATAATGATCTGATTACAAATTACAGATTGCTGAAATTGTTGCAGGTTTTTCCAGACTTTTTTCTCTCTCAGGAAACAGTAAAAATCAAATCTTTAAATAGAAAATAAAGGTATTTTGCGTCTGGGAAGTGCAGAGACAGGAGAGGAGAAGAACAAATGAGGATTTTTTTTATTTATTTATGGAAGTGAAGAATGGTATCTTTTCACTACATCGATGATCTGAATCTTTTTTTCTTTTTCTTTTCTTGTTCGTTTACTCATTCAGATTCATACATTTAAATGTTTCTTTTAATGTTTGTTTTATTTTTAAATAAAAAAATAAAAAAATAAAATGTATGGGAGGGAACCGGTATCGAATCGGAATCGGACCAAAAATTCGGTCCGGTTCCGATTCCGGTTTGGTACCGGTTCCGCTAGGGACCGGTTCCAATTTTGGGAATTTATTTCCCAAAACCCACGGTCCGGTCCGGTTCCAGCCCAGAACCGGCTGGAACCGGATTGTGCCCAGCCCTAACCTTGGTAGGGGAAGACATTCATGCGTGGAAGACTTGTTATAAAATAAAATTAACTAAAATCCTAAGTTTGACACAATAAAAAGACCCGGTCGACCCCTCAAAACTTTCGGTCGACACTTATTTCGCTTCTGTTTGTGTAGGACTATCTCTGGGGTTGACACTTTCGTTTGTTACACAGAGACGGGTCGACATCTATAACTTCGATCGACAACTCATTGGGCTCTGTTTTCTGATTTTACAGTAACCGGTCGACACTTCACAATAGTGGTCGACACCTCAAAGGGTTATGTTTTCTGATTGTATAGAAATAGGTCAACACCTTACAATAGCGGTCGACACCTCACAATAGTGGTCGACACCTCATTTGTCTCTGTTTTCTGTTTGTACAGAGACCGGTCGACACCTCACAATAGTGGTCGACACCTCACAATAGTGGTCGACACCTCATTTGTCTCTGTTTTCTGTTTGTACAGAGACCGGTCGACACCTTGCAATAGCGGTCGACACATCATTTCCTCCACACTTAACCAACTTCCTATTATCATCATCAATTGCACTTCCTTTACTCTCTAAACCTCTTTTCACATCCAATACACTCCTAAATATGCTATAAACTCAACAATTATACTTTAATAACATAATAATTTGTCACCATATCTACACCATGAGTACTTAGCAGAATTCTAGAAACCAACTGCATGGATACGTCTAAAATGAACGTATCCATACAGACAAAAAACAAAAGACTCCTCAACATCTCCAGTATTTCAAAATAGGAAATCTAACTATCTATAAGCTACTTATACACATCAAATTAGAAACGTCACCCATGACACACATACACATTGTCCACGGGTCAAAATACGCTCCAACAGCCATGAGCACTCTACCACGGACATTTTTCTTCAACTACTTTGTTCATCGGGTTGAGGTACGGAATCCTCACCTTATTCTATGTCACCTACACCATAGAGACGTCTATAAGATAAAACTCAGTAAGTCAACGTAAATGTAAATGCATGACGTGCTTATGCAATTTTATAAAACTCATTCGTTCATTCATTCATTCATTTCGTGACAGTCTTTGGTTCTGGGGGATTCACTAGGCAGATAGAAAGGACACATCTGGCGGTTAGATAGCCCTTACCATCTGAAGGGAGGAAAACATGCTCACAACCAGAACGTCATGTCTGAACCTCTCCCCGAATAACCAACAAAGTTTACATGATACTTTCATACTTACCATTCTTTTCATGAAATCAATGCATAATTCTATTTTTGCATGAAAGTTAAAACCATGATGCATGAACAATGTACAATACAATAACATAGCTAGACTATCAACAAAGAACAATAGCAAAGCATTCTAAAGCTAACCAACTAACTACCCCCCCTTAACTACACTATACATACAATTCATCAACACTTCAATTTAATGTATTTCTCTTATGGTGTAGGCCAAATCAGCCAAGAAATCATGAAGACTTACCTCGGGTCCTTAGCAATTCAAGCTTGGAATCCGTTAGCTTGTTCTTGTCAATCTCTAACAACCTAACAAAACATTCAATTCAGAAACTTAACTCCAACCAAGTAAATTTTTTGGATTTCACTTCACATTTTCATCAAATTTCAAACCATAGCTTTTTTGATTTAGATCGGAATCGAGTAATTCAAAGTGCTATAGATTCCTCTAAGAATCTACTTTCTAATGGTGCAAGCCATTTACCAAAAGAAAACCAATTAATTGGTCGAATATCACAAGAACAGAACCTGTTTTGTTTTTAGCATTTTCAAAACAGTTTTTCTACTTTTTGCAAACCAATGCACCAATTCATATCACAATCCTATAAAAATCCTTAAAACATCATTTAAACACATTTAACTCATCAACTAACCCTAAAAGGAGAGTGAAAATTGTAGGTTTCATGGTTTTGAAACCCACTCCTACACAACTTTAATAAACCTTAGTTTATTACTTATAAACTCTTAAAATTAAGTAGCATTAAACTAACAACCAACTTACCTTAAATCTTCACCAAGATTGGAGCTAGGGCGTGAAAAAGAGAAGCTTCAATAGAGGGAGAGCTGGGTTTTTACGTGAAGGAGAAGAGAAAGGATGAAGGTAAATAGGGTTAACTTACATTAACCTCAATTAACCCCCTTCAACTTTACTTAATTACAATTTCACCCACACCTTTTCTCTTTTAATTGTTTGAATCCTTTCTCGTTACATTCGTCAATTACTCTTTCTTTCACAATCTCATCCATAATATACAATACATTAAATAATGTATTCGTACAAAATATTTTTATTCACAAAATGTACGAAAGTTTCGGGTGTTACATTCCACCCACCTTAAACAAAATTTTGTCCCCAAAATTTGATTATACAAAAATTTCAGGATATCTACTTATCATATCTTGTTGTCTTTTCCACGTGGCTTCTTCCACACCGTGATTCTACCACAAAACCTTCACTAGTGGGATTTCTTTGTTGCGCAGTACTTTGATTGAATACTTGAGGATCCTAATTGGCTTCTCCTCGTATGTTAGAGTCGGTTGAACTTCAATTTCTATTGTCTCTACAACATGAGATGGATCCCGTATACACTTCCTGAGCATAGACACGTGAAATACGTCGTGAATTCCCTCCATGGATGCCGAAAGTTGTAATTTTCCAGCTGAAATTTTGAAATTGTATTTATGATTAAATATCATTGCCCTTGTTGAATTTCTGGGCCATGGTTTGAAATTGGAGATTCTGAAAGGGGTGAAGACAGCGGGCGTGGAAGACATGCCGTATCACAGGGTCGTGGCCAAGGCCCTTGAGCTAGACGATATAGAGATGAAGTTTCAACGGCAAAGGGGACCACTGAATAAGTTTTTCTGAGAGGTGCAACCGAAATAGAATTGGGGTTGGTAGCCACAACAACAATGTGGGGTCAAAAGGCCGAATGAGGCACCTAGGGGTCAAGACAGGGGCAAACGACCACAAAGGGCTCCACATGCTCCTCTATGCCCTACGTGTTAGAAGAATCAATTTGGGGAGTGCAAGTTGCATTTCGACCGATGTTTTTCAGTGCGACAGGATGGGGTACAAGGCTATAAATTGTCTCGAGCCAAACAAGAGGCCACCGGGTGTTCCTTTGAGGATTTTTGCCTTGATCGAAGACGAGGAAGCTGCTCAGCCATCAGTCATCTCAGGTATTATTTTCGTTTGTAATGTAGCAGCTTGTGTATTGATTGATACGGGAGCGACCCAATAGCACAAGAGTATATAGTTAAGTGGAATTTAGAGTTTGTTCCGGCCGACCGTATTTATAGCGTTATGTTGCCCTCCGGGGAGTTTTTACACTCAGACCAGGCGATACAAGGTGAGGTGATATCTATTGGTGGTGGAAAATGTTTGCGAAATTAGTGATCATAGGCATGAAAAGGTTCGACGTGATCTTAGGGATGGATTAGTTGTTTAAGCACTATGCTACAATCAATTGCAGGTCAGGAATGGTAGACTTTAGACCCCCGAGTGGTGAGGGTTACTCGTTTCAAGCGACCCTCCGTTCGAATCAGATGCCTATGGTGTCATCTATGAGTGCCCATCACTCGATTAAGCTAGGATGTTCGGGTTTCATAGCGAGCATTATTGATACGCAAAGACAAAATGAGAAGAGGTTATGTGATATTCTGGTAGTTGCGGAGTTTCTGGAAGTTTTCTTGGACGAGTTACCAGGCTTGCCTCCTGACCGAGAAATGGATTTTACGATAGAGATTATTCCTGGTTCGGCGCCTGTATCTAAGAACCCTTATAGGATGGCGTCGGTTGAACTGAGAGAGTTACAGGCCCAATTGAAGGAGCTGACGGATAATGGTTTTATACGCCCAAGTGTTTCTCCTTGGGGCGCTCTGGTTTTGTTCGTGAAAAAGAAGAATGGCTCCTTAAGGATGTGCGTGGATTACTAGGAATTGAATAAGTTGACTATAAAAAATAAGTACCCGTTGCCTAGGATCGACGATCTGTTTGACCAGCTACAAGGGGCAAGTGTATTTTTGAAGATTGATTTACGTTTAAGGTATTACCAACTGAAAGTTAAAGCCAAGGATATACCAAAGACTGCCTTCAGAACACGTTATGGGCATTACGAGTTTAGGGTGATGTCCTTTGGATTGACGAATGCCCCGACAGCTTTTGTGGACCTTATGAACAGAGTCTTCCGAGAGTTTTTGGATAAGTTCGTAATCGTTTTCATAGATGATATTCTAGTGTATTCCCGAGATGGTGAAGAGCATGCAGAGCACTTGAAAGCCATTTTGACTACTCTGAAGCGGCACCAATTATATGCTAAGTTTTCCAAGTGCGAGTTTTGGCCATAAGGGAGTGGCCTCAGCTGAAGAATGCAAGTGAAGTACGGAGTTTTGTAGGTCTGACAGGATATTATAGGAAGTTTATCGAAGGATTCTCTATGATAGCCAAGCCTATGACAAATCTGACGAAGAAAGAGGTGAAGTATGAATGGTTTAAGGCTTGTGAAGAGAGATTTCAGGCCTTGAACCAGAAATTGACCACAACACCATTGTTTATGTTACCCGTGGAGGATGGAGTATTCAGTATTTATTGTGACGCATCCAAAGTAGGATTGAGATGCATATTGATGCAGGATGGAAAGGTCATTGGCTACGCCTCTAGGCAATTGAAAAGTTATGAGCAGAATTACCCGACGCACGATCTAGAATTGACAGAGGTGGTATTTATGTTAAAGATATGGAGACACTACCTTTATGGACAGAAGTGCGAAGTATTTTTAGACCACAAGAGTTTGAAGTACCTCTTTACGCAAAAAGATTTAAATATGAGGCAAATGAGGTGGTTGGAGTTCGTGAAGGACTACAACTTTGAGATAAAGTATCATCCGGGAAAAGCTAACACGGTGGCAGACGCTTTGAGTAGGATGCCTAAGACTGAGCAGTCCACTGTTTTCAGCATGTCAGCTTATTTGAGAAAGGAAATCTAGAAGTTTGAATTGGAAGTAGTTTCAGAACTTTTGGCCTTGCTTTCAGACTTGACAATACGGTCGACTCTTTTAGACAAGATTAAGGAGGCTCAACAGAAGGACTTAAAAGAAAAAGATGATATTTGGGCTAAGTTGACGGACGCATCTTCCCAATACAATTACTCGGAGGACGACATTCTGAAATTTAGAGACCGATGGTACGTTCCAAAGGATGAAGAGTTGAGAAAACTGATATTAGCAGAAGCACATTCATCGTCTTTCTCAGTGCATCCAGGCAATACCAAGGTGTACCGAGATCTGAAAGTACACTATTGGTGGTCCAACATGAAACGTGAAGTAGCCAGCTATGTACAGTCCTGCTTAGTTTGCCAATAGGTGAAGGCAGAACACCAAAGGCCAGGTCGGATGTTACAACCTTTACCGATTCCCGAGTGGAAGTTGGATCATATTTCAATGGATTTCGTGGTTGGCTTACCGAGGACAATCAAGGGGCATGATAGTATATGGGTCGTGGTAGATAGGCTGACAAAGACGACTAATTTCTTATCAGTAAAGATGACCTACATGATGAATTAGTTCGCAGAGTTGTACGTCTAAGAGATTATCAAATTACATGGGATTCTAGAATCAATTGTTTCGGACTGGGATCCCGGGTTTACTTCGAGATTTTGGAGAAGTTTACAAGGCGCTATGGGTACTAAGTTAACGTTTAGCACTGCGTTTCATCCTCAGACCGACGGACAATCTGAAAGGATGATTCAGATATTTGAGGATATGTTGAGGGCATGTGTGCTAGAGTTTCAAGCATCATGGAGCTGGTATTTACCGTTGGTAAAATTTGCCTACTACAACAGCTACCAATCCACAATTGGTATGGCTCTTATGAAGCATTGTATGGTAGGAAGTGCAAATCACCACTGTATTGGGACAAAGTAGGCGAAGCAAAACTGATTGGTCCGAAGATTTTATAACAGCTATCTGAGAAGGTCGCTGTAATCAGACAAATGATGGAAACTGCACAGAGTTGACAAAAGAGTTATGTAGATCGAAGGAGGAGAGATTTGGTATTTGTGGTAGGAGATGAGGTGTTTCTGAAGATTTTGCTGTTTAAGGGCGTTGTTCGATTCGGTAAGAGAGGAAAGTTGAATCCACGGTTCGTCGGACCGTTTCCAATAACTGAAAGGATAGGAGCTACGACATACAAGCTATAATTGCCGTCATCTATGGAAGGAGTACATAATGTCTTCCATGTGTCGATGTTGCAAAAGTGCGTACGTGATCCAATGTGTCACGACCCAGTGGGTCAAGGCAGGTTCTCAACATAACTTACTCATTTAAATCTTAGAACAACTACTGATAATTTTTTTTTAAAATAAAACTCGCGGACGTTTAACTCAGACAAACAACTGAACATTTCGAGGAGGTTGATATCTCAAACTCCTAGAATTTAAATCATTCTTAGAGTTGGACGACGTACATCGGGTAACAATCTTGTCCACAAGATCGATCAACATAATTGTCCACGGACTACTTTGACATTTTCGTCCACTAACTGTTAAACTTTATCGCTATCTGTTCAAGTGACTTCATCGTCCACAGACGAACGTCCATGGACTTACTTAAATATATCGTCCACGGTCCACGTGACTTTATCGTCCACGGTCCACGTGACTTTATTACACACGGGTTACATAAACTCATCGTCCACAGACTAACGTCCATAGACTTACTTAAGTTTGTCATCCACAGACCACGTGATTTCTTCGTCCACAGTCATGTGACTACTTACTTTGGACGATGTATTCGTCCAAGTAACTCTGGACAACGATTTACATTTTTACTTACAACTCTGGACGACTGTTTTTATTTACGACTCTGGACGACTGTTTTTACTTACGACTCTGGACGACTATTTTCACTTACAAAACAGAACACATAGACAACCGTTCGATCGCCTCCCCTGGCGAACGTTCGGCTAGCTCTCTAGAACTGACTCTATAAGTAATCTCACATCTCAATTCACAGAAATCATTCTTACTCATAAAGCATAAACATGCGTAGCAGAAGGCTTAAAGAAAAATAGATGAACCTTTAGTCTTAAAATCCTCTTTAAAACATGAAATTGTACCAGACAATCCCCAACATTCATTATTATAAGAAAACCTTATCTCACTTATACTTCAGTATCATAGATCTTACTAAAATATGCTAAAAGCAACACTCCACGGGTCAAAATCACCACCCAGCCACAAAATCCACGCAATGAGCACCATCCAGCAACCCGACTTAGACATTTTCATACGGCTTGAGGTCCTCACCTTCCAACTCATCACCTACATCATAAGGTTTAAACTATAAGCCTAATGCTTAGTAAGGAGTGCAACATATATATGAATACTCATGAATGCATACTCAATAAAATCTTGTTTAGGTTCTTTATTCAAATCATGGAAGTCATATTCATGTTCGTGTTCTTGATCATATCATGGGAATCATGTTCTTGTTCGTGTTCTTGTTCATATCATGGGAATCATGTTCTTGTTCGTGTTCTTGTTCTTGTTCATACATAAAGGAAAAGGGGGGGGGGGGGGGGGGTTTACGTAAAAGTAGGCACAGGCACTAACTTGCCCTCGTCTACCTCGTAGACCATATAACTTGCCCTCGTCTACTTCGTAGACCACATGACTTGTCCTCGTCTACCTCGTAGACCACATAAATTGCCATAAACATGCCCTGTGCCATACTTGCTTACTACCCGAACTGATCCATTATATATATTACATAATCTTAGTCTCTTCTTTTCAATTCTTTACATAAATCATACATGTAAAACATTTTCGTGTATCAGTGGAGAAAGCATGATGCATGTACATGAATGAGTAAGAGAGCATTACACTATAGGAAGCAAACCATCATCGAATAACATGTCATGAAACTATACTTTTCTCAACATAACACTCAACCGATCACAGACATCAAACAAATCACCAAAACCACAATCCTAGTATCCTTGTGATGTAGCGCCCTAATAGCCGGGTCAACATAACATGTCATGAAACTATACTTTTCTCAACATAACACTCAACCGATCACAGACATCAAACAAATCACCAAAACCACAATCCTAGTATCCTTGTGATGTAGGGCCCTAATAGCCGGGTCCTTAACACACTCACTTACCTGGACTCCTTAGCTATGCCGTGCCTTCACTTGAATTCTTCTCCACCTAAGACATTTCATACTCAAATGTTAAATAAATCCTGAATAATCTAAACTCAGAGCTGGTAAAATCTTAGCTAAAAAAATCATCCTAGAATCTAGCTTAAACCTCTAAGGCATTTCGCTGAGTACCTAGTGTGCAGAGCTTAACTTTCATTAACCTTAATGGCATTAGCGTCTATACTACCAGATTCAAATTTCGCAAGGTCTAAACAATCGACCAAAATCAGAACTCTATCATCAATGTCATCGCTAAGAAAACTCAAGGCATTGCCATTATCCTAACATTGTCCGATACTCAATCTTCAGACATTAATCCAATAACCATTCCTAAATCGAAGACTAAATGAATGAATCTTCTAAACTTTACTTGAGCTTTGAATCGTCGAAGGAGGAGGAAGAAATCAGTTGCTGAAGGAGGAAAATTACCGGGAGAGGAAAGTCGGCTACATGAGGGGTTTAAATGAGGTTTTAAACTTTCCCTTTTCTATTTATATTGATCCAGCTCACTTTAATTACAATTCTTGTCATTAAACCTACTTTTCTTTTATAAACTCCTTATTCCATAAACCACTCCATAAATATTCACGGAAAAGATTCCCGACCAAGGTGTTGGTTGTTACATCCTTTCCTCCTTAAACAAAATTTTTGTCCTCAAAAATTGCTTAAACGAAAAGTTCAAGATACTTGTCCATCATATTTGGTGGTTAGAATGGAAATATGGATGATGGGTGAATTAATGGTTATTGGTTGGATTTTTGGGTTGTTGAAGTGTGTATAAATGTCATTAATGGAGGTTAGTGAATTGTGAGTGCAAAATGCTTGATAAAATACTCGAATGAGGTAATTTGAGATTTCTAGGAATTCGCCTTAGCTAGGAGTTTCGATTAGTTTTGGAATTCGGTTGTTAGGGTCGATTCTAACGATGAATTGTGAAATGTCTTAGGTAACGAAGCTAGAAGTGAGGTGCTCGATATTGCTAAGGACGTCAGGTAAGTGCGTGCTAGGTTCTTGGCCCTTAAGGCCCTACGTCGTATCGATGCTACGATATATGTGTTTTGATGATATTTGATGGTTGTAGGGTTTTGGTGAGTCGAGTAGCCTAAGAAGTTAGTTAATTGTTTCACGTCATGCTCGATGAGATTTATGTGTGATTATGAATTGTCTTTGATGGTTGTTATAAGCGTAGTTTCCTCATGCATCATGTTTTCCATTCAAAGGCATACAAAATGTATTTACATGCACGTTTTCAAGTAAAATGAAGTAAAGAGCAAGTAATGTATGTAACGGTTAAGTGAGCGTGGTGAGTGAGTAGAGCACATGACATGATATATGGCACGCACGGGGCAAGGCATGTGGTCTACGGGGTAGACAGGGTGGTGCATGTGCCTACTACTACGTAAATCTATACTTTTCCTCATGTATGTAACATTAAAGAAACGAAATGAACATGTTTTACGAAAGTCATGCATTCATGTATATGTCATGTATTGTGAACTTTTTACTAAGCATTAGGCTTATCGTTTAAATTGTATGATATAGATGACAAAATTGAAGGTGAGTAACCTCCTCTTAATGATAAGCATAGGTGGTCGATGGATGGTACTCGTGGCAGGCAGGAAGTGTTTTGGCATGACTAACTGACCCGTGGGTGCGCTTCGAGCAACTTTTGGTAAATATAGGTGAATATGATAGACGTAGGATTAGTTGGATAATAATTTTGGTTGTATAGTGGATAGCTTGGAGATATTGATATTTTTGGATCGTTTTGATGAAAGGGTGAACCCTTATGATGTTTTTATGAGTTCCGCTACATGTGTTCGATATTGATGAAATGGTTTAGGATTTTGGTCGGATTTGATGATGTGTGTAAGTAAATTTGCACGTAAATGTGGTATGTTAGGTGGAGATAGATATAGATGAAATAAGGATATGTTATAGTTGAATTTTTAGGTAAAAGTTGAAGAAATGGCAAAAGGAAGGAGAAAACAAGGGGAGAGGCGCGCCCAGGGCGGTCAGGAAGGGCGAGTAGGGCGCACGACAGGCGCGCGACCTTGCTCAGCCGATGGATCGGCGCCCAATGGTCGATTGATCGGCAGAAGTTCTGGAAAAAAGGGCGCGAAGCAGGACGATCGCCGACCGATCGGTGCCTGATAACTCTAAATTTAGAGTTATTTTATACTATTTTTAAGTAATTTAACTTGTATGATTTGAGTGAATTTTAGAAGAAATTATGGAATTTACTATAATTGCTGCAAGATGCTGCAGAATAGAACCATATTCTGAATTTAATGTATTTAACGCATATTCTCAGAAAAACAAGCAAATTTTTATCATTAATTCAGAATTTATATTTTCTGATGTGAATGCAGAATTATCAGCGGAAAGATCAAATTAAAAGGGTGAAGATTAAGGAGAAGAAGAAGCGCGAATTATTAGCGGGAAGATCAAATTAAAAGGGTGAAGATTAAGGAGAAGGAGAAGCGCAGTCAACTGGGAAGAAGACGAGGTAAACGGATGACAGAAACGGTAGACAGAGAATGGTCGACAAATAGAAGCAAACGACTTACAAAAACGGTAGACAATCGGATGACAGAGCAGACAATGGATGACAAATAAAAATGGACGACAGAAAACGGATGACAATGACAATCGGATGACAGTCGACAAATAGAAGAAGGGATGACAGCAATCGGATGACAGAGCAACATATACAAAACAACGGACGACCTTAGAAGAGTGGACGACAAAAAAGAGCAAATCAAAGATTTTATCATAATGATAAGGCGTTGATCAAGGGAATCAAAGGATTAGAAGGAGAAAAGGAAGAAACCTTTGCTAAAAAAATCATTCAGAATCAGAAGAGAGAGAAAGGAGGCTAAAATCAAGGAAAATAACACAAATAAAAGAGATCTGGAGAGAGAAAGTGTGATACACTTTGTAACGACCCCAACGGAAATCGCCACACAAATTCATTACTTGATCTCTTAATCATTTGAATCCTACCTCCATACACCTTGTTCATTATTAGTGCTAATATTATTTCCTCTTTGGTTTCTTCTTTTTTTTTTTTTTAAATCTCTTGATCTGCATCTTGTAGACTCACATCAACCGATGATCACATGTCCACCATGCGACACATCAGTTCACAATCAGCAATAGACATCCACCAGTGGTCACGGGCATTGCACGTGCCTAAATAAAGACATCGCCCGGTCCCAAACATTCTCTACTAGATGTTCATATTTACTCTATATCAACCGATGGTCATGTGTGCCTTGCGTGACCAGTTAAAACATCACATAAACGCTAAGCGACAAGAAAACACTCGCATCGTCCAGTCACTAAACGCCAAAAACGTGTTTATACCATCTGGTGGTGAACTCTCTACATCATCCGATGGAATAAGGGTACATCATCTGGTGATCATGTGCATCTCACGTGACTAATTAAAATACGACCCGGACACTAAACGACAAATAACTTTCTCATCATCCGGTGACTTGTTTCACTACATCTGCCGATCACTAGACGACAAAATAACAATTACGTCGCCCGGTGAAGGAATACACTCCATCCACCGAACACTAGACGACAAAATACCATTTACATCATCCGGCGAGGACACATACTACATCTTCCGGTGACGTCATCTAGAAGACTCAATCATTCATCTTTCTTCATTGACATCCGCCGATGACGTCAGCCGGATGATTGCCTCATCCAGCCTCCATCATACAGCTGCAAAAACACCATAATCATCAAACATTTTATCCGATAGAACATATCACACTCACCCGATCCTTAACTTGGTAACTATAAACCTCAAAGAGTATGGATCATAAACTCACTCAAAAATATATGCATAGCGGAAGACTCAGACAAGCAATCCATTCATTAATCCTAAAAAAAACGTATTCAGACTCTAAAGGCGAGTCCTACAAATCCAAATATCATTGTTATAAGAATTCTATTCAATTTAGTCATCTGTTCATCGTAAACCTTTTCTGACTTACTATGAGCATAACCAGGGAGTTTAGTCGCCTATCCAGCCTTCACTGTCACACTGAGCAACCTCCAGCAACCAAGCTTAGACATTTTCGTTGACCTTGAGTTCCTCACCTGAAAACTCGTCACCTACATCATAAGGTTTAAACTATAAGCCTAATGCTTAGTAAGGAATGCATGCTGACAGACATACACGAGTGTACAAAATAAGAAACATAAGTTCGTAAATCTTTCTTCATTCATGCTCATTTTCATCATTTTCATAGCATGCATTAAGGGAGGAAACGAGGGAGAAGGGCAGGGTACATAATCATTTGCCAGTCGGGCAATCATGGTAACGACTAGCTCAGCCTCCACCAGTGAGAGAATTCGCGAGCCAAACTTATCATTATCTCGGCCTCCACCAGTGGGAGAATTCGCGAGTCATACTTATCATCAACTCGGCCTCCACCAGTGGGAGAATTCGCGAGTCATACCTAAGCCTTGTGAACATATCATAGTCGTTTTCCCCCGTTCCGCGCTTAATCATGCTTACATTTGCTTTCCATGTTCTTAACTTATTCATAAACGAGTGCAAAATGCATGGACACAGATTTTTCACAGAGGAATGTCATACTGCATGAACGAGTAAGAATATCATGTGACTTAACATCTTCCGACTCAAATACTTCATATCATGGCAAATTACTAGTCAAAATCATCAGATAAACCTTAGACAGTAACATAAGGGAAACTTCTGATCATCACAGAAATCTCTACCTAGCATCCTTTGATGTAGGGTCCTAATGACCGGGAAACCTATACATTCACTTACCTGGTCTCCTTAGCAATCTGAACCTCTTCTCTTCAACTTCTTCACCTAAAACATGCGTATTACAGTAGTTAAATCAAAATCCTAAAACCCTACTCATAAATCATCCTAGGATCTATTAGCTAAAGTCATTCCCAAATCCTTGGTTTGATATACTTTGCAGAAACTGAAATACAAAATAAAACAAACAGGTTCTACTATCGATTAAATCTGAGTTGGTTACTTACAATGTCCAGAATCGATTCGGGTTGACATTACTACTCTCGGATTCTAAAATGTTCTAATATTACTCGGCCAAAGATAGAACCCGAGTTCAAATGCCGAGCTGAAAACAGAGCTCCAAACACAAACGGATAACTACATTGTCCATTGCATACCTCGGGTGCGGATTCGCAGAGGAATGCGGGTAGAAACCGGTCGTCGGCGAGGAAGACACTGATAGCAGAGAGTAGGGACTTGTGAGAGAAGAAATCGCCAGAAGGGTGGTGTCGGCTACAGTGGTTCAAGTGAGGTTTAAAACATTTCCTTTTTCTTTATATATCGGTCATCACCCTCCATTTTACAACTTTGCCACCCAACCTTGTTTAAATCCACATGAAATTAATTATTCTTGGTATAAGTCCTAAACTGTAAAAATTAAATATTCATGACCGTTAATACAGTTAGGGAAAATCACCTGGCCGTTAACTCGGGTGTTACACACTTAGTACGCAGAACAAGATTAAAAAGGGAGGCAAAAATTGGAAAAAAAAAAGGAGGAGAGATCTGGATCTGCAGCAAGGAGGAACCGGCGATATTTTTCTTCAGCTTTCTTATTCTTCTTCTTTGTTACTGTTGCTGTTGTTATGAATATTTTTGTTTTTAATTTTATTATGTTTCTAGGCTAAACTTTTCTATCTTGGTTAGGCAAGAGAGTACTCTTTACATGTTTTCATTTTGATCTATGAATGCTTAGTATTTTTCACTGAACAATTGCTCATGATTTTTATGACGTAAATTAAATTGTGTCGATAGGCAGATTTAAATTCACATGTTTCTATTGTATCGATAGGTAAATAGGAATTTAAGATGTATGAGTAATTAAATAAATTAAAATTATTGCAAAGTAGCTAACATTAATTTATTTGGCGTTAAGAATAGGTTTACATGAAAATTCGGATTAAGTTTTTATATTTTCAAAGTCGAAAAGAAAATTCTGAAACGAATTTATCTAGGCAATTTGACGGAATCCTAGAAATATTATGAATTCTTGCTGTTCTGTGACTAATGTTATAGCATTGCTGTAGCATTAGTAGTAATTGCATGTAAAGAGGAAATCAACCCTAACCAAGGCTTTTCCTATAATTACCTTTTCAAATCATTTTCATTTTTGGTCTTATTTAATTTCGAGTAATTTTAGTTCATCATTCCTTATTAATTATTTAATTTCAATATTTCTATCTTTATTTTATAGAAATTTATAGCAATATTAATTTGATTAAAAATATCCTCGTGGGATCGACTTTTACTTACTTTATTACTTCGTTAGCGACATGTGCACTTGCTTTAGGGTGTAGAAAATCACTAACAAGTTTTTGACGCCATTGCCGGGGATATTTGTTAATTATTTTATTTTGCTATAATTTTTTTTATATTGGTTTTTGTTTATTCCTTTTTCAGGATTACTTGCTTAATGCCTGACGAAGAAAACGAACAAGATCTTGTGCCAATAGATCCAGAAATAGAAAGAACATTCCGAGCAAGAAGAAGACAGCAGCAACAACCTTTTTGATGCGAACCACGCCAACGATGTGACAATGACCCACGATCAAAATATTGGCGTCGTCGCTAACCCAGAATCTATACAGATCCGAACCTTAGAATGAGGAGGACGCCACAAACGAATATGCCTGTTCGTTTGATAAGTCTGATTTTGAACGCCACAAGGAGAACGTTGATAAGTTCGGAGTTTCATTAAGAAACTAAGAGAAATTCTCTCACAATTAGATAAAACCTGATCTGCCTTTTTTCATTCATCTAAGAATAAATTTATAGGCATGAAACAACCCTTCATGCTAGGGTTTCTAGTGTTTCCTTTAAGAACAAATTTACTAATCTGCCCTTCTAACTCTTAATTAAAAAAAAGACAATTGCTAAAATAAAAGAACTAAAATGATAAAATATCTATGAATTTTCGTAGGATAAAGATCCTTTGGATAATCAGATGTCGTCTGTGATTTAAACTCCATTTGAACTGGTTTGAATAGATTCAGCTGGATAAGATCTTTTTCTACGAGATTTGTTTGATTTGCATGTGACTTTTTAATTCCTCGTATACGCATGTGTTTGGCGCATGTCCTCTTTAATTCCTACATGTGCATGTGCATGGCACATGTGTTTTTAATTCTTACATGTGCATGTGCGTTGCACCTCCCTTTCTTCAAAAGATCTTCCAATAATCTTGGACTTCTTGCTCTTGCCATTAGGCCTGTCGTATCTTCAATTGGATCCTTATTCTTGGGCTTTGACTTGGTCTGAGCTTGGATCACATCATTAACTAAGTCATGTGGATCTTTATCTCTTTCCAACCCACGTGAATCTTTATCTCTTTGTAGTTTGCATAGATCTTTACCCTTCTCTCTCCAATCCATGGGGATTTGTGGGGCCCAACTCCGTGCTTTAAGACTCTTTATTTTTATACTCTTTTGCTTTTGTTGTGATCGCTCTTTTCCTCGAGTTTCCACGACTAAACAATGTGAAGCTTTGTTCGTTGGACCTCCTTTATCTTCTAATAGATCATGGTCTTTGACAATGAGATTTGTCGCTTCTCGGTTCACATCATTCCCTCTCCCTTCGAAAAGATTCATCCTCGAATCTCCTGCATCATATAAAAACAAATTAGTAAAATTAAAACATGTACTTACATTACTGTATTCACTCGGTAGGTCGATCTTGTAAGCGATGTCATTGATACGCTCTAGGACTTGGAAAGGTTCATCTCCTCGACGTTGTAGCTTGTTGTTCCGGGTGTTCGAAAACCTTTCTTTTTGTAGATGTAACCAAATCAAATCTCCGGGTTCAAAAATAAATCTTACCATTACATGAAATTTCTTAACAAATTCATCATTTTTCCTTTCATCCACAAAAGCAAACTTTTTAGTAAACAAAGTTAATAAATTTAACGGATTTAATGAATTAAAATAATCAATAATATCAAACAGTGAATAATATCAAATAGAATTAAAATCTTTTAAAACGTAAAAATCAGATTTGAAACTCACAAAATATGTATCTACAATTTTGTCATAAACCAAGTTGTGTGCAAAGTAATTAATGACAAATTTTCTAATAAAATAATTTTGCATATTATCTATCAACCTTACACATATAATAGGTGCAATATAAAAATCATATGCCCTTACCAACCACTTAAACCTGTTTGATGTTTTCGATTGACTTGGAACTAACGTACTTGGTACGAGATCTTTTTGCTTCTTAATCTCCCTCAAAGGAGAAATTTGTCTCCGAAACTCCTCGGGAATTTCATATTTATTTTTCTATAAAAGAAAAGAAACAACACTTGGAAGAAAACTTGGTAAGTCGTTAGATGATAAATAAACATCTTTATATAAAAACAAAATCATCTCACATTTATCCTCACTTTTGTTCATCAACACGATTTATTTCTCACTTAACTTTTGTTCACTCTCTCCCTCGG
Source organism: Begonia masoniana (assembly GCA_022432975.1). Classification (NCBI taxonomy): domain Eukaryota; kingdom Viridiplantae; phylum Streptophyta; class Magnoliopsida; order Cucurbitales; family Begoniaceae; genus Begonia; species Begonia masoniana. Next base: position 11,254,219 of record CM039508.1, on the reverse strand, counting down.
TTTTTATCTCTTTTCCCTCAATTTTTCTCTCTTGCTCCCTTGGTTTTTCATCCCTCTTTGTGCTCTTTTCAACTATTTTTCTTTCTCCACATGCTTTTTCTATTTTGGCATCTTCTTCAACTAATTTCTTTTCACCACTTTCTTTTTCTTTTTTGGCCTCTTTTTCAACTAATTTCTTTTCACCTTTTTCTTTCTCCCTCTCATCCTTAATGATTTGAAATTCTTTCGTGATCCTCTCTTGATCTTCTCGATCCTCTTCGATGTTGGCCCGTATCATTGTCATCTCCATATCCTTGTAATACTCATCTACACTTCGACTCCCTTGTCGAAGAGTTTGCAATTTGTTGTGTAGATCACGCCGGTAATGACTTGGTACAAATCGACATCGCATCACTCTCTTCATCTCTGCCCAACTCTCAATAGCAAGGTCTCTGTCTTGCCTTCGATCGAGACACAACTTGTCCCACCACACTATCGCATACTGTGTAAATTCTATGGCAGCAAGCTTCACTTTCTTTCGCTCGGAGTAGTTGTGGCAATCAAAAACTAGTTCTATTTTTCGCTCCCAGTCCAGCTACTCCTCCGGATCACTTTTTCCTCGAAACTCAGGAATCTTCATCTTGATGTTTCCCAAATTATAATTGAGTCGGCCTCGGTCTTGTCTTGCACGGTCATTCTCATGTCTTCCACGACTACCCACAGACACCCTATCAAGATCATCCTCCACATCTCTCTCATTAATTTCATCGATCTCTTCCGCAAGGACTTGCCTCTGCTGATTTCTTCTCGGTGCATTCTGTCGAGTCTGGGGTTGTACTCGCGTCACAATCTGTTCCACTTGATCAATTCGCTCGTGGATCTCATTAATCCCTTGTCTCATCAGCCGCCTCATCTCCCCCATGATTGCCTCCATTTGTAAATTTGGAATGTTAGCTAGACATTGGTTGTCTTCTGCATCGGACATGGCTAGGTATTCTCTGCAAGAACGTAGAAGGTGAAGTAAAATAGGACCTCACAACACTCCCTCACGTGTTTCACTCAAAAATGTGGAAAAATCACTCAATTTCACTCGTGTTTGCTCTCAATAATACTTGCTTTTACCCTCAGATATGCTTGGTCAGTGCTTTTTAATTAATTAATTAATTAATTAATTAATTAATTAATTAATTAATTAATTAATTAATTAATTAATTAATTAATTAATTAATTAATTAATTAATTAATTAATTAATTAATTAATTAATTAATTAATTAATTAATTAATTAATTAATTAATTAATTAATTAATTAATTAATTAATTAATTAATTAATTAATTAATTAATTAATTAATTAATTAATTAATTAATTAATTAATTAATTAATTAATTAATTAATTAATTAATTAATTAATTAATTAATTAATTAATTAATTAATTAATTAATTAATTAATTAATTAATTAATTAATTAATTAATTAATTAATTAATTAATTAATTAATTAATTAATTAATTAATTAATTAATTAATTAATTAATTAATTAATTAATTAATTAATTAATTAATTAATTAATTAATTAATTAATTAATTAATTAATTAATTAATTAATTAATTAATTAATTAATTAATTAATTAATTAATTAATTAATTAAATGGAAGTTCAAGTGGCGAACCAAACAAGACAAACCAAAAATAACAGACACTACAATAAGTGATGAAAGAACTAGCTCAAAATATTATGTAACACCCGGGTTTTTTTTTATGGAAAATTGGAGAGAAGATTTATCGAAATTTGAAAGGGTATAATGGGAATTTAGTTTTATTAAAGTTAATTGAGTTTTATTAAAGTTATTATTATTATAGATCTCACTCACTCGTGCCTTTTTCCACTTGAATTCTCTTTGATTTCTTTCAAAACTAACCGAATAGTAATGGAAGTTCACAAGTGGCGAACCAAACAAGACAAACCAAAATAACAGACACTACAATAAGTGATGAAAGAACTAGCTCAAAATAATTATGTAACACCCGGGTTTTTTTTTTATGGAAATTGGAGAGAGATTTATCGAAATTTGAAAGGGTTATAAGGGGAATTTAGTTTTATTAAAGTTAATTGAGTTTTATTAAAGTTATTATTATTATTAATAATTAATTAATTAATTAATTAAAATAAAAGAAAACAACAGAATAGCCGAAGCTATTCTGTTGTTTGCGAGTCAGGCAGCGAGGAGGCAGGGGAGAGGGGAGAACGGCGAGGGGCGATGATCGCCGACCTAGACCGCCGCCGATTTCCAGCGATTTCTGGCCAGACGACGTCGGCAACTCTAAGGTTGCTAGTTCCGGCCATCTTCGCGCACAGAACTGAATGGTACGTCTTCCTCTTCCCCTGTTTCGGCTCTGTTTGTGGCCGAGGGTGAGGAGCGACTTTGAGCTCCGATCACCGGCGGATTTTGGTCGCTTCCGGCGTGGGTTCGCCGACCCTTGGTCCGATTTTGTTCGCCTGGCCGTGATGAGCCTTGTTTGGGCGAAATTCAGTGAAACCCGATTTAGGGCATTTCGGTTTTGCTGTGTATTCTCGGGGTTTTTGGTTAGACTATGTTAATTGAGGCTAGATATGGTTGATTGGTGAGGAATTGGGTGGAATTTGATGGAAAAAAGAAATGGGGAAATTTTAGGGTGAAGGGCAGTTCGGGTTTTTGCCAATTTGACCTATCTAGGGTCGTTTGTTTTCAAATTTCTTTTGGTAGGTTAAAATAGGTTATTAGAGGAGTACGTGGCCGCTAGAATCGTTCGATTCCGATATCCGAAGCAAAAGTTACGCGCTTTTGAAGTTCGGGTCGGTTTTTACCCAACCCAAATTGGTGGCCCATTTAGTTAGGCTTTAGTTGGATTAGGCTAGAAATAATAGTTTGAGAGTAAGTTGGTGTATGTAGGCTTAATTTTAAAGAAGTTTGAATAGTTGTAGTTAGAGTTATTTTAAATATTCTTTAGAAGTGAATAGTGATGCTTAAGTGAATTTTGTGAATGTGATAGGTTACCGAGTGGGGAAATGTACATAGCCAAAGCGAGTAAGTGCGGTGCCAGAGTTCAGGTAAGTAGAGGACGTTTGTTTTGCCTTAGGGCCTACACCACGGAACGGTAGGATTTATTTTGTTGTTTGTGGTTAAGCTGTCTTCTTTGTTGGTTAAGCATTGTTGGTTGATTGCTTTGCTTTGTTTGGGAATTGTTGATGGTTGATTGCTTTGCTTTGTTTTGGTCTGGTTAAGTATTTGTGGGACATGCATGGTTTGAATGGTGAGTAGGAAATGCATGGGTGTCTCGTAAGAGATGTACGCTGGGTGTCTCGTAAGAGATGTACGCTTTGTGTCTCGTAAGAGATGTACGCTTGTGTCTCGTAAGAGATGTACGCTTTGTGTCTCGTAAGAGATGTACGCTTTGTGTCTCGTAAGAGATGTACGCTGGGTGTCTCGTAAGAGATGTACGCTTTGTGTCTCGTAAGAGATGTACGCTTTGTGTCTCGTAAGAGATGTACGCTGGGTGTCTCGTAAGAGATGTACGCTTTGTGTCTCGTAAGAGATGTACGCTGGGTGTCTCGTAAGAGATGTACGCTGGGTGTCTCGTAAGAGATGTACGCTGGGTGTCTCGTAAGAGATGTACGCTTGTGTCTCGTAAGAGATGTACGCTGGGTGTCTCGTAAGAGATGTACGCTTTGTGTCTCGTAAGAGATGTACGCTGGGTGTCTCGTAAGAGATGTACGCTTGTGTCTCGTAAGAGATGTACGCTTGTGTCTCGTAAGAGATGTACGCTTTGTGTCTCGTAAGAGATGTACGCTTTGTGTCTCGTAAGAGATGTACGCTTTGTGTCTCGTAAGAGATGTACGCTTTGTGTCTCGTAAGAGATGTACGCTTGTGTCTCGTAAGAGATGTACGCTTTGTGTCTCGTAAGAGATGTACGCTGGGTGTCTCGTAAGAGATGTACGCTTGTGTCTCGTAAGAGATGTACGCTTGTGTCTCGTAAGAGATGTACGCTTTGTGTCTCGTAAGAGATGTACGCTTGTGTCTCGTAAGAGATGTACGCTTGTGTCTCGTAAGAGATGTACGCTTTGTGTCTCGTAAGAGATGTACGCTGGGTGTCTCGTAAGAGATGTACGCTTGTGTCTCGTAAGAGATGTACGCTGGGTGTCTCGTAAGAGATGTACGCTTGTGTCTCGTAAGAGATGTACGCTTTGTGTCTCGTAAGAGATGTACGCTTTGTGTCTCGTAAGAGATGTACGCTTGTGTCTCGTAAGAGATGTACGCTTTGTGTCTCGTAAGAGATGTACGCTTTGTGTCTCGTAAGAGATGTACGCTTGTGTCTCGTAAGAGATGTACGCTGGGTGTCTCGTAAGAGATGTACGCTTGTGTCTCGTAAGAGATGTACGCTGGGTGTCTCGTAAGAGATGTACGCTTTGTGTCTCGTAAGAGATGTACGCTTGTGTCTCGTAAGAGATGTACGCTGGGTGTCTCGTAAGAGATGTACGCTTTGTGTCTCGTAAGAGATGTACGCTGGGTGTCTCGTAAGAGATGTACGCTGGGTGTCTCGTAAGAGATGTACGCTGGGTGTCTCGTAAGAGATGTACGCTGGGTGTCTCGTAGGAGATGTACGCTTTGTGTCTCGTAAGAGATGTACGCTTTGTGTCTCGTAAGAGATGTACGCTGGGTGTCTCGTAAGAGATGTATGCTTTGTGTCTCGTAAGAGATGTACGCTTGTGTCTCGTAAGAGATGTACGCTTTGTGTCTCGTAAGAGATGTACGCTGGGTGTCTCGTAAGAGATGTACGCTGGGTGTCTCGTAAGAGATGTACGCTTTGTGTCTCGTAAGAGATGTACGCTTGTGTCTCGTAAGAGATGTACGCTTGTGTCTCGTAAGAGATGTACGCTTTGTGTCTCGTAAGAGATGTACGCTGGGTGTCTCGTAAGAGATGTACGCTTTGTGTCTCGTAAGAGATGTACGCTTTGTGTCTCGTAAGAGATGTGTTTGGCATTGTAGAGATGAACGTCAATAGAAGTAAATTGTAAAATGCATCTCGAATAGCGTGCCTTGTCGGGCTGAGTTGCTGGTGTGTAGCACCCCGAGGGGAACTTTATGAGAGATGACCGGCTAAAACACGAAATCCTGAATAGTGTGCCTTGTCGGGCTGAGGTGCTTGTGTGTAGCACCCCGAGGGGATCTCTATGAAGGATGACTGGCTAACAGCAAATAAGCATAACTGAGTATTAGAAACTGCATGTGTTAGGTTGATTGCATTGTGTGTTGTTTATATTTAGTAGTGTGGGAATGAATTGCTTTGTTCGTTGTTGTTTGGTGATTGTTTGGTTTTTGTGGTTATTTTATGTTGTGCATTGAGTGAGCATGAGTTGTGAGCACGGGTTTGATGATGAGTGAGCATGAGTGGTGAGCACAGGTTTGATGAGTGAGCATTAAAGGTAAGGAGGCAATTAGGAATGCAAAGTGATCCTGTGTAGAGTTGCTTCGCCGGGGAGTAGTGCTCGTGGAGCACCTCGGGAGGGTCTCTACAAGGGATGTGTTGTGTGAGTGATATTTTGTAGAGTTGCATTGTGGTGTTGTGGTGTTGTTTTGTGTTGTCGTACTGTATTAAAGAATAAGGCATCGTTGATGCGGGCAAATCTGTGTTTTGTTTCGTGTTGTTGTGTTGTTTGGTTGTTTTGTTCAGCGTTGTGTGTAGCTTGCATTTTATCTAGTCGTATTTGTTAATCCCTACTTGCTAAGCGTAAGCTTACGTGTGCGTGTGTGTTCTGTGGTGTAGGTAACGACGCGGGTACAGGTGAGCTATGTGAGTCAGCCAAGACTTGGGAGCAGTCGGAGATGCACGGGGCGTGCCGGTCCGGGCAGTTGTCGGGGAGACTCCACCATGGTCTTCGGGGAATGTGGGACATTTCTATTTTGGTAGAATGTGGGTTTTGTATGTTGATAGTATTGTAAATGTCTGTTTGTGGAATTATTGGAAATGCGTGATGTTTTTGGTTGACAGTTAGGGGATAGCTATGTGTATTCGTTGTATATAGTCATAGGTCAGGGTGATGTGTTACCCTATATTGGGGATTTCCTTTATTTTGTATGTTGATAGCATTTCTTGACGATCTGTGGTTTGTTAGAGATTTCGTAAGTTGGTTAGATTGTTAGGAATATTTTGGATCTGGTTGGGATTGGTTTGTGTGCAGGTACCTAGCATTTTGGAGGCGCCATTTTCAGGCATTACTTTGCCAAAATTTTCGGGAAGGACGCCGTGGTGCTTAAAGGTTAGGATTAAGGGAAATTAGGGCGTCTAGGCAGCTAGGTATGAAGTAAGAGAGTTTCGGGAGTTTAGTTTTAGTTTTAGCTGTGTAAGTTTTTTTTAGGTTTGGGAGTTTATGTTTTAACGTGGGATCGGTTAGCAAAGTAGCGCTCCAAGCCAGGGAGGGTTCGGGGGCGTTACAAATTAGAATAGTATAAGGATGCAAAGGAACAATTCAATGAAGTAAGGTAGTCGAACAGATTTAGAGAACCACAATTTTTATTTTTTATTTTTTGAATTTGTAACAGAATTGGTAACCGAATTTGTAACAGAATTGGTATCCGAATTTGTAACCGATTTTAAAACAGAATTGGTAACCGAATTTGTAGATGACGTTTTAGTGCCCAAACCAGATTAGAATTTTACGTTCAGGTATGATTTGGAAAGATAAAAATCTCATCTAACAACTTAAAGAATAACACTTTTGCAATCGGAATCTTTATCAAGACGAAAACGGCGAAATACTTTTGAGCATCACCAATCCTTGACAGTTACAAAATTTCACTTTTGAATAAGCAAACAAGATCTGATTTTGACGTTTCAATACAGATCAGAAAGATAAAACGCTAATTCACAAATCATAAGATGCTGACAATTTTGTTTGAGGTCTATAAAACATTCGAATGATTAAAATGGTTTTAACCAGATTCTAGTACACCAGAACAAAACCGGCGACAATTACGAAAATGTGAATTTGATTAGGCAAACAAGATCCGATTTTGACGTTTCAATATAGATCGGAAAGATAACGAGCCATTCTATAATTCATAAGAAGACGTTTGTTTTGTTTGACGCATACACGAAAATGGAATCATCGAGATAAATTGAAACAGATTTCAAGACTCAAGAACAATATTTCTGAAACAAAACAAAACGAAAAGGAGGGACAGAACCCGACAAACTCGATTTGGCTCTGATACCAAATGATGCGAACCACGCCAACGATGTGACGATGACCCATGATCAAAATATTGGCGTCGTCGCTAACCCAGAATCTACAAGTTCGAATAGGAGGAAATCCTTGACCCGAAATCTATACTGATCCGAACCTTGAAATGAGGAGGACGCCACAAACGAATATGCTTGTTCGTTTGATAAGTCTGATTTTGAACGCCACAAGGAGAACGTTGATAAGTTCGGAGTTTCTTTAAGAAACTAAGAGAAATTCTCTCACAATTAGATAAAACCTGATCTGCCTTTTTTCATTCATCTAAAAATAAATTTATAGGCATGAAACAACCCTTCATGCTAGGGTTTCTAGTGTTTCCTTTAAGAATAAATTTACTAATCTGCCTTTCTAACTCTTAATTAAAAAAAAGACAATTGCTAAAATAAAAGAACTAAAACGATAAAATAACTATGAATTTTCGTAGGATAAAGATCCTTTGGATAATCAGATGTCGTCTGTGATTTAATCTCCATTTGAACTGATTTGAATAGATTCAGCTGGATAAGATATTTTTCTACGAGATTTGTTTGATTTGCATGTGACTTTTTAATTCCTCGTATACGCATGTGTTTGGCGCATGTCCTCTTTAATTCCTACATGTGCATGTGCATGGCACATGTGTTTTTAATTCTTACATGTGCATGTGCGTTGCACCTCCCTTTCTTCAAAAGATCTTCCAATAATCTTGGACTTCTTGCTCTTGTCATTGGGGCCGCCGTATCTTCAATTGGATCCTTATTCTTGGGCTTTGACTTGGTCTGAACTTGGATCACATCATTAACTAAGTCATGTGGATCTTTATCTCTTTCCAACCCACGTGAATCTTTATCTCTTTGTAGTCTGCATAAGGGGCCCAATCTGTGGGCCGGTTAGGCAACACATCAGGCAGACCGCCGATTGAGGCAGCCATCCTACGAGATGTCCCGGTCAGATCTCCGACTAAGGCAGTCGCCCTTAAAGGGTGAAGGGATGATGTGATACCACATCGGAAACAGAGAGTTGCCTGGGCTAATATATATATTGGGTCCAAACTTCCACTCTTAAGTGTGATTTTTGGAGGAGTAAGGGACCCGATATCATATCACTTTTCTTGGAGGAGAAAACATGGCTAACTTCGATGGTGAAAGACACAATGCCAAACGCATTATCGATGACAGAGATAGACCAATTCAAGACTTTGCCATCCCAACACTTATTGATTTAAATTCTGGTATCGTGAGACCAGACCTTTGAGCGATCAGATTCAAGTTTAAACCGGTGATGTTCCAGATGCTTCAAACAGTTGGGCAGTTTAGTGGAATGGTTACCGACAACCCACATCGTCATCTGAAAGTCTTTTGAGAAGTTAGCGACTCTTTCAACTTTCTTGGAGTTTCCGCAGAAGCATTGCGACTCAAGCTCTTCCCATATTCTTTAAGAGATAGAGCAAGAGACTGGTTAAACAGCATTCCATCAGACACCATCACTACGTGGGGAGATCTTGTCAAGAAGTTCATTATGAAGTACCATCCACGAGTGAGGAATGCGAGAATGAGAAATGAGATCACCAGCTTTTTGCAAAAGGATGAGGAGTTACTGTACGAAGCTTGAGACAGATTTAAAGAATTATTGAGGCAGTGCCCCAACCACAGAATACCACACTGGATTCAGTTGGAGACATTTTATAATGGACTCAGTGGGCAGACAAGATCGATTATTAATGCTGCAGCAAATGGAACACTTTTTTCTAAATCCTTCAATGAAACTTATGACTTGCTGGAGAGAATGACAGTAAACAGCTACCAGTGGCCTTCAGACAGAACTCAATCTACAAGGCGTGCAGCTAGGGTTTATGATCTAGATGAAGTTGTTGTATTAAATGCAAAGATTTCTATGCTGGAGAATGCGATCAAGACAATGAACAAAACACCGAAACCAGTAACCAAAGAAGTTTCCTGCATTTTTTGTGGAGAGAATTAGAATGACAATTCATGCCCCACTAACCCAAAGTCTGCCAATTATGTGGGATATAATAGAAAAAATAACCCACACTCACACACTTAGAACTTTGGATGGAAACAGCATCCAAATTTTCAATGGAATTCACATCAGCAGCAGAATGCTACAGTACCAACCAGAGCAACAGAAAATTACGCTCAAGGTTTCTCACAGCCAAGTCAAGAACCAATGCCTCAAGAAAAATCAGAAAGTTTTGCAAGGGAATATGTTGCTAAGACTGACATGATCTTGCAGAACTTGGCTGCATTAATGAAGAATATGGAGACACAAATGGGGCAATTGGCTCAATCTTTAAGCACGAGGAATGTGGGGCGATTACCGAGCGATACAGAAGTGCCAAAAAAACCTGGACTGGAGCATTGTAAGATCATTGTATTGAAGAATGGAAGGGAACCTGAGATTCCAGAAAAACAACATAGAACAGAAAATTTAAAGAAACAAGATGGGGTGGTTGAACAAAAGGATTTAGATGAATCAGAAAAATGTAACCCAGTGACTAATGTTGTAGTTACATCGCAGAAACAACCCAGCTATCAGTGGAATTCTCAGTCCAGAAGCTCTAGCTTTGAATCTTCGCAGCAACCGCAAGAATATTCGTAAGATAGTATTCCTCAGCAAATAACAGTTACATTCCGAACAGTCAACCTTGTTAGAGCAAGTGGTGAAGGATTACATGACAAGAAATGACATGGTTATGTGAAACTTAACAACTTTGATTCAGAATCAAGCAATATTTCACAGAAATCTTGAAACTCAAGTGGGTCAACTTGTTCAAGCCATGAATAACAGATCACAAGGCATACTGCCAAGTGATACAGAAATACCCAAGATAGAAGGAAAAGAACACTACAAATCAATTCTGTTATGAAATGGGAGAGAAGTTGAAACAATGTTAGAATCAGAAAAAGAAACATGGTTGAAATAGAGATATAACAAGAAAAAAAGGTGGAAGAAAGCTCTAGAAAAAGAAAAAAATGATGAATCTGGCGCTAATGCTGGAACAAAGCCACAACATCGAGTACCAGTAAACTAAAATGAACGACCTCCGCCTTCATTTCCACAAAGACTTCAGAAGCAACACCAAGACAAGCAGTTTAAAAAATTCTTGGATGTTCTAAAGCAGCTACACATTAATGTGCCTTTGGTGAAAGCTCTTGAAAAGATGCTCAACTACACGAAATTCATGAAGGATATGCTATCCAAGAAAAGAAGGTTGAGAGAATATGAGATTGTGGCCATGATTGAAAAGACGAGCTACATTCTACAGAACAAGATTCCACCTAAGTTGAAAGATCCTGGTAGCTTCACCATTCCTTGCACGATCGGCAACAACTATTTTTGAAAAGCTCTGTGCGACCTAGGAGCAAGTATCAACCTAATACACATGTCGATTTTCAAGAAACTGGGAATTGGAGAAGTTCGACCCACCACTATAACCTTGCAACTTGCTGATCGCTCAGTGACTCATCCTCAAGGGAAGATATAAGACGTGCTCGTGAAGGTAGACAAGTTCATTTTTTAGTAGACTTTATTATAATGGACTATGAAGCAGACCATGAAGTTCCCATAATTTTGGGAAGACCTTATTAGCTACGGGGAGAACATTGATTGATGTCCAGAAAGGTGAACTTACAATGAGAGTTGATGATCAGCAAATCACATTCAATGTGTTGAAAGCAATGAAATTTTCAATGAAACTGAAGATTGCTACTTGATAAAAGATGATGAAGTGCCACATGACGAAAAAAAGCATTCAGTACTAGCAAATAGTAAGAGAAAAAGTTATGCAAAGAGAAACAAAAAGAAAAGAAAATGGTGTGACAGAGAGATACAGCAAAAGATATTCGAAAAAGGACAATTTGTTTTACTCTGTAACTCAAGGTTGAAGCTCTTCCCATAAAAATTGAAATCTCGGTGCTCTGGTCCCCTTGTAGTGATTGAAGTTCACCCATATGGCACCTTGAAATTAAGGGATGAGAAAAGTGGTAAAGAGTTTAAGGTCAATGGCCATAGAGTGAAACATTATCATGAGGAAAAATTGATGGAAATTGCGTCAATTTCTCTAAAGAATAAAGAGGCCACGTGAAATGTGGGGAAGTCAGGCTGAGGACTTAAAACATCAAGCGCTTATTGGGAGGCAACCCAATTTTTGATATTCTTTTGTGTTGGTTTTTGTTTATTTTTTTTATTATATATATTTTTATTTTTAGTTTTTGCTTTCAATAATGTTGATGCTTGTTTTGTTTTGATACTAGTTTTCATTGTGATGGATAAAATCATTTTCTACTGTTGATTTCTATGCCTTATTTAAAGTTTCTATGTCCTGATTCTGTTGTTTATATTCGGTTGAAGGCATTAGTGTAGAGTTCGGTCGAAGACATCAACCGATTAGTGAATCACTTCGGTCGAAGGTATGGAAGACTTGTTGTTTCTGCAAAATAAAATGGCACAGTAACACAGAACCTTGCATCAAATGGAACGACAGATCAGACTCTAGGGAAGTACTTACCCCCTAATTTTTCTTTGATTTGTTTGAATTTTGAACTCTATTTTGTTCGACAGTGGGGACACTGTTGAGTTTGAGTTTGGGGGTAAGGAAATAGGATGAATTGGCTGTTGGCTGTGATACATATCTAATGAATAGCAATGAAATTCTTAAGTATTTCCTAATTGAGTAAGTTGTTGAATAATGTCACTACCACACATTATTAGGAATTGATATAGATTTATTCCCATGAGCTTATTGTTCTCCTAACATACAAACTCCGTTTGATTGCTTAGGAATATCATCTTTACTAGACCTTACAATTAGAGGTAGATGACAACAATTCAATGTTTGACAAAAGAAATTAGCAATAAAAGACTTCTTCTAAAAATAAAATTAAAAATGAAAAAATAATATAATTTCCTAATATACTTTCAATTTCGAGTGAGGCTTTTGGATACTCGATGGGTAGAAATAAATTAGAGGAACTTTGAGAGGAACTCTGTTGCATAATTATTGACTATACTCCTCTATTATTTTATATGAGTATGTATCTTTAAGTGACACTACTGAGTAACCAGAGGCCTTCATGACCAATGTTGTCAATCGCATAAAAAGGTAGTGTGACTTATAGAGAAAGTCAATACAAAATAATTGTATATCCTCCTTACTTATTTGTGTATTATATTATTGCTTAATAAACTGAAAAAAAAAAAGAACCTTTGAAAGCTAATTGACGTAGGAAGACATTGAAGAATTGGTATTCTATGATATTTATTGTAATGTTTAGTGTTGATGGTTGAACTTAGCAATTTAAGGGGAGTTTGAACACACACACTTTGAAAAATTAGTTTATTGGGAAATAAATCTATATTGATTGCTTTTAATTGTGATAGTGAAATTTTTCAATAATTTACAAGTTGCGAAATATTTTAAAAATTACATAAATTCTGTTAATGTTACCTTGGAAAGTTATTTATTTTTTAATTTTATTTGCATCACTCGAGAACGAGTAATGGTTTAAGTTTGGGGTATTTGAAAATTCTAAATTTAGAGTTATTTTATACTATTTTTAAGTAATTTGACTTGTATGATTTGAGTGAATTTTAGAAGAAATTATGGAATTTACTATAATTGCTGCAAGATGCTGCAGAATAGGACCATATTCTGAATTTAATGTATTTAACTCATATTCTTAGAAAAACAAGCAGATTTTTATCATTAATTCAGATTTTATATTTTCTTATGTAAATACAGAATTATTAGCGGGAATATCAAATTAAAAGGGTGAAGATTAAGGAGAAGGAGAAGCGCGGTCAACTGGGAAGAAGACGAGGTAAACGGATGATAGAAACGGTAGACAGAGAATGGTCGACAAATAGAAGCAAACGACTTACAAAAACGGTAGACAATCGGATAACAGAGCAGCAAACATATGACAAATAAAAATGGAAGATAGAAAATGGATGACAAATGACAATCCGATGACAGTCGACAAATATGAGAAGGGATGACAGCAATCGGATGACAGAGCAACGTAGACAAAACAACGAACGACTTAGAAGAGTAGACGACAAAAAAGAGCAGATCAAAGATTTTATCATAATGATAAGCCGTTGATCATGGGAATCAGAGAATTAGAAGGAGAAAAGGAAGAAACCTTTGCTAAAAAAATCATTCAGAATCAGAAGAGAGAGAAAGGAGACTAAAATCAAGGAAAATAACACAAATAGAAGAGATTTGGAGAGAGAAAAGTGTGATACACTTAGTACGCAGAACAAAATTAAAATGTCACAGCCCGAAACCCAACGGGCCACGACTTACATAATCGTGATCATGTTCCTATTCTTGACTCGTATTTTTTTTCCTTAATAAAGAGGAAACTTCTCGAAGAAAACTTTACAAAAGCAATTGAGAATCATACTTAAAAATTCATTTGAAATCCCTTGAAATTAACTTATAACATTGATGGATTTGAAGAAGAAATAAGAGAAAGGACATTCACAGTTTTAAGAGAAAAGAAAAGGGGCAAAAACGGGAAAACATAAGGGCCGATCGATCGGCCAAAATAGCCGATCGTTTGCCCTACCTGATTCTTGCACAGCCGATAGATCGGCCAAATCAGCCGATCGTTCGGCTGGCTCTCGGGTCTTCAATTTTTCGTAGACACAAACAGCTGATCGATCGGTACTCTCTCTGTTTCTTCATTTTTGCCAAATAATGTTGTGCTTATCGATCGCCCCTTTGGCCGATCGATCGGCATCCTCTCTAGCCAAAAACTTCTCTTGCAAAATTCTCTCTCTTTTTTTTTTATTGCAAATATACAAACATCTCATTAAACTTCTCCAAATTTCATCGAACTAAAAATCAATTCAAACCATTCAATCGTGAAACTTTAAATCTCTAAACCATCCATCATCGAAAAATCATACGAGAACAAAATGTGTAGACCGTAGCGAAAGACAAAATGGGTGAAAATCCCTTAGTCATAATTTCATCTTAAAATTAAAAGGAAAACCATCAACCATCCTAATACTTACCATCATATGAAAATCCCTTTCTACCTATATTCCATAACGTAAACTTTTACCAAAACTTGCTAGGAGCACCACCCTCTGGTCAAATCGCCGCCCAGCCACAAAACCCCGCCATGAGTACCTTCCAACAACTCGACTTAGACTTCATCATTAGGTTTGAGGTCCTCACCTTCAAATTCGTCACCTACATCAAAAGGTTTAAACTATAAGCTTAATACTTAGTAAGGAATGTAAACATATAGGTGAATGACATGTATGCACGTATCGTAAAAATCATGTTCATAATCTTATTTCATATCCCACTTGTCTTGGGTTAAGGAGCATGAGAAAGTAGCAAGAGAATCGTGATCGTGGTCCTCTCGGACAATAACCATAACGATCAGTCCGGCCCACACAGTAGTAGGATTCGCGACTTGACCGTGCAGTGTCAACCCGGCCCCCACCAGCGGGAGGATCCGCGAGTCTTCCTGCCAGTCCAGCCCCCACCAGCAGGAGGATCCGCAAACCGTACACATAATCTCAAGAACAAAATCGTGGCCAATTTACCCCGTCCCACGCCTAACCATTTACATACATTTCATAGTCTTATCTTATTAACTCAAATCATATGCATAAAACGTTTTCGTGCGCTTTTAGAGAAAACCATGATGCATGAACGTGAATGTACATAGAGACGTAAGGACACTATACAATAAGAAACAAGCCATGCAACATTCATCATATCATAATCCCGACAAGCCATATTCGTCAAATAGTTATAAATACTAAACTCTTAGTACCCTCGTGATGTAGGGCCCTAACGACCGACATCCTAACACACTCACTTACCTAGGCTCATTTAGCAACGTCGTGTCTTCACTTTTTTGCCCTCTTCACCTAAGACATTTTATACCTCGATGTTAAAATCAATCCTAAATAATCTAAATTCGAAACTAGCAAAATCCTAGCTAAGAAAGTTTCCTAAAACTCTAACTTCTCTCTTTCGGGCATTTTATCGAACACTTAGTGTGCATAGCCTAATTTCACTCATAACAATGGCATTTAAACCTTCCAACTACCAAATTAAACCAACACTCATTATTACGCAACCTACTATCAACAATATCCATAGTTCCTCCATTAATACTCATTAATACACAAAACCTAACGACTTCCAATGTTACTCCACAATTTCACGGTTCTAACACTACAACCTTATTTAGTATCAATCCCTAAATCAAAATCTCAACAATTAAATCACTTAATACTCTCCTAGGGTTTGAATCTTGAAGAAAACGGAGGAAGGAATCGTTTAGGAGAGAGAGTGGTGGTTAGCAGGAGGAAGAAACGTCGAAGGAAGGAGGAGAGGAAGAGTACTCGGCTGGGAGGAGGAAAAATCGTGGGGGAGGGAAGAATTTTTAGGTTTTTAATAAATTTCCTTGTAAAAATTACCATAGCGCCCTTCCTAATTACCGTTTACTTAATTTCATTAATTAACCTATGATTTGAGTTTCTCCAAAAATAATCATAACCCACTAAAATTCTAATAAATCCTTGTGGTTCCAATAACACTTCTCGTTTGCCAAAAGACATTATATTCCACCGTTTACCCGCCTCCGAGCACTTAACTACAAAATCGAGTACATAAAATTCCTAGGTGTTACATTCTACCCTCCTTATTTAAAATTTTGTCCTCAAAATTTGCGTATCTGAACAATTCAGGGTATCTGACCATCATGTCCTGTTGTCGCTCCCAAGTGGCTTCCTCGATGTCGTGATTCTTCCATAATACATTTACTAGTGGGATCTCTTTGTTGCGTAGAACCTTAACTGTAGACTCCAAAATCTGCACCGGCTTCTCCTCATATGTCAAGGTCGGTTGGATCTCGATGTTCACCAGCTCAACCACATGTGTTGGATCACGTATGCATTTCCTCAACATCGACACGTGGAAGACATTGTGGACTCCGTCCATAGATGAAGACAATTGCAACCTATAAGCCGTACCCCCTATCCTTGCCAAAATGGGGAATGGCCCGACGAACCGCGGATTGAGCTTTCCTTTCTTCTCAAACCGCATAACTCCCTTGAATGGAGAGATCTTCAGAAAAACTTTGTCTCCGATAGCGAACTCCAAATCCCTTCTTCTTCTGTCCGCGTAGCTCTTTTGCCGACTTTGAGCGGTTTCCATCCTTTGTCTAATAATAGCAATCTTCTCAGACATTTACTATAGCAACTTAGGACCTACAAGCTTGGCTTCACCAACCTCGTCCCAGTACAGGGGTGATCTACACCTTCTGCCATAAAATGTCTCATACGAAGCCATACCAATGGTTGATTGGTAACTATTGTTATAGGAAAACTCAACTAATGACAGGTATCGGCTTCAAGATGTCTGAAACTCGAGCACGCACGCCCTCAACATGTCCTCGAGTATCTGAATAGTCCGCTCTGATTGTCCATCAGTCTGAGAGTGGAATGCCATGCTAAAAGTTAACTTTGTACCCATCGAGCCTTGTAGACTTTTCTAAAATCTTGAGGTAAATCTAGGATCTCGATCAGAGACAATCGATACAGGAATCCCGTGTAGCCTAATAATTTCCTGGACATACAAGTTTGCAAACTGGTCCATCAAATAGGTCATCTTTACTGGTAGAAAGTGAGCTGATTTCGTCAATCTGTCAACAATGACCTAAATACTATCATGGCCTTTAGTCGTCTTTGGTAATCCCACCACAAAGTCCATGGCGATGTTTTCCCACTTTCATTCGGGAATCGGTAAAGGTTGAAGAGTACCTCCCAGTCGTTGATGTTCTGCCTTAACTTGTTGGCATACCATACATGACTCTACATACTTGGCAACATCCCTCTTCAGATTTGGCCACCAATAAAGTATCTTCAAGTCTCGGTACATCTTGGTATTGCCTGGATGCACTGAAAAGGAAGACGAGTGTGCTTCTGCCAAAACTAACTTTCGTAACTCCTCATCTTTTGGGACATACCATCGGTCTCTAAATTTCAGAATACCATCCACCGAAATACTGAACTCAGAAGAATCATCCGTCATTTTTCTCATGATGTCATATTTTTCCTTTGAATCCTTCTGTTGGGCCTCCTTGATTCTGTCTAAAATAGTTGGTCGAATGGTCAAATCCGAAAGCAAGGCTGACAACTCAGGAATTATTTCCAATTCAAACTTTTGAACTTCCACCTTCAAAGGTGCAGACATAGCTGACATCGTGGGCTGCATTGTCGTCGACATCCTGCTTAATGCGTCGGCAACCGCATTGGCCTTACCAGGGTGATACTTAATTTCAAAATAATAGTCTTTAACGAATTCAAGCCAACACCTTTGCCTCATGTTTAATTCCTTTTGAGTAAAGAGATATTTCAGACTTTTGTGGTCCGAAAACACTTCGCACTATTGTCCGTACAGGTAGTGCCTCCAAATCTTTAGTGCAAAAACCACATCAGGTAACTCCAAATCGTGAGTGGGGTAATTCTGCTCATAACTTTTTAGCTGTCTGGAAGCATACGCTATAACCTTACCCTCTTGCATCAACACACACCCCAGTCCAATCTTAGACGTATCACAATAAACACTGAATTTCCTTCTTCTACTGAGAGTGTCAACAAAGGTGCTGTCGTTAATTTCAGTTTCAGCGTCTGGAAGCTCTTCTCACAAGCTTCTGACCACGAGTACTTGATGTCTTTCCTTGTTAAACCATATGAAGGCTTGGCTATCAACGAAAATCCCTTGATAAACTTTCTGTAATAGCCTGCCAACCCAAGAAAACTACAAACTTCACTAGCATTCCTCGGTTGTCGCCAATCCTTCACCGCTTAAATTTTAACTGGATCAACAGAAATGCCTTCTGCAAAGATGACGTGACCCAAAAAGTTGACTCTATCAAGCTAAAACTCGCACTTAGAAAATTTGGCATATAACTGTTACTACTTTAGGGTTGCCAAAACAATCTTCAGGTGTTTTGCATGTTCGTCCTTAGTTCGAGAATAAATCAGAATGTCATCTATAAATACAATCACAAACTTTTCCAAATGCTCCCGAAACACACGGTTCATCAAGTCCATGAAAGCTGCGTGTGCGTTCGTTAATCCAAAGGACATCACAAGAAATTCGTAATGCCCGTACCGGGTTTTGAACACTGTCTTTGGCACATCCTCTGCTTTGACCTTTAGTTGGTAGTAGCCTGAGCATAGGTCAACTTTGAAAATACATTGGCTCCTTGAGGTTGGTCAAACAGATCGTCAATTCGGGGCAATGGGTATTTATTCTTGATTGTCAGTTTGTTCAACTCCCTGTAATCTATGCACATTTTGACAGACACGTCCTTCTTTTTAACAAATAGAACAGGCACACCCTAGGGAGAACAACTAGGGCGTACGAAACCCTTGTCTACTAACTCTTGTAATTGAGTTTTCAGTTCCTTCAGCTTGACAGGTGCCATACGATAGGGATTTTTAGACACTGGTGAGACTTCAGGGTATGTATCGATCACAAACTCGATTTCCCTATAAGGCGGTAACCCTGGCAGGTCGTCCAAGAATACTTCAGGAAACTCTCAAACCATAGGAATATCTTGGAGCTTTAGCTCATCCTTCCCTCGTACATCTATTACACTGACTAGGAAACCCATACATCTATTTTTCAACAACTGTTGGGCTCCCATCGATGATATAACCGGCATCTTGCTTGCTTTTGGAATAGCTTGGAAGGAATACCGATCTCCATTTGGGGGTCAGAATTTCACTAGTCCAGACCTACAACTAATTGTGGCGTAGTGTCTGAATAGCCAATCCATCCCCAAGATAACTTCGTACCCTTTCATGTCGATTATGATCAGTTCCACATATAACTTCTTATTTCCTACTGATACAATGTCGCCCTTTACTACTTGATCTGAATGCAAAGACTCACCCGACGGTAACTTAACGCTATACAACTTATCAGCAGGTAGGAACCATAGATTATTCTTGCCTACAAACACAGTTGCTACAAATGAGTGAGTAGCACCTGTGTCAATAAGAGTATACGAGGGTTCACCGCAGATCAAAATCGTACCTGTTATAACTGTGTGCTGCACTGCATCCTCATCTTCCATCAGGGCAAAAACTCTAGGCGCCACCCTCGCCCGGTTTACATCCGGTGGCGTAGGACAATCTCTAATCAGATGGCCAACCTTGTCGCACCTGAAACATCGGCATGTGTAAAGCTTGCATTCATCGTAGTGGTTCCTCTGGCAGGTGGAACACAGTGGAGCTTGAGGAGCCTGAGGAGCTCGAGGAGCTCCTTGAGGTCGCTTTCCTTTTCCTCGGTCGTCATTGGGGTTATAGGGCCTTTTAACACCTCTTTGTTGTTGCTACCAACCCCCTTTGTTCTGCTGTGGTTGTGGCTGCACATCTCTGACAAACTTTCTTGGCTGCTCGCGTTGTCCTTGCACCGCTATCTCTACCTCTTCTAGTTCCAAGGCCTTAGCTGCCACCTCAGAATAAGGTATGTTATGAATCCCTGCGGTCTTCACTCCCCTGAAAAAGTCTGGTTTCAACCCTTGAACAAATTGATGAATCTTGTCTTTCTCGTCATCCACTAGACGGGACGCGAACCGGGACAATGCCTCAAACTTACAAATGTAGTCCGCCACAGAACCGGTTTGGTGCAGCTGCATAAATTCCATCTTTTTGCTAGCCCGAACCGCCTGGCTGAAATACTTGTCAAAGAAAGCCGTCTTGAACCATGCCCAAGTCATAGTTTCCATATTAGTAGTGCTCTGAATTGAGTCCCACCAATGCCTCGCATCCAGTGCAAGGTGGAAAACAGCACATGTGATCTTATCCTCCTCATCAACCTTGGCACACTTGAACATGTCTTCAATTGTCCGAATCCATTCCTCAGCATGAATAGGATCCGAAACTTGCCCATTAAATGTTAGAGGTCGAAGTCAGCAAAAATGCTCGCCACTTTGGTCATGGTTTGCACTTGAACTAGAGTTCCCTTGCTCCTATCTAACCACTAGCCTCTCAATCTTGGCGGGATTGGAGGTGAACCAATTCCGTTAGCTGAGCAATTGTGTTACTTTCCTCATTGACTCCTTCACGTTGTCCCCTCACCATTTTGTCAATCCTAATCACATCATAAACATAACTTAACTTTAAATGACATTACTAAAATCGTAAACACTTACAGTTGTTGGAGTGTACTCATGCAGCGATTTGTGCTGGTAGGCAGTCTGCAGAACCGATTTTAAAACCTGGGTGCTCTGATACCACAATTGTCATAGCCTGAAACCCAACGGGCTGCGACTTACATAATCGTGATCATGTTCCTATTCTTGACTCGTACTTTTTTTCTTAATAAAGAGGAAACTTCTCGAAGAAAACTTTACAAAAGCAATTGAGAATCATACTTAAAAACTCATTTGAAATCCCTTGAAATTAACTTAAAACATTGATGGATTTGAAGAAGAAATAAGAGAAAGGACATTCTCGGTTTTAAGGGAAAAGAAAAGGGGCAAAAAAGAGAAAACATAAGGGCCGATCGATCGGCCAAAAAATCCGATCATTTGCCCTACCCAATTCTTGCACAGCCGATCGATCGACCAAATCAGCTGATCGTTTGGCTGGCTCTCGGGTCTTCAATTTTTCGGAGACACAAATTGTCGACCGATCGCGCCTTCTGTTGATTGATCGGCACCCTCTCTGTTTCTTCATTTTCGCGAAATAATGTTGTGCCGATCGATCGCCCCTTTGGCCGATCAATCGGCACCCTCTTTGGCCAAAAACTTCTCCTGCAAAATTCTTTTTTTTTTACTGCAAATATACAAACATCTCATTATACTTCTCCCAATTTCATCGAACTAAAAATCAAATCAAACCATTTAAACGTGAAACTTTAAATCTCTAAACCATCCATCATCGAAAAACCATAAGAGAACAAACCGTTTAGACCGTAGCGGAAGACAAAACGGGTGAAAATCCCTTAGTCATAATTTCATCTTAAAATCAAGAGGAAAACCGTCAACCATCCTAATACTTACCATCATATGAAAATCCTATGAAAATCCCTTTCTACCTATATTTCATAACGTAAACTTTTACCAAAACCTACTAGGAGCACCAACCTCTGGTCAAATCGCCGCCCAGTCACAAAACCCCGCCATGAGCACCTTCCAGCAACTCGAGTTAGACTTCATCGTTAGGTTTGAGGTCCTCACCTTCAAATTCGTCACCTACATCAAAATGTTTAAACTATAAGCCTAATGCTTAGTAAGGAATGTAAACATATACGTGAATGACCATGCATGCATGTATCGTAAAAACCATGTTCATAATCTTATTTCATATCTCACTTGTCTTGGGTTAAGGGGCACGAGGAAGTAACAAGGGAATCGTGAACGTGGTCCTCTCGGACAATAACCGTAATGATCAGTCTGGCTCACACATGATTAGAATTCACGAATTGACCGTGCAATGTCAACCCGGCCCCTACCAGCGGGAGGATCTGCGAGTCTTCCTACCAGTCCAGCCCCCACCAGCGGGAGGATCCACAAACCGTACACATAATCTCAAGAACAAAATCATGGCCAATTAACCCCGTCCCATGCCTAACCATTTACATACATTTCATAGTCTTATCTTATTAACTCAAATCATATGCATAAAACGTTTTCGTGCGCTTTTAGAGAAAGTCATGAGGCATGAACTTGAATGTACATAGAGACGTAAGGACACTATACAATAAGAAACAAGCCATGCAACATTCATCATATCATAATCCCGACAAGTCATATTCATCAAATAGTCATAAATACTAAACTCTTAGTACCCTCGTGATGTAAGGCCCTAACGACCGACATCCTAACACACTCACTTACCTAAGCTCCTTTAGCAATGTCGTGTCTTCACTTGTTTATCCTCTTCACCTAAGACATTTCATACCTCGATGTTAAAATCAATCCTAAATAATCTAAATTTGAAACTAGCAAAATCCTATCTAAGGAAGTTTCATAAAACTCTAACTTCTCTCTTTCGGGCATTTTATCAAACACTTAGTGTGCATAGCTTAATTTCACTCACAACAATGGCATTTAAACCTTCCAACTACCAAATTAAACAAACACTCATTATTACTCAACTTACTATCAACAATATCTATAGTTCCTCTATTAATACTCATTAATACACAAAACCTAATGACTTCCAATGTTACTCCACAATTTTGCGGTTCTAACACTACAACCCTAATTAGTATCAATCCCTAAATCAAAATCTCAACATTTAAATCACCTAATACTCACCTAGGGTTTGAATCTTGAAGAAAACGGAGGAAGGAATTGTTTAGGAGAGAGAGTGGTGGTTAGCGGGAGGAAGAAACGTCGAAGGAAGGAGGAGAGGAAGAGTACTCGGCTGGGAGGAGGAAAAATCGTGGGGGAGGGAAGAATTTTTAGGTTTTTAATAAATTTCCTTGTGAAAATTACCATAGCGCCCTTCCTAATAACCCTTTACATAATTTCATTAATTAACCTATGATTTGATTTTCTCCAAAAATAATCATAACCCACTAAAATTCTAATAAATCCTTGTGGTTCCAATAACACTTCTCGTTCGCCAAAAGACATTATATTCTATCGTTTACCCACCTCCGAGCACATAACTACAAAATTGAGTACATAAAATTCTTGGGTGTTACATAAAAAGGAGGCAAAAATTGAAAAAAAAAAAGGAGGAGAGATCTGGATCTGCAGCAAGGAGGAACCAACGACATTTTTCTTCAGCTTTCTTCTTCTTCTTCTCTGTTACTGTTGCTATTGTTATGAATATTTCTGTTTTTAATTTTATTATGTTTCTAGGCTAAACTTTTCTATCTTGGTTAGGCAAGAGAGTACTCTTTACATGTTTTCATTTTGATCTATGAATACTTAGTATTTTTCACTAAATAATTGCTCATGGTTTTTATGGCGTAAATTAAATTGTGTCAATAGGCAGATTTAAATTCACATGTTCCTATTGTATTGATAAGTAAATAGGAATTTAAGATGTATGAGTAATTAAATAAATTAAAATTGT
Source organism: Begonia masoniana (assembly GCA_022432975.1). Classification (NCBI taxonomy): domain Eukaryota; kingdom Viridiplantae; phylum Streptophyta; class Magnoliopsida; order Cucurbitales; family Begoniaceae; genus Begonia; species Begonia masoniana. The sequence continues at coordinate 11,230,875 of CM039508.1, read as the reverse complement.
TGCAAAGTAGCTAACATTAATTTATTTGGCGGTAAAAATAGGTTTACAAGAAAATTCGGATTAAGTTTTTATCTTTTCAAAGTCGAAAAGAAAATTCTGAAACGAATTTATCAAGGCAATTCGACGGAATCCTAGAAATGCTATGAATTATTGTTGTTCTGTGACTAATGCTATAGCATTGATGTAGCATCAGTAGTAATTGCATGTAAAGAGGAAATAAACCATAACAAAGGCTTTTCCCATAATTACCTTTTTAAATCATTTCCATTTTTGGTCTTATTTAATTTGGAGTAATTTTAGTTCATCATTCCTTATTAATTATTTAATTTCAATATTTCTATCTTTATTTTATAGAAATTTATAGCAATATTAATTTGATTAAAAATATCCTCGTGTGATCGACTTTTACGTACTTTATTACTTCGTTAGCGACACGTGCACTTGCGTTAGGGTGTAGAAAATCACTAACAGCACCCATGACCAATCGATCGGCCATGTATTGTTCATTATGGCAAAAAATTAGAGCAATCACCGACCGATCGGCCCCTCAGCCGATTTATCGGCTCTGTTGGAACGCTGGGCCCGCAGTGCTCGCGGCAGGCATGAGGAGCACGTGCGGCGAGGCGCGGTGCGTGCACCGTGGTTGAGCGGTAGGCTCGTGGTGCGTGGTTGGTGCGCGAGAAGTTTGCGGCGAGGCGCGGTGCATGCGCCATCGCTTAGCGATAGGCGTGCGATGGCACGCGCGGTTGGCGCGTTATGGAGCGCGATGGATGCGCCGAATGCTTGGGCGCGCCCCATGCATACCCTCCTCCATGTTTTGAAGCCCCATGTCTTAATTGATGTTTCCGACCTTAGATGAGTCATTTTAAATACTTTTTAAGTTAGACCCTAAATGTCGATAGAGGAGGATCGATTGTCCAAGTATGTTCTTTAATGTGTTAAGGAGAAAAATGAAAAATTTTCTGTGAACGGATGAGGGTTAAGTGAAATGTATGTCACGGCAAGGCCGTGACCGCCCTGATGGGATTGGGGTCGTCACATTTCCATTCCATAAAATTGTAAGTCATCATGCATTCATAAAGATTGACCCAATAAATTTCTCGGGTGCTACAATCCACCCTTCTTAAAAAAAAATTTGTCCTCAAAATTTGTTACCTAAACAACTCCGGGTATTGGTTCATCATGTCCTGCTGGCATTCCCAAGTTTCCTCTTGCACATTATGGTTGCGTCAAAAAACCTTCACAAGTGGTATTTCTTTGTTGTGTAAAACCTTCACTGCATAATCTAGAATCTCCACTGGCTTCTCCTCGTACGTCAACGTTGGCTGAATCTCTATATTCTATTTCTCCACAACATGAGAAGGATCTCGCATACATTTCTTCAGCATAGATTGTAACACCCGGTTCTATTGAACCGATTTTACCTTGTCAACTAATAGTGTACACTTTATGGATGAAATTGGGAGAATTATTGATTAGGTTAATGAGTAACTAAGTAAGGGAATAATGGTAATTTGAGATTTATAGTGGATAACGTATTTAAGGGGGGGTTAATGAGGTTTAGCTGCCACTGTTTTCTCATTTTCCTTTCTCAGTATTCATCTCAAGCTCAGCAGAGCTCTCAAGGTGATTTCCTCTCCGATTTCCATTCCTCAACCTAGGTGAGTTTTCTTGAGCTTTCTTGAGTTTTAGTGGCTAGATAGCAGAGAGAGTACAATGTGTGTGTTGGGACTGCTGTGAATGAGAGTAGGTTCGGGTTTAAGTGATAAACCGAGAATGCACGATTAATAGAGTTCCAAGTTAGCTTCCTTAGGTTTCTGAATGGTTTAGAATGAGTTATAGTGAAGATTGAATTAACGCTCTGTTTATGATTTTAGGTGAGCAAAATCCCGAGATAGCTTGCAACTCAACTTTTCCCAGGAAGTCAGGTAAGTAGAGTATGTGTGTGCCTTCGGGCTTACATCACAAAACAGTAGGTTTATACATGTTTGAATGTTTTCTGTATGCCATGCATCATGTTTCTGGAAAGAATACGAAAATGAATTTACATGTAAATGCATGGTAAGGCAAGAACAGATTGTAATAGACCAGCTATTAAGGGAACTAATTTGCTCCTTAACTTATGAAGTAGATTTATAACTTTGGAAAAATTGATCCGCTTCCCAATGGAATTTAGGATCAGATCAGCTGTTAAGGGAACTAATCCGCCCCTTAATTTATGAAGAGGATGTATGACTTTGGAAAAAATGATTCAACTCCCAATGGAACCGAGGGATCAGATCAGTGAAAGAACGTGAATGCAACAGAGATGTGAAAGTAGAAACTGCATGCCTAGGATTTATGTTTCAGCATATCATTTCATTGTTGCTTTACTTACTTAGCATTAGGCTAATAGATGAGTTTTGTGATGTAGGTGAAAAAGCCTCAGAAGGTGTGTTCTCTGAGCATGTTGAGGACTAAGCTGGTTGGGGGAGCACTTCAATGCCACGGTTTGGTGTTCTGATGAGGCGGTTTAACTATTGTCTATATATGAAGTTTCAGTGGTTAAGTGTTTTGTGGAAGTGTGCAGAGAGTTTTAATAACATTAGTAGTTTTGAGGTTTTTAACAACTTTATGGTTTTCTGGTTCTGAGTATGAAAAACATGATTTGGTTTAGAGGTAGTTGTCTTGCTAGATGTTTTCAGAAAGTTGTGGACTTATGTTGTTTTGAACGATTTTCAGTAAAATGTACAAGCTCTTTTGGTAGTTGGAGTTCTTCTTTGTTTAGAGTGAAAATGGTTGATATGCTGTTATGTTGAGTGTTATTGTCGATCGGTGGATGTAGTTCACCGGTGGACGTTGAGTATTATTGTCTATCGGCGGATGTAGTCCACCGGTGGATGTGAGTAGTAGACTTTGTCGTTTTGTGACCGATGGATGTGAGCGTAGAAGGGAGTATTAGGTTTTGTCGTTTTGTGACCGGTGGATGTGAGCGTAGAAGGGAGCATTAGGTTTTGTCGTTTTGTGACCGGTGGATGTGAGCGTAGAAGGGAGTATTAAGTTTTGTCGTTTTGTGACCGGTGGATGTGAGCGTAGAAGTGAGTATTAGGTTTTGTCGTTTTATCTATCGGTGGATGTAGTCTACCGGTAGATGTAGGGTGAAGGAGTCAAATGTTACTGTTGAGCGGTGGACATGAGCGATAGATGTGAGGAGTCGACGTGTAGTTCGGCAAATGCGAGTGGTGGACGTGAGCGGTGGATGCGAGAAGTCGACGTGTCGTTTCGGCTGACGCGGTTTAGCGGTAGAGGTCTTGTTTCTGCTTTCGCAGCTAGCACTGTTTGGCAGTGGGTGTCTATTATTCTATGTCTATCGCTGGAACTATTCAGCGGTAGAGGTGTCTGTTTTCTTTTGTTGTCTTTTCAACCAACAGTCTTTAATGATTTAATTAATTAATAAATGTTGTTTTATACAAGTGTTTTTCCGCTGCAAGTTTTGACGTCATTTCAAAGTAAAATTTTTACCGTTGAATGAAATTTTAAAATTTACCCAAAATGTCATGGTTCAGTTCGGTATTCTGTGTAGCAAACCGAGTTCAGAAAACCCAGGGCGTTACATAGACACATGAAATACACTGTGAATCTCTTCCATTGAGGCTAGCAACTGCAACTGATAAGCTGTCTTTCCAATTCTCTTCATAATAGAGAATGGTCTAATGTACCTCAGATTCAACTTGCCTCTCTTTCGGAATCTTACAACTCCCTTAAATGGCAAAATCTTAAGAAAAACTTTGTCATTCACCTCAAATTCTCGTTCCCTTCTTCTTCTATCAACATAGCTCTTCTGTCAACTTTGAGCTGTCAAGATCTGTTGTTGAATAAAAGTAATCTTCTCTGCTGTCTATTGTAGAATATCTGAACCAATCAATCGTGCCTCACCAACCTCGTCCCAATATAGTGGATACCTGCACCTTCTTCCATAAAGAGCTTCGTATAGAGTCATATTTATCGTAGCTTGGAAGCTATATTGTAAGAAAACTCCATCAAAGATAAGTATTTGCTCCAAGAACCCTGAAATTTCAATACGCAAACTCGAAGCATATCCTCCAACGTTTGAATAGTTCTCTCAGATTGTCCGTCCGTCTGAGGATGAAATGTCGTGATAAAATTTAGCTGCGTACCTATAGCCTTGTGCAGACTCTTCCAAAACTTCGATGTAAATCCAGATTCTCGGTCTGATACAATCGAAGTCGGAACTCTGTGTAACCGCACGATCTCCTGTACATACAGTTCAACAAACTGATCCATAGAATACGTCATCCTCACTGGCAGAAAATGGGCCAACTTGGTTAATCAATCCACGATCACCCATATCCCATCATAACCTTTTGTTGTCCGAGGCAATCTAACAATAAAATCCATCGATATCCGATCCAATTTTCACTCAGGAATCGGCAGTGGCTGTAGCTTTCCTGCTGGCCTCTGATGTTCAGCCTTAATCTGCTGACAAACTAAGCACATTTTAACGTACTTTGCCACAGCTCTCTTCATACTAGGCCACCATTAATGCTGCTTAAGATCCTTGTACATCTTAGTGCTCACTAGATGAACAGAGAACTTAGAAGAATGAGCTTCACAAAGAATTTCCATTCGAAGTTCTTCATTGGCCGAAACAAACCACCTATTCCGGAACTTAAGAATTTTGTTGCTTGAATAACTGAACTTCGATCTATCATTAGAAATCATGCTTAATTTAAATTCATTGCATTCAACGTCATCCTTCTGAGCTTCTTTAATTCTCTCCAGGATAGTGGGTTTCAAGGACATCACTGATAGCATGGCTGATACATTTGACACTATTTCCAAATTGAATATCTGAAATTCTGAATCTAAAGCTAACGGCATAACAAGAATCATAACTGAAAGACGCTGTTACTCTGCTCAATGCATCCGCCACTACGTTTCCTTTGCTGGGGTGATATTTGATCTCGAAATCGTAGTCCTTCACAAACTCTAACCACTGCTGTTGTTTCATATTCAGCTCTTTTCGAGTGAAAATATACTTCAGACTTTTGTGATCTGAATATATTTCATACTGCTGTCCATACAAGTAGTGCCTTCAAATCTTTAGCGCGAAGACTACCGTGCCTAACTCTAGGTTGTGTGTAGGATAATTCTGCTCATAAGCCTTTAATTGTCTTGAAGGATAGGCTTACTTTCTCGTCCTGCATTAATACACACTCAAGACCTATCTTGGAAGCATCACAGTAAATGCTAAAGTTCCCGTCTTCAACAAGAAGTGACAATATTGGAGCAGTAGTCAATCTCTGCTTTAAAGTTTAGAAACTGTGCTCGCAATCTTCAGACCATAAATAGTTTACATTTTTCTTTGTCAATCGGGTCAGAGGTATTGAAATCTTTGAAAATCCTTCAATGAACTTTCTGTAATAACCTGTTAACCCAAGAAAACTCAGTATATCAGTAACATTCTTAAGATAATTCAAAGCCCCATTTTCATATCCAGTTAATCTGAAATTCGGTACAGAACCATAAAGAGTCCTGACCGGTCCAGGTTTTTTTACAGATAAAATGGGATGACTTTTACCCCATAAAGCAAATTTTTTCTGAAACTGCTCTAGAAAAATACTCAGTTCTGGGGAATGAGTTTCCCACCAATGGAGGAACCAAGAGAGAAATTTTAATTCTATTTTTAAAATTTCTAGATTAATGGTTAAAAAACCATGAATGGGATCGCACTGGATTCTGCTAGTAAAATGTAATAACCCAGAAATTTTATTGAATAAATTAAAAGTTTTGTTAGGATTTCGTGAGAGATTTTAACGGGTTAAATAGCTTATTAAAATTTGGGATTTTATTATTGCAAAAAAAGGTGGACGAGAATTTAACGAGAATATGGAAGTTTAAACACGTGAGGGCGATTTAGTAAATTAGTTGACAAAAATAAATAAATAGATAAATAAAAGAATAATAAAATAGGTTGTTTTAATTAATTTAAAAGAAAAGTGAATGGTTTCTTAATTTAGGTTCAGGTAGTCCCAATGAAATTAAGCCGGGGTTATCATTAAGAACGAGATTTAACGAAAGTCGAAATGGTCGGAAACACGGGAGGGCGAAACGGTAAATGAGGATTAATTAATGGTTAGTTTTATTATTATTATTATTATTATTATTATAAAAAAAACATAAAAACAACAGAATAGCATTCTGTTGTTCGTCGAATGCCCGAGCGCCGAGGGCCGTGAAACAGGGGAGAGGGGAGAGCGACGGGAGGCGACGTTCTCCGACCAAAATCGACGGCGTTTTCTGACGCTCTCTGGCCAGACGACTCCTGCGAGGAGGTTCTGGCCGTCTCCGCGCGCGCACCAATTGGTAAGCGGGATTTTTCCCCTGTTTTCCTCTCTGTTCGAGGTCGTGGATCGCCGAGCTGCTAAAGCTCCGATCGCTGGCCATTTTTGGTTGCTCTCGGCGTCGAATTGCCGAGCTCGGTGCTGGCAAAGGTTGCCGAGCAATGGTGAGCTCGGATTGAGTGAAAAACCGAGGGCTCCAATTTGGAGAATTCGGGTTTTGTGTGTGTAGCTCGGGATTTTGGGTTAGTTTACGCTAATTGGGTATGTGAGAGATCGATTGGTGAGGAATTGGGTGGAATTTGATGGAAAACCGAAATGGGGAAATTTTATTGGTGAAGGGCAGTTCGGGTTTTCTGATAATTGACTTAGCTAGGGTCGTTTGTTTTCAAATTCCTTTTGGCAGGTTAAAATAGGTTATTAGAGGAGTACGTGGCCGCTGGAATCGTTCGATTCCGATATCCGACGCGAGAGTTATGCATGTTTGAAGTTTTGGGTCGGTTTTTACCGAACCCAAATTAGTGGCCGTTTAGTTAGATTTTAGTTGGATTAGACTCGAAATAGTAGTTTGAAAGTAATTGGTGAATGTAAGTTGATTTTGATGAAGTTTGAATTTTTGTCGTAGGTCGAGCCGTAGGTGGACAAGAAACCGAACATCCTCAGCAAGCTAGGACGCCAGGTAAGTAGTAGTGTGGTTGAGAATGTTTGAGAGTCGCCCAGAAGGGCCTACACCACAGTTGTTTGCTTGTTTTGAGTCGTGTGTATGTCGTGAGTGGTTTGTATGCGATGTGTGTGTGTGGTGGCCATAGCTACGTGTGTGGTGTGATGTGGAGGTGAAGTCATCGTTAGTTGGTCATGGTATGCAGGTTGTGAGTCGTAGGTATGTGTGTGAAGTTATGTAGATATGAAGTCATCGTTAGTTGGTCATGGTATGCAGGTTGTGAGTCGTAGGTATGTGTGTGAAGTTATGTAGATGTGAAGTCATCGTTAGTTGGTCATGGTATGCAGGTTGTGAGTCGTACGTGCGTGTGTGATGTGATGTGGAGGTGAAGTCATCATTAGTTGGTCATGGTATGCAGGTTGTGAATCGTAGGTACGTGTGTGAAGTTATGTAGATGTGAAGTCATCGTTAGTTGGTCATGGTATGCAGGTTGTGAGTCGTAGGTGCGTGTGTGATGTGATGTGGAGGTGAAGTCATCGTTAGTTGGTCATGGTATGCAGGTTGTGAGTCGTAGGTGCGTGTGTGATGTGATGTGGAGATGAAGTCGCTTTAGTTGGTCATGGAATGCAGGTTGGGGGTCGTAGGTACGTGCGTGAAGTGATGTGGATGTGAGTCTTGTGCAGGTTGTGGGCCAACTTTGCATAGGTTGTGAGTTTGGTGTAGGTTGTAGGCTAGTTGTGGGTAGGTTGTGAGTCCTGTGCAGGTTGTGGGCCATCTCTGCATAGGTGGTGAGTCTGGTGAGGTTGTGGGCTAGTTGTGGGCTAGTTGTGAGTCCTGTGCAGGTTGTGGGCCATCTCTGCATAGGTGGTGAGTCTGGTGAGGTTGTGGGTCAGTTGTGCGTAGGTTGTGGGTTTGGTGAGCCTTGTGTGTGTTGTGGCCATATGTACGTATGTGTAGGTGTAGTCATTGTTCGTTGTATGTTGTGAGTCTTGCATCCGTGGCGGGTTGTGGGTACGGATGTGGGCGAGAAGTTGTCGTTAGTTTGGCATGTCGTGTAGGTTGTGAATCCTGTGTAGGTTGTGGGGTAGTCTTGTGTAGGTTATGAATCTTGTGTAGGTCGTGGGCTAGTTGTGTGTATGTTATGAGTCTTGTGCAGGTTATGGGTGAATGACAAATATGTTACGGGTCTTGTACTGGTTGTGGGTTAGTGGCACGTATGTTAGGAGTCTTGTGCAGGCAGTAGGTGAGTTGTACGTCAGTTGTGAGTTTTGAGCACGTAATGGGTTGTAGGCATGTTTGTGATGTGATGCATATGTGGAGTCGTTAATTGATTGTGATGCGTATGTGGAGTCGTTGTTAATTGATTGTGATGCGTATGTAGAGTTGTAATTAGTTGATTATGGTCAGCATGCATCATGTTTTAAAAGCTACGCAAAATGTTTTGAGCATGTTTTCAAGCACGGAGGGAGAGTAGTGGAGGTGAGGTACGGTGCGGACAGGCGACAGTGGGCTGGAGTGTGACTGTGGGCCCCGCTTCCGGGACGAGTTGGAGCGGTGGCGACGTGCTGGTGGTAGTGCGGTGTATTGGCCGACTGCCGGGACGGTTGCACTTCGAGTCGAGATAGTGGCTGGAATGTGACTTATGGACCCCGTTCCTGGAGGAACCGGGACGATGGTGACGTGCCGGTAAACAGTGCGGTGTACGGACCGACTAACCGGTGCGGTTGCATTTCGAGTCGGGACAAGGGGGGTTTTGGGTGTGACTTTTGGACCCCGTTCCTGGAGGAACCGGAACGGTGGTGACGTGCCGGTAAACAGTGCGGTGTACGGACTGACTGCCCGGTGCGGTTACATTCCAAACCTCGGTGAGAAGCGATGCGGAGAGATGTTGACAACGTGTGTAGAGACCTGCATGTGTTAGGATTGCATAACCAGTTTTCATGCTTCACGTTTATTCTTTTTTTTAGCACTCTACTTGCTAGGCTTTGAGCTTACGGTGTGTTCTGTGGTGTAGGTACTGCTGAGCTGGTGGGTGTGTACTGAGAATCTGATTAGGAGTAGGTGGCAGTTGGTGGCGTGCGACCAGGGCCCCGGTTGATGACAGTGTTAGGGCGACCCAACCCAGGATGAGCCATAGCATGGTGTTGTTTGGAGTAGGACTTTTGTCCTTTTGTGGGGGTGTTTGTATTTGTTGTATATAGTCATAGTTAAGGGTGATATGTCACCCTATACTGTGGACTTTCTTCATTTTGGTCGATAGCATTTTTCGTCCTGTTATGATGATTGTTTGGAGATTTCGTAGACTAGATAGTCGTGTAGGAGTATTCTGGATTGTTTGGGATTTATTCGTTTGCAGGCACTTAGCATTTTGGGGGCGCCATTTTCAGGCGTTACTCTGCCAAAATTTTTGGGGAGGACGCCGTAGTGCTTATTGGTTAGGATTAAGGAAGATGAACGAGTCGTTTAGCTCAGAGTAGTCCCTGTGGCGAACCGTGAATCCGGGTTGGTTTTCGGGGCGTTACATAAAATGCGAAGGTCCAAGCCCTCGAATAATCCCAATAATTGAATTTCTGATCATTAAGCTTTAATGTTCGGTTTGCAAATACTGATAACCCCCTCTCGTGTGGATGAATCACACGAATAATGTAATACTTTGAATGTGTTATTGGGGTTTTCGAGTTTCCTTCTTCCAAATAGTGATGGAAGAGTTGTACTGATATAGTCTCAGATAGGATAGCTTCATAAATATGACGAGCTTTTCCATCAGGGATAGTATACTGCTGAGTATTAAGGTATTGCTCTTTTAAATACCAAGAATCTGTCTGGTTTAATTTTAAATCTTCTTGTGATAAAGTCAAAATCAGTTCAACAACTTTTTTCTTAATGAATTGTAGTCCTGATTCCAAAACCTCTTTAACGTTTTTTTTTTTTTTTTTTTTTTCTGATTTTTAGTATTTTCTAATTGTTGAGAGGATGAAGCTCCCAAGGTTGGAAAATTAAACCCATACTGATTTGATCCAGATTTACGTCCACGGTCTCGGCCGCGGCCCCTGCTCCTAGACGGGGGTTCCATTCTGGAAAAAATTCACGAGTTAAAAAATCTAAAAGAGAATTATTTTCTCCTTTAATATATTCAATTGAAAAATCAAATACAGATAATTCAGCTTGCCATCTAGCAAAAATTTATTTTGAAACTAAATTTTTAACATCTTTTGTTAAAAATTTTTTTGCAGAACTACAATCAATTCGAATAATAAATTTCTGATTTAACAAATCATCTTGAAATTTTGAAATACATTTTACAAAAGAAAGTATTTTATTTTTTACAGTAGAGTAATTTTGTTGAACTGTTTTCCAGGTTCCCGAAGTAAACCTTACTAATTCTTCATTATTAGTATTCAGATTTAATTGTTTTAAAATTCCGCCATATCCTAAATTAGAGGCGTCAGTTTCAACAATCTTTTTCCAGCTAGAATTAGACAGACAAAAACAAGGTAAATTTCTTGCTTTAAGTTTAATTCTTTTTACTGATTCAGTATGATTTGAAGTCTAGGGAGAAGGATTTTTCCTAAGACGCTCATACAATAAAGAAATGTCATGGGCTAAATACTAATAATAGTCACCTAAGTAAATTAAACTACCAAGGAAACGTTGCAGTTGAGTTTTTTCCCGAATTTCGTCAGGAAATTTCGAAGCGAATTCGATACTTCGGTTAATTGGAACAATAGTTCCTTGATTAATAATATGACCTAGAAATCTTACTGTTGTTTTGAATAATTGCATCTTTGGAGCACAAACAACTAATCCATTAATTTTTATAACTTCTTTAATAATCCTAAGATGTTTAATATGCTGATCCACAGAGGACGAAAAAATAAAAATATCGTCAATATAAACAATGCAGAAATTAGAAAACAGGGAAAAATACTGTTCATTATATTTTGAAATTCTGATGGAGTATTTTTTTAAGCAAAATGGCATCACGTTACATTCATAATGGCCAAAGGGGACCACAAAAACGATTTTATATCTATTTTTTTTTCAGATATTTGAATTTGCCAGTAACCAGATTTCAAATCAAATTTTAAAAAAATTATAGCAGATTGTAATCAGTCTAACAGATCTTTTTTATTTGGAATAGGGTAACGTATCCATTGAAGGACATCGTTTAACGATTTGTAATTTATAACAAGACTAGGAACTCCTCGTTCTTTTTCATTACTGTTAAAAACATAGAACGCTGTACAACTCCAAGGAGAGTGACTCTTACGGATTAAATTTTTCTCTAAAAGACTTTTAATTTCATTTTTACAAAGTTCCAAATATTCTGCTTTCATTTGACTAGGTCGAGCCTTAGTTGGAATAAACTTTTCATTAAAATCTGGAATATATGGAAGAGAAACGATATGTCGTTTCATATCCCAGAAAGCATTAGGAATACTGCTACAAACTTTAGTTAAAAATTTGTATTCAATTTTCTTAATTTTCTCAAGAAAACAAGGAAATTGAAGTTGTTTATTAATTTTTAAATAATTAATTTTTGTTTTAAGAAAATTATTTGTCTTTTCTTACTTTCATAAAAAAATTTTAACTCGTTAACTATACGAGTTTCTAAATTTGTGACAAAAGGATAAATAACATCACTATTCTCAATTGTAGTATAAATTCCAGTTTGATAAATTTTTTTAATCGGCATTATTAAATTCAGAAAGGTTGTTCCTAAAATAACCTGTTACTGAAGATTCTTAACTAACAAAAAGGTTGTTTTAAGACAAGTTTCATTATTACAGATTGATACATCAGATAATTTAAAATTTATTTTCATTCGACTACAACTTGCAGCAGTCAATGATTGTATAGTTTTTTCAAAGTATCGGGTAGGGATTAATCCCTCCTGAATACAGTTTATATCAGCGTCACTATCGACAAGGGCAGTGATATTCGAAATAGTATAATTTGAATTAATTACTAAAGTAATTTGAATAAACGACTTTTGTAAGGTTATTCTACTGATAAAAACTTCGACTGCGGTGGAGGTGGCGTCGGCCTTTCTAGTAGGTTTGAGGGTCCAGCTTGTGAAGTTGAAGGTGCACGACTCGAGGCAAACATTGGTCTAACAGTCAATCTGTCTCTGTCTGCCTGTCTGCCATTTCAGTATATTCTGCAATTTGAGAATTTTCAAAAAAAAAATAGCCTGAATAAGAATGGATAAAAATTAGCCTCCGAAATTGAAACTGTCTTCTGTTTGTTTTTACCAGACGGATGCTCTTTTCAGTGAGTCCGTCCGGTAAAAATAAACCCAGACGGACACTCAAAAGAGCGTTCGTCCGGTAAACTACCCGAACGTAGGGTTTCAAATAGCGATCGAAAATCTGAGTTATTTACGATAAAAATTAAACTAAATGAATCAGAATGGAGAAAGCTATTACCTAAAGCGTTTTTCGGTCGAAAATCTGTAAAAAATTTGCAAGAGGTTGAGAGAAAATCAATTTTGCCGCAGTGAAAATGTCAGATTTCAGACGCTGGATCGATATAAATTGCGAGATCAGATGGACGGTGTATTTAAGCGTCCGTTCGTTTTTGTCCTCATTTAGAATATCCGTCCGTTTATAAATTTCCTTAAAAATAACGGACGGACGCTTAAATACAGAGTCCGTCTGATCCGCGCGTCGACAACCACGGCAAAACATACGTACGGAAGGACGAACGTTCCATGTGTCCATCCGCAATATGTACCGGACGGTCGCTATTTTGAAACGTCCGTCCGGTATACGGCAAAATAATTGACACGGACGGACGCTAATATTGTCCGTTCGTCCAACATACGGCAAAAATAGAATCCGGATGCAGATCAGACGGACGGTAGAGTTTGTTTTGTTATGTTTTTTGATAGTTTAAGGTTTAAATCGTTAAATTTGATACTTTAAGGTTTAAAATAAAAAAAACGTATATTTTGAGGTTTTTATCGGTAATTTTCCTTTATATTTTCAAGAACTATGAAAGACCGAACTAAAATTGTGGGTCAATATTCAAACAAATATCGAGCAAAACTCAACCCCAAATCCCAAAAAATCACTCAATACTCGAAAATTAGTTTAAAATCTGACTTAAACTCTGAAAACTTGGCCCCAAAAACAACATAAAATATAAATAATTAAAATAAATAAATAAACTTTTTGGGGACCGAACTGTGGGTGATGGTTCTGAATTCGATTCTGGTTCTGTAGTGGAAGGAGACCGCTCCCACTCCTAACAAATATATCAAGTTTCATGGCCCATCATCTCTTTGGTTGGGTCCTGATTAATTCTGCTAGAGTTTGTTAACTTGAATTCTACTTTTGTCACATTGAAAAGCTTGTTATGTAACGAAAATGATCAAATAATACAATAAACTTTTTTTTAGATGTCTATTATTACAGATGACAAACGAGCTAGTCGAGCCAGAAGTAGTCCGGCTCGCCCAGCCTAATGAGTCGTGTCTAATGAGTCAGTCTGAAAAAATTTCAACTCGAGCTGGCTCGCGAGCCACGAGTTAAACAAGTTGGCCCGAGACGGATCAACAAATCTAGCCAGCCTTAACGAGCCGAGCGTATATAAATATTTTCAACTTAAATTAATAAAATATAAGTTTTTTAAAAAATCTCATTTAAAATTATAATAATTATTAATAATTATATGCCAACGATATTTACTCATTTAATTTAAAAATTAGTTATGTTAAGGTATATAAAATTAAATGTATTAATAAAAAAATTATTTGAGACTATCTAATAAAAAATATTACATAAATATCATTAAAAATATTTTGACATATAAAAAGAAATTAGAATTTGAAAAAAATTACAAATTCAAAAAAAAATTACAAATTTGGAAATTATTTCAAATTACAAAAGAAATTAAATAAAAAGAATCTCTAGTCTTCAACATCCAAATTCCTAAACTCCTCAAGAATTTCATTCTCTCGTTATTGATCTCTCATGTTGACGTCGGTCCAATCTTTGATACAAATGAACACCTCTACTAAGTCTGGTGCAAATCTTCCTCTTCGTTCATCATAAACACGTCTATCTGCACTAAAAGTAGATTCTGATGCTACATGAGAACATGAGTGCTTTAGTAGTACACAGTATTATAGAAAAATCAGATATGATTGTATCGA
>CM039508.1:11020438-11216614 GCA_022432975.1 Begonia masoniana | reverse complement strand
CAATAACAGATATTTAACCTTGAGTGGAAAAACATAAAGGAATTGGGAAGACGAAGTACTTCGATGGTGATTGTGACTGGACGAGCGAAATATGGAGAGAAAATAGAAAGAAAATGAACAACAATGTTCACGTAGATGGAAGGAGAAATAGGTAGGTTTCTCAGCAAGTTAGTGCCAATTGGCAAGCTCCTTGGTTATCTCCCACCAACCTTAATTACCCTAATTACCCTTCAATGCATTTCAACTTAGTGTTTTCGTTTAGTTACACATTAGTTAGTTCTCCACTAATTATTCAACAATCCAACCAAAACATTCCCTTGTATAAATAATATAAATCTCATTCAAATGATCGGAAAACTATTACATGGCTAAAAAATGCAGGGTGTTACTTCCACCCACCTTAACAGAAATTTTGTCCCAAAATGCCTAAGCGAATAGGTATAGACGATACTGGCTTTAACATCTGTTGTCTTTCCCACGTGGGGACTTCTCCACCTTGTGGTGCGCCATAAATTGTACCAGTGGAACCACTTGTTTCGCACTACTTTGAGTGACATATCCAATATGCGGTAGAGGTCTTTCTTCATATGGCAGCGTCGCATGATATCAAAGTCACCGGTTTCACGATCTGAGTTGGATCTCGGACACATTTTTTCAGAATCGAAACATGGAAGACTGGGGACCCCATCATGACGCTGGCAACAGTGTGTGTAAGCATGTTTTCCACACGCTTCAGGATGGGAAAAAAGGGGCAATGAAGGGGCGGGCTGCTTTCTTACCGAATTCATTACGCCTTTGAAATGAAAACTTAAAAAATTATTTCTCGAGATTTTAGTGGCAGATAGCAGAGATAGTGTATGGGGCGCGTATTGATAATACTGCGAGTGAGTTAGTTTGATATTTAGTATGAGCCGAGAGTTATGATGATTAGAGATTTCAACCGAGCCCCTTAGTTTGCGAACGATTTAGGGATAGGTTGTGTGATCTAATCGTATTTTGGCTTCAATATCGCTAGTGGCAGGGTTTCAGATAGTTGAACCGAACGATTTCCAGAGACCAGTAAGTAAAGTATGCAGTGCATTCGCCTACTCACAAAACAGTAGGTTATCATATTTGAGAATGATTTTGTATGTCACGCAGCATGTTTGTTGAAAGATTACGAAAATGAATTTCCATAGAATAGTGAAGTAATGAATTGTATGTGCCGCAACTATTAAGGGAACTAATCTCGCCCCTTAATCATAGAGATGTATGACAGTGGGGAATTGACCCCCTCCCAGGGAACAGGGGTCAGTTCAGCTATTAAGAACTAATCCGCCCTTAGATCGAGTAAGGATGTATGACCTTGGGAAAATTGATCCACTTTCCCAGGAAAAACCGAGGGATCCGATCACTTATGAACGTATTTGAATCAACTGAGATGATAAAGTAGAATTGCAATGGTAGAATTTCTTTTCGTATTCTTCCATTACTGCTTTGAGTTACTGTAGCATTAGGCCTTAATAATAGCACTATTTTTGTCGATTAGTGGAGAAGTTACAGCAGGTGAGCCTTCTGGGTTCATTGAGGATAGGCTGGTTGGGGGAGCACAACTCATGCCACGTACCTGTAATTTGATGAGCATTTACTGATGTCTTTGGAGTAAGTTGAGTTGACAACGTTTTGATTTGAATAGTTGAGTCCCCTCATGAAGTAGAGTTGTTTCAATGTTGTGAAAATGTTTTGAATTTTCTGATACTGGGTTCGCTGAGATTTGACGATGGCACTTGCTGGATTTTTTTTAAGTATGCAGTTGTTAGAATGGTATTTGAATGATTTCATAATGTTAATAATTTCATTTCTGTAATTAGAGTTGTGTTTGCGTATCATGTGAGTATTGCGTTGTTGTTCTGTCGGCTACGGAGTATAAGTAGGACTTTTGTCGTTTTGCGGCCAGGGTTTTAGAGTAAAGTCATCGGATGAGGAAATCTTCCGGCGCGTACACCGGTGATCGAGTAAATCGCTCGATGGGAAATCATCCGGCTGTGACGTCACCGTGGATAGGAGAGTAAGGGCCGATCGGATGATGAATCATCCGGCTGACGTCACCGTAATGTGATTATCTTGTCGTTTTGTGACCATGATGTAGCCGAACTTTGTCGTTTTGTTATCATGGAAAAGCCTTCTATTTTCTACGTCAGTTCCTCCAGGTTGACTTCGTTCTTACGACGATGTGTTTGACTTTCATAAATTTCAATATTTCCCTCCTAAACTTTCATCCCTTCTTCGGTTGAATTAGTTTCTTAATATTTTATGTGATCATTCAAACACTTACATATTTTTGCTCAACTCTATTTTGCTCAGATTTTCGCTGCATAGTTTTTCATGTTTTTAGCAACGTTAAAATTGATTTCGAAGGGAGTTAGAAAATTTCGGTCCAATTTTTTTTTAGTAATATTCAGTTTACGAGAACAAACTGTGTTCAGAAAACTCGGGGCGTACAAGTTTTCAAATGATAATCGGCATTGTAGTGTCACCTAGGTTAGATTGAGTTTGTTTTCCTTATTCCCAGTCTTTAAAGATGGCCTATCATTAGGTAATACTATCTTGAAAGTCCGCATAAACATTTTTCAAAGTAAATTTACCTATCGTACATGGATAGTAAACTTGCTAGATGCTTCAATTTAGGTGGGATCTTGTTTGCGAATGTACCTTGTCATTGCCACAATTCAAATTGCTTGCAAATTCAGTTTTCTTCAATAAAATATCACCTTAAAACTTGCATAGTTGAGCCATCCTATTCGAGAGCTTCCCAAAGGTACATTAATGTGGAGTTGAGTGATGACATCAAAAAAATCTTTTGAATTGTTTGTCCTGATTTGTTTTTTGCAACCTTTGTGAAAAATGTGCAAAGATCTCTCATTTCGCAATTTGTCCCTTCGAATGTTGCGCTTAACATAACTTAGTAACTTGTTCATGTTTTTTCTAGTTCAATCAATTGTAACGACCCGACCACGGCCTGCCTAGTGCCGTCCTCACCTAACAGCCCAGGCACTGCCCACGTGGCAGCCATACCCAGGCCCACCACGTGTACTCACTGTCTTCTTTTCCACAACCTGTTTGATTGGAGTTTTTTTCCTATCCTTGGATTGAAGCGTCTAGCTCCAGCTTATAACCAAGGGTTCACCTCCCAGTTTACCACTTGAGCTACTAAAATAATTTAATGTCGATTTAACCATGTGTTGAGGTAGCAAAGGAGCGCACCGGCCGGGGCGGTTCGGGGGCGTTACCACAAATCTTCTTGCTTTTATAGCCTCACCTTGCTTCTCTGGAATTTCTTCTTTTTTTTCTATTTTTTTCTGGGAATCTCACAAACACTCTACTCATTTTCTCAATAAATAGCCTTGCAGTGCGCTCTTTTCCCCTACAATAAAAGGTCTCTGTGTCACTTCATACACGAGGTTAACTGTCTAATTCCTCGTATGTTATCGATTGGCATTTGACGCTTTGGTGTTGACTTTTAATGGGGCTTAGGTCTAACTACGTTTTTGATATTATTTGAAGTTAAAGTTGTAATTTAATTATGTTTATTACATGAGAATATTCGAATTATGCATGTGATTTAATCTTTGGAATGTCTTATGAAATGGTATTTAGTAGTCTCCAAGTGTGATTAGGTTACAGGCTAAATAGTTTTCACAGGGCTAAAAAATTGAAAACAAAGTGTACATCCACCGATTAAAGCAGTGTTGCGAACGTGAGACGTAAGGTACTGTCCACAAGTACTATAGTTTTTACTAAGAGTCGAACCACGAGGATAGTTTTTTATAAAATATTTAAAGTAAGTTCATTTTACATTAATTGGACTAAACACTTTAATTTTTATTAACAAGAATTTGATTTTATTTGTTTTAAATTAAACAATAAATACTAAAAATATTGAAATAAACTACTTAGGAACTAAATAATGGTAGGGAAAATAATTACAGCTTTGGTAAATCTAAGACATAGATCTAGGGATGTCTGATTCACATCCCTTTCCCTATTTAATATCCTAGTTGTAATATTCCTACTCCTCCGTGGTGAATAAGCGATTTTTTCCTATTTAACTTATTATTCTCTCCCGCGCTTAATAATATTAATCCCACTACAGTTATCACCTCCGTCTCAAACTCCATCATTTGAATTCTTAAGTGCATAAAATCATAAAACCACCCTAAAAATCATAGCTATCCCTAGTCTAGATCATTTATGGTAAACTCATCAATGCCCAGTTATTTCGCAACTTTGTCTTTGGAACAACCCTAAAACTCTTAATTTGGTGAGCAGGCTAAAATTAGCATGACGAACAGACAAAAATCACTCACATGATATCGAAAAAGAAAATACAACTAAATTAGAAATATTAAACGTCGAGTTTCAGTTCATCATCACCCTAATAAAAAATTTAGTTCATACTAAAATAAGAAAAACAACAAACTAATAAGGAAGTTCATAGTTCCAAAGAGAAGGGAAAGAAACCTATGCTGAAAATCAATTCTCGAGCTCTCGCTCTGTTCCGTCGCTCGCTAGGGTTGCTCTCCTCCTTTCTGAATGAATCCACTCGGTTAACACATAACCTATTTACAATTAATTTGAAACCTACCCCAATCCTCTTCGAGCTCAGATTACAACGAGCTTCAACGGTCCAGATTCAAAACACCTCCATTAATTAAATAGCCGATGGATTAACGGTTTGAGATTAAAACAATTAAAATATCCGATCGATCGACATTGCCTCGCTTTTCTCTTCGCGAATGATTTCCCAAAAACCTGTAATTCTCCAATTTTCTACACACTCACCAAATACATCAAAATTTTTATATACTTGGTAAAACTCATCATTCAAGTATTAAAGAGTACAATAAAGTGTGTAAAATACACACTTATCACACCCCCAAACTTGAATGAAAGCTTGTCCTCAAGCGAACAAAAAAACGTATAGAAATCTAGCAAAGTTTATCCAGGAATTTCTAAAATTTAAAGTAACACCCGAGAATTTTCTAATACGTGCGTCGCCTACAATTTGACGTGTTAGGAGAGTTTAATGATACAAATTTGAGGTTATGTATTGAAGAGAAAGTGAATGAGAAGAGAGAAGAAAAGAGTTGAATATTCAAACCAAGGGTTGAAAAGTCAAAACCTATGAACCAATGAAAATTCAAAGGAATTATATGCATTAATTGAGTGGAAAAAAAACATGGGAAAAGGATGGTCTTCACGTTAGGAATCCATGGAGATAAGAGAGGGGTGGTTTTGCAATTATCAGAAATTTGTGGGAAGAAATAAAAAAGTAGAAAACTTGTTAGTTAAAAAGGGTAAAAGTTTAAAGTTTGTCATCTTCTTCCCTTGCCCTCCACGATTCTTTGGGCATCCATTGAAGCTCCTCCAAGCTTCATTCCATCAAGGTTTTTCAAGGGTTGTCAAGGTAAAAAATAAGTGGGTTTTGGTTGTATGCACTTTAGGTGGTAGTTTATTAGTGTTTTTATGGGGTTTTGGTGAAGATTGGTTAGGGTTTTGAAACCCTAGATGGAGAGCTCCGAATTTTGAGTTCATTGGCTAGTTTTCTCTCTAGATTTAGTGTTTTAATTGTTGAATGACTTGGGTTAGGTGATTTATGAAGTTCGATTGAAGATTGGAAAGAGTTACACAAAAACCAGTTTTTAACCTAAAGCGCACCGGTTCTGTTTTTGCCTTTTCGGCTTGGACAAGCGATTTGTTTGGTTGATTTGAGTGTTTCAATGGATGTTGACGTGTAGAGTGTTCCGAATTGGGGTGGCGCGTCGAAATCTGTTGAAAAACGAGAGAGTTATGACCGTTTGAAGTTTGACGGTCAATTTTGGATAAAAATCGGGTTTGTGTGTTTAATTGTGAGATTGTTTGAGTGTTGGTTAGTTTTAGGTTAAAAAGTGACGGTTAGTTTAAGTTAGTAGATGCTTTAGAATCCTTTAGCGTGTTACTAAGTAACTTTTCGTTATTTGTTAGGTAATCGAGCGTGTACTTTGGTTGGACGAAGTGACAGCACGTTTTTGAAGCAGCCAGGTAAGTAGTGGATGAGTGTTTGTTGCCTTCGGGCCTACACCATGGAACGGTAGGGATTGTTTGTTTGTTTGTTCTTTTTTTGCTTTGTGTCATGCATTGTGTGTCATGCATCATTGTTTTCTAATTGACGAAATCACGTGTTTTACATGCTTGAGTGGTGAGAATGAAACGAAAGATAAGAATTGATTGCAACATGGTCTCAGAGTAGAATAGCTTCGTCGGGCTAGTGGCTCGTTGAGCACCCTGCGAGGGATTTTATTCGAGATGCATGCTAATGTACGTAAGTGTCGTGAGTATGAATGCACAGACCTGCTCGTGCTGATATGCACAGACCTGCTCGTGCTGAAAAGCACACTGGGGATTCCGAATGCCTCGACCTGTTCGTGCTGTAAGGCACACTGGGGATTCTGATTGCCTCGACCTGCTCGTGCCGGAAGGCACACCGAGGATTCTACGATCGACGAAGGAGGAGATTCGGTTGGCCGTCCCGGACTGTGTTAGGACGTATGCCTCCAAGCTAGCTCCGTGGATCAAGGCGTGGCCGTCTTGGACTGTGTGGGGGTGTGTGCCTACTTGATTCACCTGGAAGGGAAATATAAATGCAATTGAAACGAAAAGAAAACAACAGAGCGTGTAGAAACTGCATGTTACGGTTGAGTTGAGCATTTAGTGTGTTATTGTGCATTTCCCTACTTGCTAAGCATTAGGCTTACTTTTGTGTTCTATGGTGTAGGTGACGAGTATATTACAGGTGTGGTAGACAAGACCGCCGAGGATTAGGCAGCAGTCGGGGAGTACGGAGTACGCCGGTGCAGGCTATTATCAGGGCGTTTTGACCACTGTCGTCCTCCGGTAGTGTGGGAGGTGAACATTTTGTTGTGGATGGGTTATTTTGTAAGTGTTTTGTAAGATTTTTTTTTGAATAGAAGTTAGGATAAAAGTTAGGAAAAAGGTGAACGATTTAGTGTAAATGTTTTCGTAAATGTTGTAAGGTTTGGTTGTAAATTGTTTCGTAAGTATTTTTGGAAAGTTTTCAAGTCAATAGTGTTGTTGGATTGTTGGGTAAGGTCATAAATGGTTGGGGTTTGAAATAGCATGATTTCTGGTTTTAAATCGCAGGTTTTGGTTTATCGGATTTTAGGCGTTACACCGTCCGTTTTGATTTTAAACTAAATAACGTCGGGTTATGTTCGCTATTTTTTTTATTATCCGTTTTAAGTCGGTTTTCTACAATTTTTACGGGACTTGAAGATTTGTGTGTCGGGAGTGTGTGGTTAAAATTTTGGAATTTTTTGAAGTGTTTAGCTTGGAGAAAATTGTAGAAAAAGGGGTGAGAGTCGGCTGGGAGTGCAGGGGCGATCGCCAGCCAGCCTCTCTGGTACTGTAGCACCAGAGAGGGTGGCGATCAATCGCCACATTGTGGCGATTGATCGCCACTGTTTTATAAAAAAAAAACATTAAATTTTAATGTTTTCAAATTTTCCTATTTCGAACTGGTTTTAACCCGACATTTTCTAACGCATTTTAACTGTATTTTGGGCACACTTTCTAACAAAACTCGAGGGTTTGAAAACTCGAAAACGAGTCAAAAAATTTATGAAAATTATTTTAAATGTCGTTTTAAAAACGGGAATGGTTTGCAAAGTGACGCACCGAGCCGGGATGGGTTCGGGTCGTTACAAAGATGGTATCAGAGCAAAAGTGGTCGAGACGTTCAAAGGATTACCCGACAATACCGGCCGCCGTGCAACGTGCTTCACCGATTGTAAGTATTTCTTTAACTTTAGTTAGTTCCTTTTCTAAGATTAGACGTTGCTAACTTTTTCAGGAATAGAAATGTCAAGGAACCCACAACAACCAGGACAACCTAAAAACGAGTTTGAAGAGTTAGTCAAGCATTTTATAGAGTTAGTCTGTATGCAAACCGATATGTGGAGTAGTATGGTGATATAGCCCTAACCTGCAAGAAAACGTTTAGAGCTTAGAGGGGATTGTTAGCTCCTCGGATTGGCAAGAAATGGCCGAGAAAAACACAAATTGCAAGATGAACTTGAATGACCAAATGTGCTTAGATGAAAACGAAACTTTATATGATGTTAGTGGAGTGAGTGAGGTGTGTGATAGTGGAAGGCGTGGTCCTGATTCATTGAGATGGAAAAGATATGCAAAACTTCAAGAAATCGGCCAATAGGTAATATTTTGAAGCCTTTGGCAATAGTTGCTTCCAAGGAAGACAACTCGACTCTTGAACACGGTTTGGGGCCACTTCTTGCTGTTTTCCACTCCCAAGGAGATGGAGAAGAAGATGACTATATAACCCTTGCAAGCTACCAAGCAAGAAGGGAGTGGTGGGGGCGCAACCCCTCGATTTTGTGCAAACCGAGCAAACCTTGTTGGTTTCTTCAAACTCCTTCAACCATGGAAGGGAAATCCGTGCATGCTCCTTAAAATCAGTCCCCAAAAACTTACAATCACCAATTACCACGCTTTTATAGACCTATGGATGGCTTGGATGTGATTCAAAAAGTGGTCTTCAAAATGGTGTAACCGTTGGATCTTGAAGATAGCTTGGATGGCCGAGATGAGTTTGGTTTTCTTGATCCAATGGTTGTGTGATAACCATGTCATCAATCCTTGGCCTTGTGTTGATTGGAGAACCTCTAAGAATCCCTCAAGTGGCAGCCCATGGTTTAGATAAAGGGTAGTGGTCCCCTCCACTCAAGGTTGGGCCAAAATGGATATATTTTCCTTAAGGCCCATTCCTCCTCTTCCATGCACTCCATGCACTTGCTTTGAACCACTTCCATTCCATCATCTAACTTATCATTCATCTAACCCTAAATGCCTAATATGCATGCTTATAATAAAGTTTAACAAGAAGGCCAATGTTTGCCTCAAAATAAGTTTGAAATAAAAGGTTACAATTAAGGCTCGGAAAGACAAATTCCCATGTGAGCAAATTGGTCTCCTTGCTTGAATTTCCAAGTGATTAAGTGTGTTGGTTGGTCCACATCCGTAGCTTTGGATTCCCACTTCAAGTCTCCCAAGGTGTTCTCCAAGCCTCCACATAATCCATTACCTGCAAAAGAGACAAGAGTGTAAGTGCATAAATTAGATAAATTATGACCTTGGGTCTGAGACCGTGTAATGGGCCTATGGGGCACATCATATGGTAACTCAGAGGTTGATTTTATCTGATCGACTAGAGGCATCATACTTGGAGTTGACTTCAAAGACAATAGATGTACTATTGGCCAAAAGGGAGTGGGTTAGGTCAATAGAAAACCCTAGAGAAAGCTTAAACAAAATTACATCTCAGATATACCGGGGAGAATCTTCTTCGCAACCACAAGAAATAAAAAGACCAGAGGAAAATTTAGATGATCCAAGGAAAGGAAAGAGGCAACGACAAAAGCTAAGGAGAAATTTTTCACAATGTTCCAAGTGTTTAAAAGCCCATCCAGGAGAGTGTGGGCAGTATCTAGGTAAATGTTACCATTGTTTTGAGGATGGCCATTTTGCTCAAGATTGCACCAAACCCAGAGTTTTTCAGTGCTTCAAGTGTAATGAACCAGGACACATGATTAAGGATTGTCCCACTATAAAGAAGATCGAGACGGAGAATAATGATCAACCAGCGGTGACCTCAGGTATGGTATAGTATTGTATGCTTCAATAATCAGGAGTGTGTCAGATATTTATGAAGTATGTTCTAGCGGGATAAAGGTGAGAATATAGTGGGTAAGGCGAGATAGACTTTAGCATGAGAGAGAGAACTATGCGTCTCAAGAAATAAGATAGGATTTGTTATCCTTAGGGACATATATCCCATGAGAGATGAGATTAGACGAGATAGTAGTTAGAGGACATAAGTAACAAACCTTTGGAGTTTTAGAAATATTTAAATCAAAGTGAAGTTTGAAAGTAGCAAAGAAATTATCGGGAGACACCTTAGATTAGTGAAATGTTAGAATTAAGTGTATTTATGGGCGGATAACAAAAAGTAAGTTACGAAGAGTGGGCAATATTTAGATGTAGGGATGTAGGGTACATTCTAGCGTTTAGTTTAAGTAAATGAATGCAAGGGTTGGCAGTATCTAGATGTATGTGAGGGTTTAAGCATTTAAGAAATGGAGACAACAATAGGTAGTTTGTGGGGGAAAAGTTGGTTGAACTTTACGAGAGAAAAACCCAGAGAGGAACCTAACCTAAAGTTGTGAGTGTAATTAATTGTTGGTTAAATTGAGGTCGATATTAGCAGAACTTATTGGCATAGGGGTCGTGTAAGGGTGTTGTATTACTCAATTTCAGAGATAACAATTTAGAGGATGTAGATACACCGGTGGATGGTTAGGAATGTAGGTACCATGATATTCAATCAAAGATGATTGGTGGATAGAGACCTAGATACCCTGATTAGGTAGAGAAAAGCCTAGTCTTTTAATTACGGTGATGTTTTGAGGTTAGAGTAATGAAATTAAGTGGGATGTTAGAATTGAGTTGAAGGTTACTTCATTTTAGAGAAAATTTCATTACTAAGGATATATGAGTAGGTGAGCTATGGATGACTAATCGAAAAAGGTTCGGGATAGATATTTAGAATCTAAGTTGAAAAGCAAAAGAGAATCAAGTAGTTAGTAAAATTTGGAAATTTGGAGAGAATCCCGAGTGAATTTTGAAATTTGTATGAGTATTGAGAAACTGGGAAAGGAGGTTAGGCATTTAGGAATGTATATGAGTGGTCGGTAGAATGAGAGTTGATAGGAATTTTGCACAAGCGATGGTAGGTGCATTAGGAATAAGCCTAAGTCTAAGTTAAAAAGTTTCAAACCATTGAGGTATTAACTAGCCTAGGCTTGTTTCAATAAGTTGAGGATAGGAGATGAAAGGTAGACGAATGACTAGAGTATATTCTAGATTTTGGACGAACTTAGGAAGATGAGTAAAGCTGAAGAACGTAGAGAATAACGGATAAGAAGGAAAGAAAGGTCTTACACATAGATTTTATGAGTAAATGCATTGGAAGGTTAGAATCTGATTCTATACCTTAAGAAAGGATAAGATTTGAGGAAATTATAGAGTTCGAAGGAAAGGAACGGAAATTAACTTCGAATAGTGTTTGAGTGCGTAGAGAGAATATGAAGTTAAAAGTTGGAGGTTTTGGTATTTGGTGATATAGCTAGTTAAATGATAAGATTAAGTATAGGATGTAAGTTAGCATTCAAATGCTATTAGATCCTAAGTAAAGAAAATTTAAATTGTGGCAATACAAGATAGATGAGTTACTAGCTGGCATTATGAATTTTGGAATGGACTTAAGAAAGGGGTAAGTGAGTGAGACAAGCATGTTAGTCAGTAAAGGATTTCATACTCCGTGTGAAACTGAGGCGTTTAGAAGATATTGATAGAAAGGAGCGCAAGTATATACGAAGGTTATACGAGTGAGCTTAGGAGTAAGGATTATGGAAGTTCCATTTGCATTTTGAGTTGAAGTGAAGTGTGTGAACACCATTCGGAGTGTTGGGTGTAAAAGTGGAAAAAGGGTTAGTTAGGTCGAAAAAGGGTTAGTTAGACCTAAGCATTTGAGCATGTTTGGTGTTGCCGGTAGTAGAAGTTAGATAGTACTTGAATGAATGGGGAATAGATTAGATAGTGAGAATTCGGGGTACGGGAACATCGTGGTAAATAGGAGCTAAATGATTTAGAGACGAATTTTTATTTGGGAACGAGTTATAGCAGATATGAAAATTTGTAGAGATTAATAGAGACTGAGGTAAACGTTGGACAAATAAAGGGTAGTTAATGTAATTATGAAAATTCAGAAACTATTTTGAGGATTTAGGGTAAGATAGTATTATTGAGTTCTTAGTGTTACGGTATTGAGGATACTTTGAGAATGACACAAAAATATGATGGAGGAATTAGATAAACTGAGTTTGACAAAAAGTTAAAGTTAGAAAAGATTGAGGGTCTAAGTGATGAGTGCTCAGGTTAGAGTCAACAGACATAGTTTGGAAAGTAACTTTGGAGATGTAGAGTGGAGATGTAGAGAGTTAGCAATACGCGATAGGTGAATTTAGTTAGAGGGAAAACTAGAGTAAAGACCTTAGCGTAGTTGAAGTTGGCAGTGCAATCTCAAGGTCAGGAGAATATCTTGAGGTGAGTAAATTGAGAAATAACAAGGCCAGAAATTTTGAGGACAAAATTTTTGTAAGGAGGGTGAATTGTATCACCCGAGAATTTTCTAATACGTGCGTCGCCTACAATTTGACGTGTTAGGAGAGTTTAATGATACAAATTTGAGGTTATGTATTGAAGAGAAAGTGAATGAGAAGAGGAGTTGAATATTCAAACCAAAGGGTTGAAAAGTCAAACCTATGAACCAATGAAAATTCAAAGGAATTATATGCATTAATTGAGTGGAAAAAAAACATGGGAAAAGGAGGGTCTTTCACGTTAGGAATCCATGGAGATAAGAGAGGGTTGTTTTGCAATTATCAAGAAATTTGTGGGAAGAAATAAAAAAGTAGAAAACTTGTTAGTTAAAAAGGGTAAAAGTTTAAAGTTTGTCATCTTCTTCCCTTGCCCTCCACGATTTCTTTGGGCAGCCATTGAAGCTCCTCCAAGCTTCATTCCATCAAGGTTTTTCAAGGGTTTTCAAGGTAAAAATAAGTGGGTTTTGGTTGTATGCACTTTAGGTGTAGTTTATTAGTGTTTTTATGGGGTTTTGGTGAAGATTGGTTAGGGTTTTGAAACCCTAGATGGAGAGCTCCGAATTTTGAGTTCATTGGCTAGTTTTCTCTCTAGATTTAGTGTTTTAATTGTTGAATGACTTGGGTTAGGTGATTTATGAAGTTCGATTGAAGATTGGAAAGAAGTTACACAAAAACCAGTTTTTAACCTAAAGCGCACCGGTTCTGTTTTTGCCTTTTCGGCTTGGACAAGCGATTTGTTTGGTTGATTTGAGTGTTTCAATGGATAGTTGACGTGTAGAGGTTTCCGAATTGGGGTGGCGCGTCGAAATCTGTTGAAAAACGAGAGAGTTATGACCGTTTGAAGTTTGACGGTCAATTTTGGATAAAAATCGGGTTTGTGTGTTTAATTGTGAGATTGTTTGAGTGTTGGTTAGTTTTAGGTTAAAAAGTGACGGTTAGTTTAAGTTAGTAGATGCTTTAGAATCCTTTAGCGTGTTACTAAGTAACTTTTCGTTATTTGTTAGGTAATCGAGCGTGTACTTTGGTTGGACGAAGTGACAGCACGTTTTTGAAGCAGCCAGGTAAGTAGTGGATGAGTGTTTGTTGCCTTCGGGCCTACACCATGGAACGGTAGGGATTGTTTGTTTGTTTGTTCTTTTTTTGCTTTGTGTCATGCATTGTGTGTCATGCATCATTGTTTTCTAATTGACGAAATCACGTGTTTTACATGCTTGAGTGGTGAGAATGAAACGAAAGATAAGAATTGATTGCAACATGGTCTCAGAGTAGAATAGCTTCGTCGGGCTAGTGGCTCGTTGAGCACCCTGCGAGGGATTTTATTCGAGATGCATGCTAATGTACGTAAGTGTCGTGAGTATGAATGCACAGACCTGCTCGTGCTGATATGCACAGACCTGCTCGTGCTGAAAAGCACACTGGGGATTCCGAATGCCTCGACCTGTTCGTGCTGTAAGGCACACTGGGGATTCTGATTGCCTCGACATGCTCGTGCCGAAAGGCACACTGAGGATTCTACGATCGACAAAGGAGGAGATTCGGTTGGCCGTCCCAGACTGTGTTAGGACGTGTGCCTCCAGTTTAGTTCCGTGGATCAAGGCGTGGCCATCCTGGACTATGTGGGGGCGTGTGCCTACTTGATTCACCTGGAAGGGAAAGATAAATGCAATTGAAACGAAAAGAAAACAACAGAGCGTGTAGAAACTGCATGTTAGGGTTGAGTCGAGCATTTAGTGTGTTATTGTGCATTTCCCTACTTGCTAAGCATTAGGCTTACTTTTGTGTTCTATGGTGTAGGTGACGAGTATATTACAGGTGTGGTAGACAAGACCGCCGAGGATTAGGCAGCAGTCGGGGAGTACGGAGTACGCCGGTGCAGGCTATTATCACTGCGTTTTGACCACTGTCGTCCTCGGGTAGTGTGGGAGGTGAACATTTTGTTGTGGATGGGTTATTTTGTAAGTGTTTTGTAAGATTTTGTTTTCAATAGAAGTTAGGATAAAAGTTAGGAAAAAGGTGAACGATTTAGTGTAAATGTTTTCGTAAATGTTGTAAGGTTTGGTTGTAAATTGTTTCGTAAGTATTTTTGGAAAGTTTTCGAGTCAATAGTGTTGTTGGATTGTTGGGTAAGGTCATAAATGGTTGGGGTTTGAAATAGCATGATTTCTGGTTTTAAATCGCAGGTTTTGGTTTATCGGATTTTAGGTGTTACGCCGTCCGTTTTCATTTTAAACTAAATAACGTCGGGTTATGTTTGCTATTTTTTTTATTATCCGTTTTAAGTCGGTTTTCCACAATTTTTACGGGACTTGAAGATTTGTGTGTCGGGAATGTGTGGTTAAAATTTCGGAATTTTTTGAAGTGTTTAGCTTGGAGAAAATTGATGAAAAAGGGGTGAGGGTCGGCTGGGAGTGCAGGGGCGATCGCCAGCCAGCCTCTCTGGTACTGTAGCACCAGAGAGGGTGGCAATCAATAGCCACTATTTTATATAAAAAAAAAAAAAAAACATTAAATTTTAATGTTTTCAAATTTTCCTATTTCGAACTGGTTTTAACCCGACATTTTCTAACGCATTTTAACTGTATTTTGGGCACACTTTCTAACAAAACTCGAGGGTTTGAAAAACCCGAAAACGAGTCGAAAAATTTATGAAAATTATTTTAAATGTTGTTTTAAAAACGGGAATGGTTTGCAAAGTGACGCACCGAGCCGGGATGGGTTCGGGTCGTTACATTTAATGTCTGCAAAATATTTAAAATTTCCATGGTAAAATTATCTAAATCATAGTTCGCAGTATTTCGTCTCAGCTTGATATTTGCAACACTTTCAATAATAGAACTCATGACATCACATTGAGAGAAACTTAATCAGAAATTCTTGTGTGTGTACATGCTCAAACTCATTCTCGTTTAACTGATAGATCTATAATTGTGTCTTATGAGAAGAGAAATCAAAAATACCTCTCAGAGTCACTCCATCCACTCTTATTGTTCATCAGTCTTGCCCATTATTTACTAATAACAAATATGAGTAAACAGAATAAAAGTCGATAGGTCTTTAATTAACCTTGTAATGTAAGGCAGGGTTTATAAGGTAGGAAATTTTTGGCTTCAAGCGAAACTCTAGAACACAATCCATCCTTATGCCACCCTCACTCCTTACACTCACTTGAACTCTTTTCTAATCAGTTAACTCAATAATCCCCCCAAACTTGTCTCACTCTCTATTTTTCAAAACCAATTCCTTTGTCAATGTCTTTACTAACAAACATAAAATACAAATAATAACAATAACAACAAATTAAATAGCATATAAGAAATTGTTCTACAACTGAACAATTCAACCTTTCAATAACTTTGATTTTTTTTTTCACGTTTTTTTTTTTTGTTTTTGTTTTTTTTTCACAACTTTAATCACTGAAAAACATAAAAGAAGAATAAATAAAATCCTAAAATACTAACAACTTAGACAATTGACAAAAGAATTAGTTATGATTCTCACCACTACTTTCTCCAACTCTCCCCATAATATGTACCCACAACCCTGTGCTCAATAAACAGGATAGTCAAAATAATTTCAGGGTAGGCTAAGTTAGGGTTGACAACATAGTGGTAAATAAAGGTTTAAATAGGAGACTAAGTGTGCCATTTAAATGACACAAATGAGGTATGTCAATAAAAGTTCAAATAATTCAAAAATGGCCTAAGTCATTCTCTTAATTTTGCAAAAATCACAATTTGTATTCATGAATGCTGGGCAAAACCAAGAACAATTTAATACTCACTAATCACTCACTAAATTTAAATGGAGCTCACTCCCTTTCAGTGTTTACCCTCAAGCACTCCCTTACTGTGTTTAGGCTCTCGATCTCAAGACAACAATTTATATCATTATCAGCTAAATTTAAATAAGAATGAACATTTCCACACAAACAAGTCTAACTTCCTAAGCTCCAATCAATGCTACTATCACAAATCATACTATCTCAGAATCTATTCAGAAGTTGAAACAGACATTGATCAAAGGTGCAGTCATCGACACTTTAAACAAATGAAAGAAATAATTATACCATAGAATCCAAAATATTAAGCAGACTTACTAATCTAAACATGTTTATAAATTTAATTAAAAACTAAAAAAAATAATATCCAAATAAAACCCCCCCAAACTTAATATAGACATTGTCCTCAATGTAAAAAATAGGGTAAAAGTAGCGTACCTCATAACGTCTCGGGTTGGTCGTCAGCGTTGTGGAGCTTCGTTCGAATGAGCCATCTATCAGGAAGCTTTCTCTTTCTCTTGCTCTTTTTTTTTTAATAATAATAATAATAATAATGAAATAAAATAAAATAAAAATAAAAATAAACAAGATTAATGCAAACAAAAATTGAAATAACGAACTAAAAAGGATACTTGGGTGGGTTGCCTCCCACCAAGCGCTTGTATTTATTGTCGACAGCCCGACAGTATACTTCTTCATGTTGGGTCGAGATATATAATAGATTTTGCACTTTTAACTGTACCGTCCCAATATGGTGTCCATCGTTGCCCATTTACCAACTTATCATGTGCCAGAAGCTTTCTGTAGTCTGGTGGTTTCTTAATAGGTGGTATGACCCGTAATGTCGACTCCCTCAAATTTTCAGCGTATTGCATCCCATTCAGCTCAAGGGAGATGTTAGGTTGATGTGAAGCTTCCCTTGGTACAGTGTTAGAGAGTTCCACCTGAAATATGTCATCACTAGTTATTGGGTACTCCATTGATTTATATACCTTGAATGTTACCTCTTCATCTTGTACGTGCAGTTTGAGCTCCCCCTTTCTAAGATCAATTACAGCACCTCCTGTTGCTAAGAATGGTCGACCTAATATTATCGGGATGTTATGATCTTCTTCCATATCAAGAACCACAAAATCAGCAGGAAAAATAAACTTGTCGACTTTGACAAGGACATCTTCAATCACCACATATGGATGCTTAATAGAACGATCAGCCATCTGTAGAAATACACTTGTGGGCTTTACTTCACCAAGACCAAGCTTTTGAAAAATAGATAATGGCATTAAATTTACACTAGCTCCCAAATCACACAATGCCCGCTCAAAAATTGACTTCCCAATTTCACATGGAATAGTAAAACTTCCTGGATCCTTTAACTTTTGTGCAAGTTTCCGTTGAATAATAGCACTACATTCCTCTGTCAAAGCGATTATACTGCCTTCTTCGATCTTACACTTATTAGACAAAATATCTTTAAGAAACTTTGCATATTTAGGCATTTGTTCAAGGGCCTCGGCGAATGGATATTTGATGTGGAGCTTTTTGAACACGTTCAAGAATTTTTCAAACTGTTTATCCAACTTTGTATTTTTCAGGCGTTGTGGGGAAGGAACTTTTGGGATGATCTCCTTTGGAATTTGAGGTGGAGCTTCAAGTAGCTCTTGATCCTTTGGTGTGGACTCGGATGATGACAAATGCATTCCGTCATGTGCGACCACTTTCTTATTTTCTTTGACGCAATTTTCAATAACTTTTCCACTCCTAAGTGTGATGTCATTGCATTGGTCTCTGTGGTTGATTTCAGTGGAACTGGGCAATGTACCTTGTGGGCGTCCATTTAGTGCAACTGCCATCTGGCCCATTTGCGTTTCTAAGCTTCGAATTTGGGCCGACTGGTTCTGTAAGGTGGTTCTTGTTTCAGTCATAAATTTATTTGTATGCTCCCCTAATTCGGCGATTAGGTTGCTAGTGCGCTCACCCATTTTTACAATTAGATCCTCCAAATTAAATCTTCTTTCTTGAAATGGAGGTGTCGGTTGATTAACTTGTGGCATCTGAATGGCGTTGTTCGGGTTCTTCCACGAAAAATTCGGGTGATTGTTGCGTGGGCCATTATAATAGTTACTTGAATTTTGAGTAGTCAGTCTATTATAATTTCCCACGTATTGGGCCTGTTCAGATGAACTCCTAGCCATTTGGTTCCCTTGCTGACAGTTTTCACTAGCATGTGGTCCTTGGCACCATTGACATTGTATGATCGGGGAATGAATTGCATTAAATGGAGCTTGATTACCTTGGATGTGCCGAGTGAAGGATGTAATTTGTGTAGTTAATGCTTTTATTGCATCCATTTCTGGGGTATTTGAATGCTTCCTCAAAATCTGACGTTCAACCGGGCACTGATCATTAGTAAAGGATAACTCCTCTAACAGGTCGAATGCCTCCACTTCTGTCTTTTGAAGTATTGATCCACCGGCTGCAGAGTTGACAAGAGTCCGTGTAGAAGGTGATAGGCCGATGAAGAACATTTGTATTTGCATCCATTGTGGTAGACCGTGTTGGGGGCATTTTCGTAAAAGTTCTTTGAATCGGCCCCATGCTTCGTAGACCGTCTCGCCATCGAATTGATTAAAGTTGTTAATTTCGTTGCGGAGTTTTGCCATTTTTTCAAAGGGAAAAAATTTAGATAGGAATCTTTGAACTAATTCATTCCACGTTGTAATTGAATCCGGGGGTAAGGAATTTAACCAGTTCTTAGCGCGATCTCTTAGTGTAAAGAGGAACAACCTAAGTCTAACAGCGTCATCAAAAACATTATGATATTTAAACGTGTCACAGACCTCAACGAAACTTGCAATATGATCTTTTGGATCCTCGTTAGGCAGACCACAGAATTGATATTGCTGAATCATTTGTATGGTTCCCAGCTTTATTTCAAAATTGTTGCACGTGATCGCAGGTTTTTGAATTGCTGATTGAACCCCATCTATAGATGACATGACATAATCGAGCAATGTCCGTCTCTCGACTTCGGCCACTTCGATCATCTATTGTAAATCTGCGTTTTGCTCGCCTGCCATCGTTGTCTGCCTTGTTTCCCTATGATTTCTTTGACAGGTTCGTTCAATTTCAGGGTCGATAGGTAACAGGTTGGCAGTACCAAATTTTCGTATGCACCTGCAAGAGCAAATGCAACGAATTAATTAAACAGTCCAAATTAAAACAAAAAATAACATAATTAAATATTAATAAAAATAATCCCAGGCAACGGCGCCAAAAACTTGTTGCGAAAAATCGTGATACGCAAGTGTACGTGTCGCACAAGTAATATAGTTTATAAGAGTCGAATCCACGAGGAATAGTTTTACTAAAATATTAAATTAAGTTAATTTTAAATTAATTGGACTAAAACACTTTAATTTTTATTAAAAAGATTTGATTTTTATTTTATTTTAAATTAAACAATTAAATAACTAAAATAATTGAAATAAACGAATTAGAAAACTAAAATAAATGGCAGGAAAATAATTAAAGATTTGGTAAATATCAAGAAAGAATCTAGGGATTCTGATTTCACATCCACTTTCCTATTTAATATCCCTAATTTAGTTAATATTTCCTAATCCTACGTGTTGATAGCGATTTTTCTATTTTAATTATTATTCTCTCCCGAGCTATAATATTATTATCCAACTAACAGGTTATCACCTTCCGGTCTCAAACTCAAATCAGTTGAATACATTAAGTGCAAAAAATCATAAAACTACATAAAAGTCCTAGCTATCCCTAGTCTAGAATCAGTTTATGGTAAACTCATCAATGACCAGTTATTTCGCAACTTCCGTCTTTTGAAACAACCCTAAAAATCTTAACTTTGGTGATCAGGCAAAATTAAGCATGAAGAACAGACAAGAATACTCAACACGATATCGGAAAAAGGAAAATAAAAACTAAATTAGAAATATTAAACAGTCGAGTTTCAGTTACATCATAACCCTAGAAAATAAATTTAGTTCATACTAAAATAAAGAAAAACAACAAGAATAATAAAGAAGTTCATAGTTCAGAAGAGAAAGAGAAAGAAAAACTATGCTGAAATTCAATTCTCGAAGCTCTCGCTCCGTTCTGGTCTCTCGCTAGGGCTGCTCTCCCTCCTTTCTGAATGAATCCAATTAGGTTAACATATAACCTATTTATCAATTAATTTGAAGCCCAGCCCACAATCATCTTCGACGGCTAAGATTTAAACAAGCTTCAACGGTCCAGATTCAAACACCTCCATCAATTAAAATAGCCGATTGATTAACGGTTGAGATTAAAACAATTAAAATATCCGATCGATCGACAATTGCTTGCTTTTCTTCGAGAATGATTTCACCGAAACCTGTAATTCTCCAATTTTTCTACATACTCACCAAATACATCAAAATTTTTATATACTTTGAGTAAAACTCATCAATTCAAGTATTAAAGAGTACAATAAAGTGTGTAAAATACACACTTATCAAGAAGAAAAAAGTTGCATCCACCTGTCGCTAAACGACAAAGAGTGAAGTCGCTCAAAAACTACTTCATC
The DNA here is from genome assembly GCA_022432975.1 of Begonia masoniana. NCBI lineage: Eukaryota > Viridiplantae > Streptophyta > Magnoliopsida > Cucurbitales > Begoniaceae > Begonia > Begonia masoniana. Next base: position 11,195,985 of record CM039508.1, on the reverse strand, counting down.
CGATTGCAAAACGACGAAAGCGGAGTCGTTCAAAGAGCTATATCATCCGCCAGCTAAACGACAAAAATGAAGTCGTTCAAAGAACATCATCCGATGGCGTTCAAAGATTTATCATTCTCCAGCTAAATGACAAAAATGAAGTCGTTCAAAGAACATCATCCGATGGCGTTCAAAGATTTATCATTCGATTGCTAAACGACAAAATGATTCATCATCCGATGGCATTCAAAGAACATCATCCGATGGCGTTCAAAGATTTATCATCTGATAGCATTTTAAAGCTACATCATCCGATAGCGGTTCAGCTTGTTAAAGCTACGTCTTCCGAAAGCCGTTCAGCTTGTTAAAGCTACATCATCCGATACCAATTCAACATTTTAAAGCTGCATCATCCGATACCGATTCAACATTTTAGAGTCGCATCATCCGTTGGCGTTTCAAGGTGCTTCTGCTGATAGCATTTTAAAGTCTTCCACCGGTGATCTGCTGCCAGAATTCAAAATAACCGCGAAGCTACAGTGACGTCGTCCAAAGCCTTAACTCCAGACCATTAATGGCCGACGAGCGAAAGCGACTCCAGAACGCAACGGCTAGCTGTCAAAATACGGAAGCTTCTCCAATGGTAATATATTTCCTTATTCAGTAAGAAGCATTAAATGAAGATAGCCGATTAGCAGACAGAGTATTTAAGCATAGAAGATAGCTCGAAGAAACAACTTTTTTGCAAAAATCATTCCTGAGCCCTAACGAGCGATATACTTCATACTCTGTATTTTTCTTCTATACCTCTTGATTTTAACTTGAGAATTAATCTTTGTGAGAGGGTAGTTTGTGCTTGAAATTTACAAACTCAAAAATCTGTATAAGGCAGTGGATTGTCGCCCGTGAAGAACAATCCAGAATTGTAAAAGGCAGTAGATCGGAGTCCAGAATTTCGATTTGTTTCTTCTTGTGAGGAGAAGGTTAAGGATTTTCAAAGAGAAAACCTTGAAGCGTGGATGTAGGCAGTTTTTGGCCGAACCACGTAAAAACACTGGTGTCAATTTCTCTTACTCTCTCTTTTATATTTGCTGTTGTTTTGTTTACTGTTAGTTTAAGAAAATTAAAAAGGTCTAATTCACCCCCCTCTTAGACAATCTCGATCCTACAATTGGTATCAAAGAAAGGTTAATCATTGTCTAAGTTGCGTTTGAATATTCTGTGAGATATATTTACTATGGTATTCAACGCAAACACCTCACACACTGAGGGTCAGTCCATTTCTCGTCCACCACTGTTTGATGGCAGTGATTATGTGTATTGGAAGGCAAGAATGAGAATATTCGTTCAAGCCATGGACTATGAGATTTGGAGTATAATAGAGAATGGTCCTTTCATTGCCAAGAAAACTGTAGATGGGAAAAGTATCCCTAAGGACTTTACTGAATTAACTGAGTCTGATAAGAGAAATCTGAGCCTTAATGCCAAAGCCATAAACACCCTATACTGTGCACTAAATCGTGATGAATTCAATAGAGTTCAAGGGTGTGAAAGTGCTCAAGAAATATGACACTTACTGGAAGTCACACACGAGGGTACAAACCAAGTAAAGGAGAGCAAAATGAGTATGTTAGTACACGAGTATGAATTATTTTCAATGGAAAAGGATGAATCTATATCCTCTATGTTTACTCGTTTTACCAATATTACTATTGGCTTAAAAGTGCTTGGTAAGACTTATTCAGGAGAAGAACTTGTAAGAAAGATCCTTCGGTGTCTACCAAGAGCTTGGCAATCGAAAGTGACAGCCATTCAAGAAGCTCGGGATCTGAAGGTTCTCAAGATTGAAGAGCTCATTGGCTCTCTCATGACACACAAGATAACCATGAGAGCAAATGAGAAGGAAGATCTCAAGGAGAAAGAGATCAGCAAGAAAAAGGACATTGCTCTCAAAGCCTCATCAAGCAAGCAAGAGGAATCAGAAGAAGAAGAAGATGATGAGGATATTGCACTCATCACTAGGAGGTTCAGCAAATTCCTCCAAAGAAAAAGGATGCAAGGAAGGAGATTTTCAAAAGGTGAAAAGTCTCAAAGAGAAAAGGAATTCGTATGTTTCGAGTGTGGGAAGCCTAGCCATATGAAGGCAGACTGTCCACAAGCCAAGAAGAATCCCAAGAAGTTTAAGAAGAAGGCTATGAAGGCAACTTGGAATAACAGTGAAGGTGACACTTCCTCAGAAGAGGAAGAGGTTGCCAACCTGTGCTTCATGGCACACGAGGATAAGGTTAGTTCCTCCTCTTCCAGTTTTTTAAGTGATAATGATAGTGATAATGAAGATGGTGAACTAATAGATGCATTTAATGATCTGGTAAAACAATTTAGCATGTTAAAGACCAAATACAATTCATTGAAAAAGGAAAATGCAAGTCTAATCGAGAAGCATGCAAATGAACATAATCAGCATGAAAAAGAAGTTTCTGAACTTAAAAAGAAAAATGAGATGATGAATAATCTTGTTCAGAAATTCACTTATAGTAGTAAACAACTGAACATGCTGATTAGTGATCAAAGAATGACCTTTGATAGAGCAGGCATTGGATATAATGGGAGTAGTAAAAAGAAAGTATATAAAAATCACTTTGTTAAATCTACTATTTGCCATGCTTGCAATGAGGTAGGACATAAATCCTATGTATGTCCTTTTAAAACAGGAAAAAGTAAACTTGGTAGTAAATTACAATGGGTTCCTAAAGGAACCAGACCTAACACTAGGACCCAAAAGGTTTGGGTACCAAAGAAGACAACTTGATCTTCTGTTTTGCAGGTTGACTGTTCTCCTGAAAGAAATCAATGGTACCTCGACAGTGGATGCTCGAGGCATATGACAGGAAACTCAACCAAGTTTGCAGTTGTCAACAAGAAGAAAGAAAGTGTTACTTTTGGTGGAAACCAAAAGGGCAAAATTGTTGGCATCGGCAATATAGGTAACAACCTTAATCCTATTATTGAGAATGTGTTATTAATTGATGGATTAAAGCATAATCTACTTAGTATTAGCCAGTTATGTGATAAAGGATATAAGGTGACTTTTAAGTCAAACTCTTGCATAATTAAGGATGTTTCAAATGGCAAAATTCTGTTTACTGGCTATAGGAAAGAAAATATTTATATCATTGACTTAGATAATATTGTGTGCAATGATGAAAAATATTTTGCTGCTAATTCTTCTAATGACTGCTGGACTTGGCATAGGAGATTAGGACACGTAGGGATGGATACCTTAGCTAAGATTACTAAGGAGAATTTAGTTAGAGGGATCCCTAAGATATCCTTTGAGAAGGATAAGGTCTGTGAAGCCTGCCAAATGGGTAAGCAGATCAAAAGTTCCTTTGCATCAAAGAATGTAATTTCTACTTCTAAGCCTCTCCAACTCCTTCATATGGACCTTTTCGATCCTTCTAATATAGCCAGTTTAGGAGGCAAATTCTATGCTTTTGTCATTGTTGACGATTTTTCTAGATTTACTTAGGTTTATTTTCTGAAGTCAAAGGATGAAACATTTGATATTTTCTCTAGCTTTAGGAAAAAAGTTCAAAATGAAAAGGAACTCACCATTATTGCTATTCGTAGTGATCATGGTGGAGAATTTGAGAATGAAAAATTTGAGCTCTTGTGTCTCAAGTATGAAATTGAGCACAATTTTTCCTCCCCTAAAACCCCTCAGCAAAATGGTGTTGTTGAGAGGAAAAATAGGTCTCTCCAAGAGCTAGCACGGACTATGCTCAATGAGAATTCCCTTCCTAAGTATTTCTGAGCTGAAGCTGTGTCAACAGCTTGTTATGTGCTTAATCGGGTCTCTATAAGACCTATTCTAGAGAAAACTCTCTATGAGCTTTGGAATGGTAAAACTCCATCTGTTAAGTACTTTAGAGCCTTTGATTGTAAGTGCTTCATTCTGAACACTAAGGATAACTTAGGAAAGTTCGATTCCAAATCTGATCTTGGAATTTTTCTGGGTTATTCTCTTTCCAGTAAAGCATATAGGCTGTTCAATAGGAGAACTCTGGTTGTTGAGGAATCTGTTTATGTTAACTTTGATGAGTCCCTTCAACTCACAATCAATGTGGATGAGGATGACTCTTTAGAAAAGCATCTAGATTCCCTATCTTTAGACAAGCCTACTGATCCTCATCTAGGTGATAAATCCTTAGAACCCTCTTCAAATTCTTTAGAAATTGTTCCTGTGAAGGATGAAATTCCTGCTCTTCCTAGGGATTGGAAGTATTTCAAAGATAATCCATTAGATGAAGTCTTAGGAGATCCTTCCTTAGATGTAAAGACTAGATCTTCTCTTAGGAACCTCTGTGCCAATGTGGCATTCATTTCTCAAGTAGAGTCTAAAAAATTTGAAGAGGCCGAGAATGATGAAAATTGGATTATGGCTATGTAGGAAGAATTAAATCAATTTGAAAGGAGCAAGGTATGGGAACTTGTTCCACGGCCTAAGGATCATCCCATTATTGGAACAAAATGGGTTTACAAGAATAAATTGGATGAAAATGGGATTGTAGTTAAAAATAAGGCTAGATAGTTGCTAAGGGATACTCCCAAGAAGAAGGTATTAACTTTGAGGAATCCTTTGCCCCTGTAGCTAGACTAGAGTCAATCAGAATGCTCTTAGCTTTTGCTTGCTACAAAAACTTCACACTCTTTCAAATGGATGTAAAGAGTGCATTCTTAAATGGTTACATCACAGAAGAAGTTTATGTAGAGCAACCCTTAGGTTTTGAAGCCTTTAATAAACCCGAACATGTATACAAACTAAGGAAAGCTCTTTATGGACTTAAGCAGGCTCCTAGGGCTTGATATGATAGATTAAAGAATTTCCTTGAGGAAAGGAATTTCAAAAAGGGTAACACCGATTCAACTCTATTTACCATGCAAAAGGATGAAGACATTCTGTTAGTTCAGATCTATGTCGATGACATTATTTTTGGATCAACTAATGTCACAATGTGTAATGAATTTTCCTCCCTCATGCAAAGTGAATTTGAAATGAGTATGATGGGGGAGTTGAAATTCTTCTTAGGTTTTCAGATCTGTCAATCTCCTGATGGCATTTTCTTCTGTCAAGAAAAATACATCAAGGAACTTTTGAAGAAATTTGGTTTAGAATCTGTTAAATCTTCTAGAACTCCCATGAGTACCACAACTAAATTGGACAAAGATGAAAATAGAATAAATGTGGACATTAAGAAATATCGTGGTATGATTGGTTCATTATTATATTTGACTGCTAGCAGGCCAGATATTCTATTCAGTGTTTGCCTTTGTGCTAGATTTCAAGCTGCCCCTAAGGAGTCTTATTTAACTGCTGTCAAAAAAATTTTCAAATATTTGAGTGGGACTTATGACTTAGGTCTATGGTATTCGAAGGGCACCTCTTTTGATCTAATAGGATACTCAGATTCTGACTATGCTGGTAGTCTAGTTGATAGGAAAAACACCAGTGAAACATGTCAATTCCTTGGTGAATCTTTAGTTTCCTGGTATTCTAAGAAACAAAATTCTGTTGCATTGTCAACTGCTGAGAGTGAATATATTGCTGTTGGCAGTTGTTGTGCACAAATGTTGTGGATGAAGCAAACTCTAGAAGATTACAATCTGTTTTATAATAGGATTCCTATTAGGTGTGACAACATCAGCGCTATAAACATTTCCAAAAATCCAATCCAACATTCTAGAACTAAGCATATCGATGTTAGATATCACTTCATAAGAGATCATGTTCAAAGAGGTGATATTTCCTTGGAATTTGTCAACTCTGCAAATCAATTGGCTGATATCTTTACAAAACCTTTAGATGAGAAAACCTTCTGTAATATCAGAATAAGATTAGGTCTTATTCAGTGTGAGAATCGTTAAGGTTCTTTAATTCCTTCTGCTTTTGCTGTTTACATCGCCCGCTCCTTTACTTTTCACCGGAAGATATGCATCATCCGTTTATCGGAAGATGTCTATGTACCGGAAGATATTTTTTTTAATCTGCTGACACGTATATTCCATCGGGTGATATCCGATCACCACGTTTTGTCTTCTCTCAGTCGGGCGATGCCCTAATTCATTTAAACTCTGTTTTTCTTTCAAAAACGCTTCATTTTTCGCACTCTTTCAGAAATCCCTGCTTCCAATCTTTTCTCTCTAGGTTCTCTTCTTCGATTCGCTCAAATGGCTTCATCGTCTCGTGCAGTCCCCGAACCGGCCAAGAAAAAGGCCAAAGTCTCAGCTCGTTAGCCACGAGAGATTCCTCGTGCAAATAGTTGGCCATCTTACTTTTTCCTCACTCAGGCTGCAGAGACAAGGTATCACGATGACTTTAAACATAAGAAGTTGATTCCAAGTCGTGGTATTATTCCTGACGATTTAGTTGGTTTAAATTTGATTGTAACCTTAACGGATATTGGCTTAATGGGGTTGTTCGATGTTGAATCTTTCTATTACCCCTCTGCTATTCACATGTTTTATGCCAATCTTAGTTATCCTTCTGATCAATCTACTATTTCGAGCTATGTGTATGGAAAACACATAGTTATAACCTTTCAATCCTTAAATGTGCTTCTGGAGAGTCCTCATTTAGATAATCATACTAAATTCTATACGACAGAACAAGACCCCCCATTTCTTGACACTCATGAGGGGCATTTATTTTTGAAAGAAATTGTCCTAGACCCGAACAATATCCCAAATTCTTTGAAGAGAAAACACTTAACTGTTTGAGCTCGACTGTTTCATCAAATGATCGGATATAATGTTATTCCTAAGGGTGGTCATTATGATGATATTAGTAGCATGAAATTTTTCGTTCTTTTTGCTATCTTCCAAAAGACTCCCTTTGATATAGGTTTCATTATCTTAAGACGGATGATACAGAGTGTCACCTCCAGAACCACTTCTTTTCCCTATAATCTTCTTCTCATGAAGATCTTTCAGAAGTTTGATGTAGAATTTCCCGAGGACGAGGATCCTACATGCCTTAAAACGTCCAGCTATTACTCTACCTCTACTTTGAACAGAATGGGAATCAAAAAGAATAGACTAGGAGATTTTGTTATGGATCAGTCTAAGAAAAGGGCTACTAAGGTAGCTGCTGTCAGAAAAGGAAAGAGGAAACTGATTCTGGTTGAAGAGTCATCAACTCAAGAAGGCGATGGTGATTCAGAGATCCCTGCTTTTGATATTTCTCCTTCTCGTTCTCTGGTATCTCGCCCCCACCTTCCTCCACCAGTGCCAAGGAATCCTGCTCCTAGTGTTTCTCCAGATCTTGACGTGCATCCTTCAATTATACACGAGTACTGGCAGTGGCTTAAGAACTTAGCTTCACTTAGATAATTTCTTTTGTAACCAGCTTTACATTTTTTTTGTTGTTGCACATTGGTACAATTGTCTCTTTTTTCTTATTTTTTTTTATAATGTCAATGGGGGAGAAAGTGTTTGATTGTCTTTGATTGATGTTGTGTTGAGAAATTAGTTTGATTGATGCTGTGTTGAGAAATTAGTTGATTTGTGTTTGAAATTGGAACGTATGCATATGCTGTGGGGGAGCTAGGATTATGGGGGAGAGTAATGTTTAATCAAATTTATACTCATAGATTGTCATCATCAAAAAGGGGGACATTGTTGACTTAAATGGTGCTTAAGTCTAACTAAGTTTTTGATGATGTATTTGAATGTTAAGTATGTAATTTGATTATGTTTATTAAATGAGAATATTGAATTATGCATGTGATTTAATCTGTTGGAAATGCCCTTGGAAAGGGTATTTTAGTAGTCTAACAATTGTGATTAAGTGTACAGGGCTAAATAGTTTAACAGGGCTGAAAAATCGATAAACAAAGTGTACATCAACCGATTGAAGAAGAAAAGAGTTGCATCTACCTGTCGCTAAACGACAAAAAGTGAAGTCGCTCAAAGACTACTTCATCCGATCGCAAAACGACGAAAGCAGAGTCGTTCAAAGAGCTATATCATCCGCCAGCTAAACGACAAAAATGAAGTCGTTCAAAGAACATCATCCGATGGCGTTCAAAGATTTATCATCCGCCAGCTAAACGACAAAAATGAAGTCGTTCAAAGAACATCATCCGATGGCATTCAAAGATTTATCATCCAATTGCTAAACGACAAAATGATTCATCATCTGATGGCGTTCAAAGAACATCATCTGATGGTGTTCAAAGATTTATCATCCGATAGCATTTTAAAGCTACATCATCCGATAGCGGTTCAGCTTGTTAAAGCTACGTCTTCCGAAAGCGGTTCAGCTTGTTAAAGCTACATCATCCGATGTCACAACCCGTACCCGTGAGAAATCATTTTTTTTTAAACTTTAATTTTAACTGTACTTAAGCGAAATCTAAATCGGAGTAAAAGTCGAAATAGAAATCGGAATTCGTTTAGTAAATCTTTTGGTTCAATTAAGAAAATCATTAAAACTTAAAACAAACAAAACATTTAAACTATTAATTAAATAATAAAATTTAAACTCTTTTTTTTTTTGTAAGGGGCGATCGAACGCTTGATGTTATGCGATCGGGCGCCCCTTGCACTGCCGCCCGAACGCTTATCCTCAAGCGTTCGGTCGGTTCACGTTCTGTTTCCAGAACGTGAAATCCGACTCCCAAACCAATCGAACGCCACTCTACCCGCGCACAGTCGCCAAACTCTCTGGAAAACCCGAGAGTTTTGCGTTCCAACTCCTCTCCTTCTGCGATCCGTCGCCCTGCTCACCACATTCATCCACTTAACCTACACAAAACACAACCCAAAACATACAACGCACAAAACACTACCACTCATTTCCCTTTACTCCCAAAATCTTATATATCTCATAAAATACTCTCTAAACCTAACATTTACTCAAATGCTCAAAACAACACAATTTACGTTAAACATAATCGAATTTCATAAAAACGAACCGCGTGGTTCCGTTTAAAAGTTTAACATTTTCCTCCTGTTAGAATAACGTCAAAACATTTCAAAACACTGTACGTTATCTATACGATCACCAAGCATCCTGAAAATGTATCTAAACATACCAAAAATTCATACTTTTCACCATTAATCCCTGAACATCAAAAAGACTCTCAAAACTTCTAACCGTGAGTCACCAACCTAACCAAAACACAAGCCACCGCCACGAGCTCCACCCATCGACCGCTACACTTGATCGTCGAAAGGAGGTTCCTCACCTTCGTTCTCGTCACCTACATCATACAATAACTACATTAAGCCTAATGCTTAGTAAGGAGCGTACTAAACATAACATAACATATTTGCATGACATTTGTAAAACCGTTTCGTTTCGTTTCATTTTGTAAAACCTTTTTCATATTCCGTGAAAAACATTCCTTTAGTCCCGTGAGAAACATTCATTTAGTCCCGTGAGAACAATCATTTAGTCCCGTGAGAACAATCATTTAGTCCCGTGAGAAACATTCATTTAGTCCCGTGAGAAAACATACATTTAGTCCCGTGAGAACAATCATTTAGTCCCGTGAGAACAATCATTTAGTCCCGTGAGAAAACATACAGTCAGACCCGTGAGAAACATACATCGTTCTTTCATTTAACTTTTCATAAAATCATGTTCATAAACAGTTCGTATACATTTTACTAAAACATGATGCATGAGGAGACATACACGTAAGGAAAACCTATCACATGAGCACTAACCTACACGTAAGGAAGACCTATCGCACGAGCACTACCACATAACTAAGGCACTACTTAACTGTCAACCTTTCCTTAACTACTCGTCTTCCACCAACCTCTATAATCACTTTCTTCACAACAGTTCAACATTATCAACATTGTACGACGTAGGGCCTTAGTGGCCGGAAAGCCTAACGCTCACTTACCTGGCGTCCTAAATAAGCCGAGCACCGTCCTTTGAGCTTGGGTTACCTAGAGCATTCAACAATACATCGTTAATATCGACTTTCAAACATCGAATCTAAACAATCGACTTCTCTAGCTAGGACAAATCCTTCTAAAAACTCTAATCCTTTTCTTTTGGGCATTTCATCGAACACTTAGTGTTCATTAACTTTAAAACTCCTTTAATGGTGTTTCACCAACCTCCAACAACCTAGATCTCACATAAAACTTCATCCAATTCCATTAATCTACTCCAACAACTTAGATTTAACATTAAACATCATCAATGAGTAATAAATAAACAACCCTAACTATTTCTAACAAAACCCCTAATTTTCTTTACAAACCCTAACTCGAAATCACTCCAAAACGACAAATAGACTTAACCAAAACGTAGAGCTTACCCTAAGAGTCGAGTTGGGGAAGAAACTTGGAGGAGAAAACGCCAGAAATCGGAGGAGCGATCGAATCGTGGAGATGGCGATGGGGAAAGGAATAAATCGCGAGGGAGAAGAAGACTCGCGTGCTGGAGAGGAGAAGTGAGAAGAGAGAGAGAGGGTCTTTTGGTTTTTAATACAAATTTTGACTTTGACAATTACCTAAATGCCCCTTTGATATTTCCTTAGCTTAAATCATCATTCCGTCTATTGATTTAACTTCTCCAAAATTCCCTTATTCCTCCAAATATTCCTATCTATTCTTAGAGTTCTAACAAAACTCACCGTTCCCAAAACGGACTTATTTTGCTATTTTTACAAATTGATATACTAAAAGGGTAAAACGGGAACTCTAGCATTACTCTTCTCGATTTGGGTTTCTAAAATTTCACTTATTCTTCTACAAATCCCCATAAATTTCTAGAGTCCTAATAAAACTATCCGCTCGCAAAACGGATCTAATTTACTTATTTACGAAAATAGCCATGGAGCGGAAACCCGAAAAACTCGGGTGTTACATCCGATACCGGTTCAACATTTTAAAGCTGCATCATCCGATACCGATTCAACATTTTAGAGTCGCATCATCTGATGGCGTTTCAAGGTGCTTCTGCCGATAGTATTTTAAAGTCTTCCACCGATGATCTTCCGCCAGAATTCAAAATAACCGCGAAGCTACATTGATGTCGTCCAAAGCCTTAACTCCAGACCATTAATGGCCGACGAGCGAAAGCGACTCCAGAACGCAACGGCTAGCTGTCTAAGTACGGAAGCTTCTCCAACGGTAATATATTTCCTTATCTAGTAAGAAGCATTAAATGAAGATAGCCGATTAGCAGACAAAGTATTTAAGCATAGAAGATAGCTCGAAGAAACAACTTTTTTGCAAAAATCATTCATGAGCCCTAACGAACAATATACTTCATACTCTGTATTTTTCTTCTACACCTCTTGATTTTAACTTGAGAATTAATCCTTGTGAGAGGGTAGTTTGTGCTTGAAATTTACAAACTCAAAAATCTGTATAAGGCAGTGGATTGTCGCCCGTGAAGAACAATCCAGAATTGTAAAAGGCAGTAGATTGGAGCCCGAAATTTTGATCTGTTTCTTCTTGTGAGGAGAAGGTTAAGGATCTTCAAGGGGAAAACCTTGAAGCGTGGATGTAGGCAGTTTTTGGCCGAACAACGTAAGAACACTGGTTTCAATTTCTTTTACTCTCTCTTTTATATTTGTTGTTGTTTTGTTTACTGTTAGTTTAAGAAAATTAAAAAGGTCTAATTCACCCCCCTCTTAGACAATCTCGATCCTACATTTGGTTCTCTAAATTTTTAATAGAAGTAGCTAAATTTTGCAAGATGATGTCTGTTTTTGATGCAGACTCTCTGGAAAAAATTTCTGATTTAACTTGAGGCACTGATGTGCCACAAGATCCACTTCCAATATCTCGAACCAAAAGGTTTTCTAACTTGTTTGTTCATGTTGTAGATCTTTCTTACTTAGTATGGATGATAAAACATAAATGGAAGATCAAACACATGTCAAAGGATTATTGGACTTTCAAAGAAAACTGATGCGAAACAAATCTCTGATGTATAATTGGCATATTTGACAGCCTTGCCAACTTTATTACAAAAAGTGTGCTTCATAAAGAATGTAGCTGACATTTCAAGTTTTCAGAATGAGTTGGATCGAGGAATTTGGACATCATTTGCTTGGTCAATTAAACCAATTACAGAGATACTTTTTCTCACAAGAAATCCGAGCCCAAGGTCAATCTGAGTTCAACCCATTTTCGTGAAGATGTTAAACTTGTAATTTTGAGTCTTTGTTGAATATTATACAAAGTATTTTTTATGGTTAGGACCATCTAGTGAGGAGGAGAGAGCCACATGGCAAGAGGAGACCATAAAGTACTTAGTTTCCTCATTTGGCCTAGCACACCTATTTCCATCATTCTTTTCATTTGAATTTGTTACTTCTTTTGTAAGAGCTTTGGGTGGAAACCCTAGTTCTCTTGGAGGCTATTTGTATCCTCCTTAAGGCTTATAATCCTTAGCTTAAATTCAATGAAAAACAGAAGAATTGTTCTTCCAAAAACTAAACCTCTTTGAGCCTCAAACCAGTGCCATCGCATGATGAGTCACATCCTTGGAGTTGTCTTTCTTTGCTTTCATTTTGTGAGTTAGTGGAAACCAATCCTTTTGCCCTATTCTTTACCTCTTTCTTAAGGTAGAACTCCCTAGCAAGGGTGCACAAACTCTCTCAAACTTGTTGGAGTGCTCTTGCTCCTTTTACAAAGGTAGCCAAGGGCCAAGGTGCAAATTTTATCACCTCCGGAACCAGCCAACTTTCTTCGTCCAAATCTTTTCGTCCACAACGAATTTTGCCCTTAAAATTTAGGTATTTCATCCACCCATAAAGTAAGTTTCTGTTAAAATTTCAGCTCATTTGGACTTAAATTGAAGAAGTTATAATTTCTGGAAGTTGAAATATTTTTGACCAAGTAGCAGATTTTACCGAGCAGTTTTTAAGTTTGTTGTTTTGTGTTATTTATGCTTCTAATTTGGTCCTAAGCGTAAGCATATGAGGCACTATATTATGTGTTGACTGTTAAAAACCTAGAGAATAACTTGTTGTAGGTTTCCTTTGTGCTGGAGCATCCTATTGCTGGGACTTCTATTGAAAGTTCAGGTATTGTTTCTAGCTAGGATTATACCATTGGGAGTATGTGTTGTTGTTCCGGTTATATCCTAAATAATTTACTGATTTCGGATTAGTATGACATAAATTGTAGTCATGATATTCTCCACGAAAAATACACGAAACTTCCCTTATCGTTGACTTTGCCAAAATGCACATTGATTTTATGGTATTTTCCAGCGTTGCAACCTTAGCATTTAAGGCAATAATTTCATGAAACTCGTGAACTCTAACTACACGCTTAGTTGAATATGTTCTATTTGATAGCCATTGGTAATTATTCACTGTCATTTTCTTCAGTAATTCATATGCTTCATTATATGATTTTGATAAAATGATATCATTAGTTGCAGCATCAATGATTGATCTTGTTTGCCCACCGAGCCCATTGTCTCATGATTATGACATTGTCTTAATAAATTTGTAAACCTGTCTCAAGCCTCACAAAGTGACTCACCATCAGATTGTTGGAAACTTGTAATGTCAATCCTCATCTTGGCAATGTTCACCGGTGGATGGTATTTTATAATGAATTTCTTTGTCAAGTCACTCCATGTAGCAATAGTATTTGACGGAATACCATTTAACAAATCTCATGCTCTGTCTCTCAAGGAATATAGAAACAATTTGAGTCCTAACGCTTCGGCCGAGACTCTAGGAAAATTAAATGAATCACTCACTTTACCAAAAATCTTGATTTGACAATGTGGATTCTCATATACCATGCCAATAAATTGTCTAACAGTTTGAAACATTTGAAACATCACTGGCTTAAGTTCGAATTATATTGCTTGTAAGTCTGGTCTCACAATGCCAGAATTTAGATTATCTAGCGTAGGAATAGCAAAATATTGAATAGGTCGATCTGTATCATCAATAATTCTATCAGGAAGATTTTTCTTTTCTTCTTGTTCAACCATATTTTCTTCCTCAACGAACATGTGTTGTTGTTGGTGTCTCCTTCCTGCACAAAATCTTCATTCAATCTCTGAATCGTACGGTACAAGATCCTGGTCGTTCTGGTTAGACATCAAGCATATGGTACCTTAAGAACAACAAGTAATTATGTTAGAAATTGTCTTATAGCAAAATAAAATAATTATGAATTATCTCCAGTAACAGTGCTAAAAACTTGTTAGTTAAAAATCACACCTAACGCAAGTGGATGTGTCGCTAACAATGTAATAAAGAGAAGTACAAGTCGAACCCATGAGGATAAACTTAATCGAATTATATTACATAAAATAATCCGAGATGTAAAAATAACAGATTTGATTTTTAAAAGAAATATAAAATAACATACCAAATTAAAAATGAGTTGGTTTTGATATTGACAATAATGGTCAAGGTTGATTTTCTTGTTATGTAAATTTCACTACCAAAGCCACAGATTGCTATGGTAATTTGTTCAACAACAATAATTTAATAAAGAGCAAGGTTTATTTGAATTGCTTGGTGGTTCGATTTAATCTTTTCTTCAATTTATAAACAAGGAAAGACTAATACAAACTTCAATGATGTCTTATTCTATAGGTCATACAAATTAAACGTTAACAACTTAGTAAAATTCAAATTCATATAATTTATCATGCATCTCAAATTCTTATCTATTTCTCAATAAGACAAGAACATGTATAATCAAAATTTTCTGTCGACATAAGTTGAATTAAACCATAATCATCATGATAAATTATTCAAACAAAAACAAACAATCTTTGCAAACAATGAAACTATTGTAAAAATATTTTCTTCCCTAAACAAAATAAATTTTTAGCTCATAATCATAAAATATTAAAAAACAATTGTATCAAAAATATCCATAACAAAAATGATCGAAAAGCAAAAGTTAGAGATATTTGTAGCAAAGATATGGGTAGAGAATCGAAGGCAGCAACTCTTCTCCTTAGAATCTTCTTCTCCTAGTTGAAAACCTCTGTTTTTCTTCCTCTCACCAGCCTCCTCGTTCTATTACATCAATCTCCTTTTTTATTTCTTAAGATTTTTCTCTTCTTGAATCTAGGGCTTTTTCCTTTTGTTACCGTCTTTCACAATGTTTCCCAATTTGTTACCAATTTTAAATCTTTCAATGAGATATTTTACTTCTTCTTCTCGATTTCCATTTGCATAATCTAGATGACATCATCTACACAATTTTAAACAATTATTTTAGTGTATGATATTCCTGGAAATATATATAAAATCGTTTAATTCTTTAAAACGTACAATGCTATAGCAACTTGTAGCATTTAATATAATTTTGACCTAAATAAATCAACTCTCACTCGAATCAAGTAATTTTCATATACCAATATTAACCTAAAATGACTCTTTTTCAAGAGTTATCACTTAATTGGGAAAAAAAATCGAGAGGTAGTTAAATGATTTATTAAATGTCTAAGAGGTATTTCAAAACGTGTTCATGCAATAGTAAAAATGAGCTTGTAATGCATGATTATATCGATTCTTATATGGCAGTCGACGTTGATTTTAAAAATTTAATTTCTTGTTATGAATACTTTTGCAAGGTGAGTATCATCTTGGCAAACCATACTACAAGCATTTGTTGCTCTATCGACTGCAGAAAATAGAGTATTTGATGGTTACTACAGCTTATATAGAAGTTTTGTGAGTGGAATTCATATAGAAGTTGGTGCTTTTACAAGAAAAAGCCTCAAATTGTGATTCACATTTGCAAGAATCCCATATTTCATTTTATTAGCTTAAGGTTTTAACTAGTTGTGTAATAACACAATAAAAAATGGTAAAGTATTTTTTGAAAAACTGATACTTATTTTACAAATAACATATTTTAAAATCTATATATTTTTTACCGGACATTGCATGTCACGTTATTTGTATTTATTATGAGAATAGGTTTTAGCACGAAAGCGAAACTTACCAAAGTTGGGCACCACTACCGCTACTTCTTTTGGAAAGCAAATTTTTTAATCGTCCTAATTTTCTCTATCTATTGTGGATGGTAAAGTCTAAATTAAATATCGTTTTAGTACAAAGTCTAAACCTAACAACAAGAACCCAAATAATAATGCTCTATTTATTTATTTATTTCGTCCTTATAATTAAAATTTAGAATTCTTTTGGTTTGGTTGGTATCTATTAGTAGACATTGTAACCTGACTTTCAAAAACAATTAAAGTATAACAATACTAGCTAGGTGACAACATGATGTATAGGTTTTCACAAGACATTCAAAGAGGAGATAATTTAATAAAAACAAATATCATAGCTGTTTAATATGTTTTGAGGGTTTAACTAGAGTACATTTCTAACTTCAACACAAGGGTTTAACTAGGGTACAATTTTATGGCTAGCAAGGCTAAGACTCGTTTAGTCATAACCTATCGAACCAAAAAAAAATCAAACTTTTTGATTTGGTCATGTTCAAAGTTTAGGAAACTAAATTTAGAACAGAACATAATGAATTTAAAGGTTCTCAACTAAAAGCTTAACACAATTTAGATATCCAAAAATCACAATAGTAGATTTTCTTGTCAAGCTTTTGTTGATTCAAAGATGATTCGGGTGTAGATTACCGACAATTAACTTGAAATCAATATTAGTGTATGAGGGTGAATTGCCGACAAGAGATGATGAAAGGATGGCATACCTCAATCATATTCAACGAGTGTATTGATATACTCAAGCATGGGATTCTTTTCTTGCAATTTGCAAATCCAATATAAACTAATTTCTAATTTTTTGTAACGACCCGTCTAAATATTTAGTTTTGATTTAAAATTTTAAAAAATTTCCCCCATATTAGACTTATTTAAATAGTCTGTAAAACGTTATTACTAGAAGTTCAAATCCTTAACTAAAAAGTACTTTAGAAGCTCATTAATATTCTAAATACATTTATTTTGAATCTTAATTTTCTTACAATTAAATTAATAATTCGCGAATGCATATAAATAAAATCTAATTAAAAATCTTGCCCCACGTCTAAATGAAGAAGTCGTTTGTAATAAAATCTCAAACAATTCAAATTTTACTTAAAACGTAATAACATTGTTTAAAATTTTTGAATTACCTAATTATCACGTCATTAGAAATTCGAAGACATAATATCTTAACCTAAAGTTTTTAATTAAGATCAATGATAAATTCTTTCATTATTAATTTAAACCTCAAATATTAAATAAATCACAATATTTATGTCGCTATAAAATACTAATAATAACAAATCAATAAAGTTTACTAAATGATCAAGGTTATATAATCTCTAGTTCTATTTTATCTTTACTCTCCACCTTTATTTACATCACTAACTTTTTCATCTACATGCTCATTGCATCTGGATGATCCTTGATCAACGAAAAATCTTTTTCCATTACAGATCTTACCTACAGTACAAAGCTAACAGTGAAATATGTTTAATAAGTAAAACCGAAACAACAAAAAGAAAATAAATTCTCATTTCCACATTTCGCCCAGTAGACTATTCTCCAACCCACAACTTCATTTACAGCTTCCAAACCACAATAACTTTTTTGTCTAAGGCAATCCAACCAGGCGCATAGACTACTTGTTGATCCACAGTCTCACTCTCTTGCAAACAACTAATCTTCGTCAATTCCACAATTTTTTCATGTGTCAACACAATAACAATTATAACATGACTTTTTCATTATTTTATAACACCAACTACTATCAATCATAATATATGAAAGAGACACGAAAATAAAAACAAGTTGCAATAAACAAAATGAGATTAGGTTTTTATACAATTGTTTTGTAATGAATGGTCTATAGTAAGATGGTATTTACTTGTCTCCATTCAATGTTGGAGTTTAAAGTTCGTAAATTGATTCAAAATCTCTTCTTACCTATACACAATTTATGACCAACATCGAAGTTAATACTAAAAAATTCTTCTCTAAAAATCTTATCTTTATTCATCAAAATTCTTAAGTACTAGACTTTGGGTGGCTTGGGTTTCAAAGTTGGGTAAGATTTTGAAAAAAAAGGGCCAGAGTCTACTTCTTCGCTTGAATTCTCCACACTTCTTTTTTCTTCTTCTTAGTTCGACCTTTCTACAATGATTTTTGACTCCCTTTGAATAGTTTCGAGGTCGACACATGCAATGTAGCTTATTGTAATTTGAACATCCATTCTTAAAAGATTTGATGATTTAATTAATTTTATTTATCACTATTTAAGAAATATTTAAATTTTATTCATAAAATCTTGATACGTTACATTTATCCATTCAAAAACATTAAAGCTATCTTTTAACTCATTTGATCCTCACATAAGCTGAGTCCACTCAAAACTAGGCTCAAAGTCTGACACGTCGACCTTGCACCATCGAGTTGACTTTTAGACCAATTTGTGAGTCAGCATGTGACACCCCGAGTTATCTGAACCTGGTTCGTCACATTTGCTGTTCATGTGTCTAACCGTACTCGAAAATCCATAAAAATTTAAAATTTTGTCCTATCGTTTAAAACGACATCGTTAAAACATTAAATGTTTGCAGTGGAAAGAAAAAATTACTTTATAGAAGACTCATTATAAAAATCTTTGAACTAAATAAAATAAGAGAATGAAATCTTGCTTTACATTCACTATCGTTAAAAAAAAAACGACAATATAACGTTTAAAACTATAAAACCAAATCCTGCAATGTGAAACTAGATTTCTAATATAATTTCCAAAATATATTCATACATCAAAATAGACACTACCGTTTAAAGACAACTAAACTTGTCATTTACATACAAATCTGCAACTTGAAAACCTTTTGTCCATACATTATCCCAAAATTACCTATGCATTCGCCCACAGGTCAAAATCGCCCTAGCGGCTACAAGCACACCCCATGGACGTCCTCCACCAACTGCTCCATCCACTTTCTTGAGGATCAAGACCCTCACCTGTATCGAATTCACCTACATCATAAAATAAACTAATGAGCCTAATGCTCAGTAAGTGATGTAGAGTAAAATAAAATGCATGGTCATGATTATGCTATGCTGTTCGTAAAAGCATGTACTGAGCCTTCTTTATTTTTCTTGCATGACATGAGTTATTGGGGTACTACTTCTAGAGAAGAGATAGCCTAACTGATTGTCCACCTAGCGGGACGACCAACTCGCTCTAGGGGAAGTGGAATGACATATATGACAGTCCCTCTGACGGAACCGGTTCCTCTGATGGAACTACCAAACTCAGTTCCCAACCCACAACAACTATTACGTATTTTACTGTTCTACATTTTGTTACTCTTGTTTACATGAAAACTATGTTTACATGAAAATTATGTATAAAAACTATTTTCTATGCTTTAGGAAAACCATGATGCATGATTACATATTGTACACACATCCTTCAATTCTATAACATAATATAAAATAATAAGCAAATCATTCATTAAACAAACAACTAGCATAATTAACTCACTCACAACCTAAGAGTTCTACCCAAACAACTCTCAAAACTACATTCACCAAATCCTCAATCTCATAATCTTTTATGGCTGTAGGCTAATCGGCCAAAATGCATGCATACATACACTTACCTCGTCTCTTGAGTTTGGTTTCGTTAATGTGCTCAAGTTCCTTCTTGACTTGTATACCTAAAGCATGCCAATCAACAAGATTCATAAAAATTCATTTAACAACCTAATTTTCGGAATTCCCTTCAAATAAACAACAAATTTCAAAATCTCATAACTTTTGCTATACATAACCAAATTCGATAATTCTTGAGGCTATGGAATCCTTAAGGAGTCTACTTTAACATGGTAAGATCAATTTATCAAGATAAACTAGCTCAATGTACCGAAATTACAGATTTCTAATCTGCCCTGTATTTCACTATTTTCAACTATTCATGCATTACTTGATGTTTTTCCTTCATTTCCAACCATAAGCAACCATTACAATTCATTCAAACCCTAAAACATCAAGAAATTAAAGAGAGAGAAAACCAAATTTTCGTGCAGCCATCTAGGGTTTATCAACTTCTCCATAAACTCAAAAAAACTCCAATTTTATCAACTTATAACTAATATTTTGCATGAACATAACCTAAAATCTAATTCACCTTGATTTCTTCTTGCAAGAGACCAAAGCTTTGAGAGAAGGGAGAGCTCTGAAAATAGGGAAGAAATTTCGTGGCTCTTGGTCTTACTAAGAGTTACCTTACATAGGATGAAGATGAGTAGGAGGTGAGGTGTCATTTTGAGGTTTAAAGGAGAAATTTATTTTTTTGACTTTTCTTCATGTTTATCCTCTTTCCTCACTTCACTTCGTCATTTAATTTCCAGCATGGTTTCCTTCTCCTTTTGTCTTTTGAAAGTTTGACTCTTTCATACATCAACTCCATTGGTTCTTCATTGTTGACTATTCAAACTTAACACTATTCTTCATTCCTATTGGTCCTTATTTTCCTTTGACTTTTGAAACTCCCTTCAATTGGTTCATCATTCTTCTTTAGATTTTAAGATTAATTGCTATTGGTCTAATACTTGTTGACTTCTCAATATTCCATTGCCTCTCCTTATTTCTAAAATTAAGAAGTTTTAAATCATAAAATACTATGCACGAGTAATAGGTGTACGATGAAATTTTTGGTTATTACACAGCAAATGCCAAATATTGGAACTGAAACGTCAGATATGTAAATTATAAGAATTTTTTTCAATTTTGTTGGGTTGTTATACAAGAATATCATGGTCCGAACACCTAAAATGTTTAATATAAGATTTGACAGATCAAAATTTAAATTATTATTAAAGAAATAAAAAGAAAACTCAATATCAGGGTTGGCCAAGCCGGGTATGGACTGACCTGTCGATCTTGGATTGGATGATGAGAATGCACCGCATTTTCTTATCACTCAACCAAACATTGCCGGTGTCGCCCACCCATCATGCTTTGTTTTCTTTTCTTATTGTTTCAAGTCCAATTTAGTCTCCTCATTTCATCATTGTTTGTTTGAAGCTAGGCGGAGGTGTAAGGTGTTTTGTTTATGGAAGATTTTTGGTACTCTATTAAACTAGAACTTGATGGAGAGCTTGAGATGAATCATTAGTAGTTGAGATATCGCTTGAGAGGTCTAACTCGAGCATAAGGTCTATTTGTCAATATTTTCACAATTAAAAAAACGTTATCTATTTGTTGCTTCATCTTCATCGACTTCTTCATTTAAATTTGGCCGAACATGCTTTTAAGTGTTGAATTTAACGATTTTCTAATGATATAGTCTAGTTTGCTAACATGTTAAATATTAAATACGAAAAAAAATAACATATAAGGTGTATAGTGCTCAAAGTGCGATCAAATATATATAAAATTGATATTGAACCCGGTTCGGTTCGGTTCGGTTCGACCCTTAATTGGTTGGATGTACGCGTCAGTTGTGTCGGAGATGTGAGCTTGGGGAGTGGCGATGAGACGGGAGTTTGGCTATGATAACGAGCCCTAGACCGCAGTTGCTTTCACCTGTTAAGCTCACTCGTAGTTTTTCAATGGAAAATCTTCCACAGAAGGACTATCTCCACTATAATCACACGGATTCCTGCAAGGACGCTCGATGGACTGCCAGGTATTTCAAAGAATTGGATTTTTTTCGTGATAATTTTGAAGAACTGGATTGTGGGTCTCGATTTGAAACTTATTGATGATTTGAAATTACTGTTTATATCTTTGTTTGGTAGGGAAAGTTACCAGTTCATGTATGGGAGGCCTTGGCAACAAGTCCTTGACTTTTATTCTAATGCTGTTAATGGCCGTTTCTCATTGTTCTCGTTGTTCAGGTCTGAGGTATTCACAATTTTTTCTTTTTTTCTTTTTCATGGTGCTTAGCGGGAAGTTTTCTCTTTTTCATCGAGTTAATCCTTCCGACATGAACATTTTGTTGGTTCTTTGTTTTTGTCGTTGTCCTTGTTGTTTGTGATGGTATGGATGAGCTAACCTACCAATCACAAGCAATATCCAATAGAAGAAAGTGTAGTATTCATAGCAGTGAGTTAGAAAACTAGTAAATTTGCAGAGAAAAAGGAGGAAGGAGAAGAAGAGAGGAAAGAGCTGAATCCAAGATCCTGTCATGCACAACGTGCCACTTTTATTATTCTTCCAAACCTTCCCCTGCTAAGTACCTCGATTCCTCTTTCTTCCCATGTGGTGACATGGGCTTATTCCTAATTGTTAAAATTTTTTAGGGATTAAAACAATATGAAAACAGTTGAAGATATGAGTCAAATTGTA
This sequence comes from Begonia masoniana, assembly GCA_022432975.1. Lineage (NCBI taxonomy): Eukaryota > Viridiplantae > Streptophyta > Magnoliopsida > Cucurbitales > Begoniaceae > Begonia > Begonia masoniana. The sequence goes on along the minus strand of CM039508.1, from coordinate 11,173,700 downwards.
ATTTATATTCCCAATTTGATCTGAGAGTAGGATAGATCTGAATAAGAAAATCTGATATATGATAGAATCGAAAGAATCAGAGAGGGAGGAGAAGATAGGGGAGAAAAAGGAGAATGTTTAAGCAATATTTTCCAGCTTCTCCTTTTCTGCCATCCCTCTGCTATAAATGCTTTTACTCGTATAGCTAAACAAATTAGCAATGTAGGCCTTGACTAAAATTTACAAAAATGACTTGGCAGTCTTTGAAAGATAAAAGCCTAACTGGTAGTTTCTGTTCTCTATGCCTTCCTGCCTCGTGTTGACCTGCTTCTTGTCTTTGTCTATCCTCAAGCCTGCTGAGGAGGGTCGTGAAAAAATGAAATCGACTCCGTAATTCTAATGAAATTAAACGACGATGTATAGTCCAACAGTGAATTTAAATTGCAACGGTCAGCTTCTTCCTTGAGTTTCCCTTCTCTTTCTGTCCCAGGTCTTGTGCAACTCCTCATGACATTGTTGTTCATAATTCTGCAGATTATTCAATTTGTGGTGGGTGTTGTTTATTTATCATGCTACTACTTTCTTTGGGGAGTTAAGCGTGGCCTTAATTGGATGTCCAATGTAATAGATTAGATCCTTATGGGCAGGAAAGATAAACACCAGGTTTGAAATTGGGATTCCTTTAGCGAAGATCACAACCAACACAAATAACACCACACACTGAACATAAACAGCATAAAACTATCTCCAATCTAACAACAAAACATAAAATGAAATGAAAAACACCACAGGTCACCGACCCGGAATTACCATGAGTCTCCGACTCGGAATATCTACTCCTAAAATAAATGTTTCCTGTAATTTCCACAAAAGATGCCTCAGCTCTATACTCTAACCAAATACCAGAACTACCCCTTCGAGGTGAAGACCCTTCCTGTATAAACACATTCTTTTCTCCTCATGTCACTTTTAGCAGATCCTATAAAAATTCAGAGGAAAGAATGTTTATGAGATTTCATAACATCTCTTTATTTTTCTCTCGCTTTGAAATGTTTTTTTTTTCATCAGAAATGATTTGCTTTAAAAATAAAAGATTATAAGTAGGAAACAAAAAGTTTCACCCGGTCAAGAACTAATTAGTGAAAAATAATCTCTCCATTGGAAAGAATCTAACTACACTCTGAAATGTTATGTAAAATTGACTTTCTATTGCTTCTTCTGTAGTGACTACGAGTTGGCTATACTCTATGACTTTCTCTTATCGGCAATGAATCTATTTTGATCAACCAATTACCATTTCTCCACGTTCTATGACTAGTTACAGCTTGTCAGACAGTGAACTTGGTCTAACTTTCTATCTTTTTTGTCATTCGAGTATTCATGGATGATAAACTTCCGGTGATCAGAATGCGTGGGATTTGACTCCTGTATGTTTATTTGGGTTGATTTGGCATTTATAGGATCAATAGGGTTTTTAATAGAACTAGCTAGGATTTTTAGGTTATTCTTTCTAGCAAAGGCTATAGAGCTGTACATAGTCAGTCTTTTAATATGGAGATTTGAGTCGATTATTTTTCATCTGATTTTTGCTCTTTTTTTTTTTCCATTGAATCTTTGGTAAACTTTTCCCGTTTTATGGGAGTTTTATTGTACACATTTAATCTTTGATATAATCAGTTGTCGATATTGGCATCAATGTCCATTAGTCATCATAGAGTTCTAATATGATTATATCAATGTGTTCTTATTATTTTGATGATTTATAATCTATGTATTTATTATATAGAACTGTCTCCGCCGACATGTCAGGATTTTGACAGTTCTTCCATTCAAGTGCCTTTACCTAAGATTGAGCATGAAGGACCTTCTATTGAAGATAAGACTGGAAGGTGGGCCAGAGTTACATTTAAGATTATTCTTTCATATTGTGGAACTTCGTTTGATGGATGGCAAAGACAGCCTGGCTTGAATACAGTTCAGGGGTAAGCTGCACTCCTGATGATGTTATAGTCTATTTTAAGAATATATGGGATCAACCGTTATTAAATCCCTGTAGTTAGGTGACCAACTATCATTCTTTTGGTTTCCTCAATAATTAAGTTTCCAGCATCGCACTTTTAGATTTTGAATAATCAAGTGCGGAACATTGAAAGTTTTTTGTTTTTCCAAGAATTGCAATGAATACTTGTTGGATTCTAGATTTCTGAAATTTATATTAATGTAGTGAAAATAAATAATGGGTGATTTGAAGAAATGAATGATCAAGTGCTTGCATGGAGAGATATTGATATTTTATAGCAGTATTAAGGAATCTGTAATTATTACTTCTGTTTCAAAAAAAATGCCTTCTAGTAAGTTAAACACTACAACATTATGACTTTTCTTCTTTTGTTTGCACTATGTAAGTCCTCTCTGTAGTATAAGATAGAAAGTGTTGTGTGGGAGAACATACGGATTGATGGTCGTACTTTCAAGCCATCTATTTAATCTTTAGAGTAGTTGAAAAAATATATGCATTTATGCGATGAATCTACAAAATTGATTTTCTGAATTATATAATTGCTAATAATGTTTCATTATACTCGAGCAATCAGGTTTGATGCAGCATTTTTTTATTTTAAATTTGAAATAATTAATTATTTCCAATTAAAGGATTAGAAATGCACAAGTGTGTGTTAATGTAGGTAGCAGCATCTTTAAAGCGGTCACATTGTTAAGACATTTCATGAATATATTTTTCCATTTACTTTTATCTATCTAGCAAAAGTAAATTACAAGGAACCAACAAAGAGAGATAAAATTTTGAAAGGGATTTCATGAATGTCCTTTGGAAATATTATAGTTCACATTATGTTTATTATATGCATTTGTGTTGCATTTACATATCCATGTAAATGAATGTTATTTTTGGTCGATAAATGACATGATATTAACATTACAATGAAGTCATAATGCACTAAATTTTAGTATTAACATTACAATTGTTGACATGCTTAATTCTAAATGATTGATGTCTGATTTTTCACTTTGGAGGCTTTAATTTGGTCCCTAAGCAGCATGTGCTTGTTTATATCTTCTGCTTCATTATTGTTGAATCTGGAATTTGTTCATTGCATCTTCCAGCTTAGTTGAAGGATCCCTTGGGAAATTTGTTGATGAAAAGAAAGCTCATCTGTTAAAAGAAAAATGTTTACCAGTTGAGGGGTGTGCCATTGTTGCTGGGCGCACAGACAAGGGAGTGACAGCTCTGCAACAAGTTTGCTCATTTTGTATGTTCTAGTTAAATATCGTCTCATCAGATTCAGTTTCTGTACTGTATATTCATTACATTTTTCTCTACTTAATTTTCATTGACATGCTGTATTTATTTGTTTTATAACTTCATACTGATAAAAGGATTTGTTATTTAACTTCATTATTGTTGGACCATTTTTTTCCAGAATTTATTTTTAAAGCTGCCCTTAGCATCTAGATTGTACCAAACTTTGTTTTGGTGCTTCTGTGTTCGTTCTGGTACTCCTAATGTTTAAATAAAAATGAAGAGTGCAAGTCTACACCCAGAGTTCTACTGAACTTTTTTCCTTCTAATCCCAATGAATGGCGTCACAAGTTAATGTGGATATCGTCAGTCTTATTAATCTATCTATTTTCATATGAAATTTGTCGGTTTAGGTTTAAATGTTATTATATGTTTAAAATATATAGGTTTTTTTTTTATACTCATTTTTATAGTGAGGGGCGGTGTTTATTTGATCTTGGTTTTAGTTTGTCTCTTAATTTATATGATATTTAAACTTTAGTTTGTAGCTTAGTCTTCCATTTATGGAAGCAAAACTAATTCACATTGGTATCATTAGACTGCCCATTTGATACATTAGTATCATTAGACTCCCCTAATTGTATTAGACCAACTAGAAATAGATTCTTGAACCTAAAACAATTCACCTATGTTTAAAAATTTGCTAGTCACCGAAATACACGATCACTGTTAATGTACGAAATGTAGCTGGATCATTAAGAATGAGGGATAATAAGCCATGTTGAATTCAGAATTGTTACTAGCTATGTGATGTGTATCTTATTTTTAATTATGTGATATTTGTACTTTTGTGAAGGGTAGGCAGATTGTTTTTCTAATTTTTAATCTTGGACTTCCTCCGTTGGATAGTGTAGCTATTTTTTATACTTGCTCTAAAAATCATAAAAACTAAATACTTATTTAAGCTATTCATTCCCTTGTATTATGCAAGGAACACTATATTTTTATAATTGATACTGAATATATTTCCAGATACTTGGAGAAAGGATGTTACACCGCGTAATATTGAGGATGCCATTAACTGTGTAGCTCCTGGAAGACTGAGGGTCATATCTGTTTCTGAGGTAATTAATGTTTTTGTTTTATGTTTTTATGAATTGAGCTGAGTCATTTCGTGTTTTGAAAATGACTGTCTGTACCTGTCTTGCTGCGTCGTGTTTCCATGACCGTGTCTGATATTCATAAGAAATGACATGATGTATGACATGATTTAAATGTCATCCTGATTTCTATATTTGCTTCGGTATTACTTGTTATCTTGACTTTTGTTCTAGACTTACTGTAGGTGTCACGAGCTTTCCATCCCAATTTCTCTGCTAAATGGAGGCGTTATCTATATATTTTTCCTCTCATTGATGAAGAACATAGAAATAAGAATGCTACAACTGGGGAGGACACTGAGAAACATAGATATAATGGAAACTTGCGATGATCAGAAAAATGTGGGTGAAAGCAATTATGTGAAGGTGGACAATTTGTTAGTCGATCATTGTGAAGAGCTTGAAATTGGTGATAAAGATAAACCGCGAACATTTACTGTCTACAAGGTCAATGAACTTTTACAGAAAATTGAAGGAAGGTTATTGCCTTACAAGATTTTTGCGCGTGATACCAAAGCCTCAAGAAACGTGTAAGAGTTGGAAACCCTATCCCTGATTTAACTCTTTTCACCATAGCATTTGGCTTTTGTAGTTTTATGCATAATTAGTCCACATTTTCACTTTTGCCCCACTGTTTCTGCTCTTCCTCGCATTCGCATATGGTCTTCCATTTACTAGTCTTTTCTATTTGTTTTTTAATCCCAATGGAAAAGTGTAGTAAATGGAGGAGTGAGTTTAAAGAATGCTCAAACACTAACACCTTAGGAAAATACAAAAGCTTAAACCTTCCCCCTTAAACCAAATATAGGCGAACTGCACAGTTAATTTATGATATGAATTGTCCATGTATGCATAGTTTCCTGCTTCTAAACACAAACAAATATGCTTTCTAACTCTTTGGGATTGATATTAGCTGATTGATTTGGAGACAGAGCATGAAAAAGATTTTTACTTGTATTAGGAATAGATATTATATTTAGGATGAGGTTATTATTTCTTTTATTTAGATGTTTAATATCGTTATCTATTGTGAAGGTTGAAATATCAATATTGCAAATGATGAAAGGTTTTGTTGCATGTTTATCTGCGCAAGGGCTTAGGCGCTTTAAGATTTCTCAGCCACTGAATTAATTTGTAGAAACGACCAACAATGTGCTAACTACAGCTGTTTTTCTTTTCAGAGGTCCAGCAACCGAGTGTTTTATCTACCATGCTCGAGCCGTGGAAGCTAGATTACCGTCCATGGTAAGTGCTTCATATTCTATCCATCCACTATATATATTCTCTCCTTGAACCATTTTTTTCCTTCTTTAAAAGAGATACACTGCTTTTAGCTCATATTAGCCTGGAAAATAAACCATGAACCTTTCTTATCTTCAAAGGAGATGTAATTAATGTTGAATTTGGAATGCCCCAAGCCATAGCTGGCTCAGGATCAACCTCATTTAGGATTAAATGAGTAAAAAAATATAAAACCCTCTTCATATTTTTTTTAGTCAATCTCCCTTGTGGTTTCACGTTTCGGTCTCAGTTTTGACGTGGAATTGAGCAACTTAATGGACTTTTAGATGAAATGATAGAAAATATTAAATCATTGAAGTCTGATTTCGTTATTGGGGTTGCAGGGTCAAGATGAAGAAAGAAGAGTAATGTGTGTCGAGCTGGTTGCAAACCGTTTCTTGCGCAAGGTATTCATTCATTGACTGATCATTTTTGTTAAGGATCTATTTTTTCCATGGACATGAATTGGAATCTGTTAGGATCTCATGTCCAACCACAATAGTAATTCCTTTTCCTTCCTTTTGTTGGAGAGTTTGTAGGAAGAAACGTTGGGGACATTCAGGAGACTCGAACTATCTCCCTAATTCACTAACTCATGGATTGATGCATAACTTTTTATACTTAAATGTTTTATTAGAGATGACCACTGGAGTGGGTGGTCGTTGGAGTAAACATTATTTTGCCCAAAAATGAAATCCTGGGTCGTTATTAGAATGTCGATTTCCCCGTGGAGGGCTCATTTGCTCTTTATAGAGTAGGCAATTATTTTTATCAAGGAAGAATAATAACATCAAGAACATTGTTCATGACCGTTTTAATATAATCAAATGAGTTTTTTTTTTTTTTTATGGCTTATCAACCAAGTTGAATGAGGTTTAAAACATGATTCTGCAGATGGTTCGAGTACTCGTGGCAACGACAATCAGGGAGGCAGCCGCAGGTGCCGGAGAGGATGCATTGCTAACGCTGATGGACGCCACTTGCAGAAGGGCCACTGCACCACCTGCTCCTCCGGACGGCTTATGTCTTGTCGATGTAGGTTACTCAGAATTTGATCCCAAAATTTGTTTCATTTCCAGAGACTAATAAGTAATTTGTATTATTGAATTGCCTTCATAAAAGTAAAAAATATCAATTTTTTTTTTTTTTTAGTTTTATACGCAGAGATGTTTATATGAACTTTATGATTCATCGTTGATGTCTGTTTATTTTTCCCTTCATAAATCATGGAAATTAAAGTGGTCACACGATACTTGTTCATAATGTGATGTACATACTTATTTTAATATAATGTCACGTAAAAAAAAAAAAAAAAAAGAAGGGAAAATCCAACTTCCTGTAAAGAAGGTTTAATCTTTTATTTTCGAAGTGTCAATATGGACTCCGAACTTCGGGGGTTATGATAGTTGACGTTTTAAACTAATTTTTTTTGCACAATGAACTAAAGTCGAATGTCACGTTTTGAGAATTACCTAAGACACAATGGAGAACGATTTGCCTTGAAACCAGTTCGAATTGTCTGACTTTTAACGTTAATTAATTACTAATGTAGTGAAAGTTTTAAAAACAAATTTTAATTGGACTCAAAACATCTAGCCTAACACCTAGATTCAACCGTGGCTTAAAAAATAACATGATAGTATATGTCCAATAATAACAATGTTAAAAATTAAAAGAAACGAAATAAATCAACTAAAAGAAAATAACGAGTACAACATTTTACCAATAAGTTAAAATAATTTTTTTTTGGTCCAATGAATTTAAAATTTAAATTATAAGTAAAAACAAATAAAAGAATTACAAGTGTCATTCGATTATTGAAGCTCTCTTCCAATCTTTGTTGAAGCTTTTTCCGCATAGGCTTAACATATTCAACATTACTTGATACTTCTCTATAGTTTAGCTTAAATACGTTAAATTAACCAATGTGTGCATCTAATATAGTAGTTTCTACTTCAATTTTGATTATAGTATTGTATTGAACTTATATTTGATATTATTATGCTAATTTTCTATGTCTTAGATACTATGATTCTTTTAAAATGTTTGTGTAACTAGCTTATGATATTCATGTTTTATCAATAATATTATTGAATTATAAATCATCTTCGTTGTACCACTCTTTGATGCAATAGTTATTGTGGAGTTCACATACCTCTAAGTACAATATTGTTTGCTTTGTACCGAAATTCGCACGGATTTATTTTTGGATTAGTCGAAAATGAGTTATATTATGTAGAGAAATTTTTTTTTCTTATAAATTATTTACTTTCCATTTTCCTAAGTGATGTGAGATTGTGCATCTCCACTGGTATGACTTGGACTCTCACAATCAACAGAATTTTAGGTCATCATTGTCTTTACAAACGGGCTGCCACAATTATTATGAGATTATATTAATTAATAAGTGTCACGTAATATTATCCTATATTTACAACCGAGGATCCTATCTTGACAACAAATCTCAATCTTTCGTTTATTTATTTTTGTTCTAATGTTTCTGATTCACTTGTTTATTTATTTTTATGAGCTCTGGTTAATAAATCATTATTTACTATTATTCTTTTCTCTCTCGTAGTCACTCTCCTTTCTAATCACTTCTTTCTTTAACTCACTAATTATCTTTCATCAAATTTCATTTAGTCCTCCTACCGTGACATAGTTTATATATTTTTATTGGATAAATACATATTTAAATCCTTGCCTCCACTGTCAAAGATGAGCATAGCAAGAAGGATATACTGAGAAGTTCTATGTAAAATTTAATTTATTTTATAAAAGTCTTTAACCAAATTGTTTTCCTTGCAATGATTTTATTTTGTTCATCGTGCAAGTATAAGGTTAAAAACTTCAAAAAAGAAAAAAAGAAAAATGAACACTGATATTTAGAACAATGAACAATGAAATCTTAAGAGGAATGGAAGCAAAAGAGAGGACAGTAGTACTCTTTTGTTAAGTTTTCAACTCTTCTTTTAGGGCTAGAGCGAACAAAATAGAAAAGAAGAAGAACAAGTAGTACAAAATAGAGGTGAGAGAAGAAAGAAGTTATACTTTTTTGTTATACTATGTTTATTATTTTATTCTACTCTCTTAAAATACTCGTTGAGATGTCAAACAATGATTGATACAATTAAGTTTCAATTTATTACATTAATTGAACCTTAATTACACCAATAATTGTTTGACACTTCAACAAATATTTTAATAAAGTAGAATAAGAGAATAAATGTAATATTATTCATGATATAATGGGACTCAGTTTACTAATTAAATGTTAAATAAAAATTCAGTATACCATTTATTTTTTTGTCATTTATTATTAAGATTTCAAACTCTCTCTTAAAAGGTGACCATATTTTCTAATGGATTAAGTGCGTAAAAAAGCTCCAAGTATAGAAAATATAAAATAAAGGTCTGCGGGGGATCGATCACCCCCCGCAGAGGGTGGGACGGGTACCCGCCCCAGCAACAGTGCACCTCCTTGCGATTTTTAACCCTAAATATGTCTGTAGATCCGTAAATTTTTAACCCTCCTCGCCGCAGAAGCTCGCCCCTAAACCCCGACCACCACCACGCCCAACCCAACTCCGACGCCCCTAAACCCGACCACAACCACGCCCTAGTTACGCCGACCTCTTGGCTAGGCTTGTCGATTCCTTACCCTTCTCGAGGATTTCAGGTGCAATTTCTTCTTTCCTGCAACAGCTTTTCAAGAAAATTGAAAAACAATCCTTTTTCTAGGAATGCCTTCAAGATATTGTCCGGTATTAATTTGAATTTTACACAGTAGAATGTCGAGAATTTTTCTGTGCGTCATATGGGTTATTTTTATTTCTTAACTTTGTATCTATAATTATATTTGTTTGAAAAGCTGAGTACCATATTTGTGTTTTGTTGATTGGTTGTTTAGTGTTCGTGGACATTTTCTACCTCTTTTAGTTGGTGTAGAATTGGAAAACAAATAGTATAGAAAACATTATTTTCCTGTCTCTTGGATTATGTCTCTTGGAAAACGTCATTCTCCGATGCAATTTTTTTTTGTTTCATGAATTAATCAAGTTAATTAGAAACAATTAAAATGGTCATTATTCAATATGTGTTGAAATGTGTATGATTGAAATGTTGAAATGTTGAAATGTTGAAATGTTGTTATTTGAAATGTTGAAATGTTGAAATGTTGAAATGTTGAAATGTTGAAATGTTGAAATGTTGAAATGTTGTTATTTGAAATGTTGAAATGTTGAAATGTTGTTATTTGAAATGTTGAAATGTTGAAATGTTGAAATGTTGAAATGTTGAAATGTTGAAATGTTGAAATGTTGAAATGTTGAAATGTTGTTATTTGAAATGTTGAAATGTTGTTATTTGAAATGTTGAAATGTTGTTATTTGAAATGTTGAAATGTTGAAATGTTGAAATGTTGAAATGTTGAAATGTTGTTATTTGAAATGTTGAAATGTTGAAATGTTGAAATGTTGAAATGTTGAAATGTTGAAATGTTGAAATGTTGAAATGTTGAAATGTTGAAATGTTGAAATGTTGAAATGTTGAAATGTTGAAATGTTGAAATGTTGAAATGTTGAAATGTTGAAATGTTGAAATGTTGTTATTTGATTGAATGTGTTGTTTGTGGTAGGTGTTGAAATGTTGAAATGTTGAAATGTTGTTATTTGAAATGTTGAAATTCAAATTTCTGAAGTTCAAAGTTCAAAATCGTAGGACAATCCATATTTTTTTATAGTAATTATTAATGTGTGTATTTCACCTTTAATTATTTTGCTATTATCTACAAATTTATTATTTCAGAATTATTATTTATTTATATTTTTTTTGTAGACAATGAATCCAAGAAGATTTATCGATTTAAATGAGCAAAGAAATTTTGATGTTGATATGGATTGGAATTCGCATACTAATAATGAAGAAATTGAGGCGTATTCGACATTTATAACTCTAGACGAGGAGCTGCGAACACCGATTGGATCGGACGTTTATGAGGTGGAAAACTTACCGGTATGTGAAGAAAACTCAAAAGATTTTTGTTTGGGAAGAACATATAGTTATATAAAAGAAATTAAAAAGGAAATAGAACTATATTCTTTGAAAGAGGGTTTCGACATCACATTTGTCCAAAGTGACACTAAGCGACTGACAGCTAGATGCGCAGACGGATGTCCTTGGCGACTGCATGCATCGAAGATTAAAGACGAGGAGACCTATCAAATAAAGACTTTGGTCAATTCTCACAACTGTGTGAGGGTAGTTGAGAATCGAAATGCTAGAGCAAAAAATCTTGCATTTCATTATCTTGATAGATTTGGAAGTCAACCTATGTGGGCTATCCCTTCCATCATCGAGACAGTTAGGAAAGATCTCACTGTCAATATTACGCATGATATTGCCAAAAGAACAAGGAGCATAGCCCGAACACTAAACGAAGGCCATGGCGACGAAGAGTACAAACTAGTTTGGTCGTACGCATCAGAAATATATAGATCAAATCTGGGCAGCACATTAGCAGTACATACTTACGATACATGAAGTACTTTAATAATATGTCAAAGAGTATATATGTGCATGTGTGCTTCCAAGGCAGGTCTGCTGCAGCACGGACGCCCTGTCATCTGTTTGGATGGTTGTCATCTAAAGGGCTCGTGTCCCGACCAATTACTCACGGCCGTCAGTATTGATGGCAACGATGAAATATATCCTGTTGCCGTTGCCAACGTTGAAAAAGAAACCGAGGATACATGGACGTGGTTTTTGGGAATTTTGAAGCAAGACCTGAATATGGGATCGGGCGAGAACTGGACAATTATTTCGGATCGTCAAAAGGTATAATTCATTTTCAATTGTTAGATAATTATATTGTTGCTAATTTTGACTTGGTTTTTATTTCAAATATCAGGGGTTGCGGAATGCTGTTGAGACCGAATTTCCTTACGCCGAACACCGCTTCTGCCTACGACATATGTATCTAAATTTCAAAAGTTTCTTTCGGGGCAAAAAGTACAGAGAGGGGATGTGGAAAGCGGCCAGGGGCCCCACCCAGCATCATTTCGAAATAGAAATGAGAAAAATATTTCAGTTAAACTCGGAAGCCCACGCATGGCTTCGAAGGGAAGAGCCTAGACATTGGGCTAGTTATGCATTCTCTTCCATAAAGGCGTTGATGACAAGAAGCCGTTGGGAGATTCAACTCACCAAAAGACAAGAGAAATTAAATGCTTCAAATGCCTTGGCCTTGGTCACATTGCTTCTCAATGTCCAAATAAACGAGTTATGGTAATTAATGCTAGCACTCAAGAAGTGGAGAGTGAAGAAGAAGTTGAAGAATCAACCAATGAGGAACTAGAAGAAAGTGAAGAGGTATGTCATGCACAAGAAGGGCCTTCGTTAATGGTGATAAGAAGATCTTTGATTTCTCAAAATCGAGGAGAGGAAGAACAAAGAGAGAATATTTTCCATAATAGATGCCTTATAAAAAACAAGGTATGCTCTCTAATCATTGATGGAGGGAGTTGTACCAACGTTGTTTCCAAAGAATTTGTTGATAAATTGAAGTTGGAAACCAAAGCACACCCGCTGCCATACAAACTTTGGTGGTTAAACGATAAGGATGACATTAAGGTAAATAAACAAGTAATCCTTCAATTTTCTATTGGTAACTATGTGGATCAAGTTGTGTGTGATGTAGTGCCAATGAGTGCAAGCCACATTTTGCTTGGACGGCCATGGCAATTTGACAAAAGGGCGATTCATGACGGTTATTCAAATTATTATTCATTCAAATTTGGTGGAAAGACTATCAAGCTAGCACCACTTGGACCAAGACAAGTGGCTATGGATGAAGAAGCAAGACATGAGCACTCGACCAAATCAACCTTATTCATATCAAGACAAGAATTAAAGAAGGTCATATTTAAAGGAGGTCCATTAATACTTATTCTATTCAAGGAAGGAATGGAAAAGTTTGAAAATATTCCAAGGGACGTTCAACCATTGCTCGTGGAGTTTCAAGATGTTTTTCCCGAAGAGCTACCTCGAGGGCTACCTCCCCTTAGAGGAATTGAGCATCAAATAGACTTGGAGCCGGGATCCACTTTACCAAATCGTCCATCTTATCGGATGAATCCAGAAGAAGCAAAGGAGCTCCAAAAACAAGTTCAAGATCTATTAGACAAAGGTTATATTCAAGAGTCTCTAAGCCCTTATGCCGTGCCCACTCTATTAGTACCAAAGAAGGATGGTTCAATGAGAATGTGTATGGATAGCCGAGCCATCAACCAAATAACAATCAAGTATAGGTATCCAATACCTCAGCTATAAGACATGCTTGATGAACTAAGTGGAGCTTCATATTTTTCCAAGGTTGACTTGAAAAGTGGATACCACCAAATCCGCATGAAGGAAGGAGATGAGTGGAAAACTGCGTTCAAAACAAAATATGGGCTATTTGAATGGTTAGTTATGCCTTTTGGGCTCTCTAATGCTCCTAGTACGTTCATGAGATTGATGCACTTCGTACTTAAGGAATACCTAGGCAAATTTATTGTCGTATATTTTGATGATATCCTTGTTTATAGTACGAGTCTTGCTGACCATTTTGTGATGACCTGTATGTGTAAGTATGGTACGATGGCTGCACGAACCGGAACCCGGATGACGGTACGTCCGCGCGGGCGAACCGGAAGGTGACGGGTCGTAAAAAGTGGGTTGTCACAATCCCACATCGCTTGGGGAAGTATGTGGAAATGAAACATATGTAAAGAGACCCTCCCAACATAGCAAGACGCGTTTTGGAGCACGATTGGCAACGGATCCCATAAGAACTCTGAAGTTAAAAGTGCTTCGGCGAGAGCAATTCTAGGTTGGGTGACCTTCCGGGAAGTTCTCGCCAAACAAAGCCGTGAGGGGAGGATATTGGGCTACGGCCCAATCCCCAGAGCGGACAATATCTTGCTGGGAAAAGGGGTCGTTACAAATGGTATCAGAGACTGTACCCAACTGGAAATGTGGCCAACGAGGACGTTGGGCCCCCTAGGGGGGGTGATTGTGATGACCCGTATGTGTAAGTATGGTACGATGGCTGCACGAACCGGAACCTGGATGGCGGTACGTCCGCGCGGGCGAACCGGAAGGTGACGGGTCGTAAAAAGTGGGTTGTCACAATCCCACATCGCTTGGGGAAGTATGTGGAAATGAAACATATGTAAAGAGACCCTCCCAACATAGCAAGACGCGTTTTGGAGCAAGATTGGCAACGGATCCCATAAGAACTTTGAAGTTAAAAGTGCTTCGGCGAGAGCAATTCTAGGTTGGGTGACCTTCCGGGAAGTTCTCGCCAAACAAAGCCGTGAGGGGAGGATATTGGGCTACGGCCCAATCCCCAGAGCGGACAATATCTTGCTGGGAAAAGGGGTCGTTACAAATGGTATCAGAGACTGTACCCAACTGGAAATGTGGCCAACGAGGACGTTGGGCCCCCTAGGGGGGGTGATTGTGATGACCCGTATGTGTAAGTATGGTACGATGGCTGCACGAACCGGAACCTGGATGGCGGTACGTCCGCGCGGGCGAACCGGAAGGTGACGGGTCGTAAAAAGTGGGTTGTCACAATCCCAATCGCTTGGGGAAGTATGTGAAATGAACATATGTAAAGAGGACCCTCCCAACATAGCAAGACGCGTTTTGGAGCAAGATTGGCAACGGATCCCATAAGAACTTTGAAGTTAAAAGTGCTTCGGCGGAGAGCAATTCTAGGTTGGGTGACTTCCGGGAAGTTCTCGCCAAAACAAAGCCGTGAGGGAGGATATTGGGCTACGGCCCAATCCCCATAGAGGACAATATCTTGCTGGGAAAAGGGGTCGTTACACATTTAATGCATCTGAGGACTTTATTTGATAAGCTAAGATCGGTCAAGCTTTACGGTAACATGAAGAAGTGCTCTTTCATGCAAGAGAGAGTCTACTTTTTGGGGTTCATAATATCAAAGCAAGGCTTGGAGGTGGATGAAACTAAGGTGAAAGCAATAAAAGAGTGGCCAACCCCCAGTTGCCTCTCAGATATCCGAAGCTTCCATGGTTTAGCCTCTTTTTATAGAAGGTTTATTCCTCATTTTAGCTCAATTGTAGCACCCATCACGGATTGCACCAAGAATGGAAGAGAATTCAAGTGGAGCTCCACGTGCCAAGAAAGTTTTGATTCTATAAAGGAGAAACTATGCAAGGCTCCGATTTTGATGTTACCTGACTTTAATAAAGTATTCGAAGTTGAGTGTGATGCCTCTGGATTGGGCATTGGAGCAGTGCTAATGCAAGAAGGAAAGCCGATAGCCTATTACAGTGAAAAATTGAAGGGAGCAGCTCTTAACTACTCCACGTATGATAAGGAGTTCTTAGCCATTATTTGGACACTTGAGGTATGACAACATTATTTACTTCCAAGGGAATTTATTATTCACTTTGATCATCAGGCATTGAGGCATATCAAAGGTCAAGGAAAGCTGAACAGAAGGCATGGAAAATGGGTGGAATTCCTTGAGAGATTTCCATACATCATTAAGTACAAGAAGGGTGACAACAATGTGGTGGCCGATGCTCTATCAAGAAGAAGTGCCTTGTTGACCGAGATGAATGCAAGATTCATGGGGTTTGAATGGATCAAGGATGCCTACAAAGAAGATCAAGACTTTGGAGATTCTTATAAACTTTGTCTCCAAGGAGTCGAATGTGGATATTTCCTTAAGGATGGTTTCTTATTCAGAAGTGGAAAGTTATGCATTCCAAAAAGCACCTTAAGAAAATCTTTGGTAAAAGAAGCTCATGGAGGAGGACTTGCTAGTCATTTTGGGGAGAAAAAGACAATTGAAGTTCTCAAAGAACACTTCTATTGGCCACGGATGATGAAAGATGTACACAGAATAGTTGAAAGGTGTATTATTTGCAAGAAGGCCAAGAGCCGATTATTGCCTCAAGGGCTCTACATGCCTTTACCTATTCCCACTCATCCTTGGGTAGAAATCAGCATGGATTTTGTCTTGGAGTTGCCACGTACCTCAAGAGCAAAGGAAGCCGTCATGGTTGTAGTAGACCGGTTTTCTAAGATGGCGCATTTCATACCATGCTCTAAAACAAATGACTCTATGCATATAGCAGATCTCTTTTTCAAGGAGATAGTCCGTCTTCATGGAGTTCCAAAGACTATTTTGTCAGATAGGGATACTAAATTTCTTAGCTCATTTTGGACAACATTATAGAGGAAGCTTGACACTAAGCTATTGTTTAGCACTTCTTTCCATCCTCAAACCGATGGACAAACCGAGGTGGTCAACCGAACCTTGGGAACACTCTTAAGGAGCATAGTGAGGAAGCGACTAGGGGATTGAGACATCCAACTCCCATATATTGAATTTGCATACAATAGGAGCATACATAGTACAACTAAGAGGAGTCCTTTCGAAGTGGTCTATGACTTTAATCCTCTTACTCCTTTAGACTTACTTCCATTACCCACCAAGGAGCTAATAAATGCCAATGGGGCTCAAAAGGCCAAACAAGTCCAAGTCTTGCATGAAGAAGTTTGAAAAATTATTCAAAAAAGAATGAATCCTATGCTAGAGCTGCTAATAAAGGGAGAAAATAAGTTATATTCAAAGAAGGAGATTTAGTATGGCTACACTTAAGGAAGGAACGTTTTCCAAGGCAAAGGAAGACAAAACTATCCCCATGGGCAGATGGACCTTTTAGAGTCTTGCAAAGAATCAATGATAATGCATACAAATTGGAGCTTCTAGGAGAGTATGGAGTCTCAGCAACTTTTAATGTTCAAGACTTATCACCATACCTTGGAAAAGAAGATGAATTGGAGGACACTATCCAATCGGATTTGAGGTCAAATCCTCAATCACTTGGGGAGGATGATAAGGCTCGTGACCACTTTGCTAGATCAATGGCTAAGAAGATATTTTCTAATATGTTTTCTAGTTTTGCAGGTACATTACAATTTGGAGACATGATGGAAGAAGCCCAACCCAAAGATAAAGAGAAGCCCATGCATTTACTAGCTTGGAAGCTCGCGAATGACTTAGCATCAATCGGTTACATTAAAGAGTCTTAGTCTAGATTCTTGTTTAAAATTCGTCATTATCATCTCCTAGAAAAGAGCAAGAGTCTTAGTCTAGATTCATAGTCAAAGTTGTAATAAATGCTTAGTGGACATTTAATGGAATCCACTAAGCATGTCTTTTCATTTCCAGCCAAAGGCCTATAAATAGGCCTTCTTTTGTACTTTTGAAGCAGATTCGAATTATCAAAACCACTTTTGTTGTCTTCAGACAAGTTTCTTGAGTTTTGACTCAAAACCCGGCCAAACTTGTGAGGTGGATTCCGAGCGAGTGTGACCACAACTTGTATCTTTCTCTTGGTTCGTTTGAGAGATACATTTTACTATCTTTCTTTCCACCTTCCACGAAGGTATTCCCTAGTGAAAGAGAGGCCAAACAACCATTCTTTTCGTTGGAGACTCACTTACTGCATAAGTAGCCAATCAAATACAAGTGGTAATTCTAGCCACCGAAAACCAACTAGGAAGTCATCTTTCAAATACGATCCAGAATCTCATCATGAATCCTGTCAAATACATCGCTCGATCTGTTGGATCTGATCTGCTCTCCTCTGGGCAGACGAAGCTAAGATCGCTCTACGATCTTCCAAATCAATGAACCAAACGGCAGACTCTTGTTTTTTGTTCGACTGACCTTGTGCATGTGACTTACAATCATAAATTCTGGGTCGAACGTCCTACCGCTATATAGCTTCTGCATAATATAGAGATCCATCCAGCTGACCAGATCTCTGTGACCATCTCTTGGCAGAAGGGTGTGAGTGATCAGGTTGTGAACAACCCGAGCCTTGACGTTCAAGGCATTCGCTCTTGGCTTCACAAAGCTTGCAATGTTCGAATTTGAATGGATTTGCCTTATGAACTCAATTCCGTTTGTAGTCCGGGCAAAATCACACTCTCGGGAATTGTGATAATATGTCTCCGCGTCTTCTTCATAAAGTCCGATTAATTCGTTGATGACGCTGGCAGAGACAACAATATTCGTACCAAATAGGTACGACTCCACGCACCCCGCCCTCCTTGAAACAACCAAGTTCGCATAAAATAGGCGAACTACTCTGTCACAGCTATCTCCTTGCATGTCGTACACCCCGTGCAAGGAGATGTTGTCAAATAGTTCTTTGATCTCCAATGACTCCCAACCGCAGAAGTTGGCAGTCTTTCCATAAATAATCGAGCGGTTTGACGTATCCCGCTTGAATTGCTCCTCACATGCCCGATTTCGAAATTCCATTGATGACGATTGCGGCTCCTCCTCCCGGTTTGTCGTCCGGGGAACCTTTCGACCAACAAAAGTTCGGGGGGGCATTTTTGGGTCGGTTTGAAATAGTTCCTTCAAAACACCTACCACAAACAAATATAAATTTCAATTAACAACATTTCAACTTAAATTTGAATTTCAACATTTCAAATAACAACATTTCAACACCTACCACAAACAACAACATTTCAACATTTCAACAATTCAACAAATATAAATTTCAAATAACAACATTTCAAAACCTACCACAAACAAATTATGGATTGTCCTACGATTTTGAACCAACAACAATCACCAACACATAATTGAATAATGACCATTTCAATTGTTTCTAATTAACTTGATTAATTCATGAAACAAAAAAAAATTGCATCGGAGAATGATGTTTTCCAAGAGACATAATCCAAGAGACAGGAAAATAATGTTTTCTATACTATTTGTTTTCCAATTCTACACCAACTAAAAGAGGTAGAAAATGTCCACGAACACTAAACAACCAATCAACAAAACACAAATATGGTACTCAGCTTTTCAAACAAATAAATGATAAATGATAAAATGATAAATGATAAATGGATAATGATAAATGAATAAAACAGTGAACAATGTAAAAGTGACACTCAAAACTTGATCTTTAATTTACTATCTCTAGATTTATCCATAATAGAGTATTGAGCAGTTGTCACAGAATAAATAACTCAACCTCGCCTTCACACTCATGTCTCAATTTCCCTAACTCACGCAGCAAAAGCCACCTAACCACTCAATGCCAAAGCATTGCATAAACTCAACCCTAATAAAGAGGAATATCAAAAAATGGTTATAGATATAAAGTTAAGAAATAAAATAACCCATATGATACACAGAAAAATTCTCGACATTCTGCTGTGTAAAATTCAAATTAATACCGGACAATATCCTGAAGGCATTCGTAGAAAATGGATTTTTTTTCAATTTTCTTGAAAAGCTGTTGCAGGAAAGAAGAAATTGCACCTGAAATCCTCGAGAAGGGTAAGAAATCAGCAAGCCTAGCCAAGAGGTCGGCGTAACTAGGGTGTGGTGGTGGTCGGGTTTAGGGGCGTCGGAGTTGGGTTGGGCATGGTGGTGGTCGGGTTTAGGGGCGTCGGAGTTGGGTTGGGCGTGGTGGTGGTCGGGGTTTAGGAGCGAGCTTCTGCGGCGAGGAGGGTTAAAAATTTAGGGATCTACAGACATATTTAGGGTTAAAAATCGCGAGGAGGTGCACTGTTGGTGGGGTGGGTACCCGCCCCCTTACGCGGGTACCCGCCTCACGCGGGGGGTCGGCGGGTACCCGCGTGACCCCCTGCGTGAGGCGGGTACCCGCGTGAGGGAGCGGGTACCCGCCCCACCCTCTACGGGGGGTGATTGGTCCCCCGCAGACCTTTATTTTGTATTTTCTATACTTGAAGCTTTTTTTTACACTTTTCCCATACTTGGAGCTTTTTACGCACTTAATCCTTTTCTAATTCTTGTGTAAAAAGCAATCTATCTAATGTTTTAGATGGTGATTTCTGCCAAATTCTTCTTGTGGTCTCTAGAGACACTAAAAATGAAATTATAGATGCATATATTGTAAAGTCTCACTCATGGCCCATTATGACCAAGATTAAACTTGTAACAAGCATGTGTGCCTCCTATGATTTATAGCATTCTCTAATTTATTGTTGTGAGTAGAAAGTGGTACCTAAGATATGGATTCCCAAATTTACATATCATCGTCGTCGTGTGTCACAATCCTATATGTTGATGTTATATGTTGATGACAACAAATCACTTTTTCAATTATTGGATTTCGTATTCCTTAGTGTTACAACATATCACAGTAGAATACAATTTATGATTATCATGTCTGTTTTGACTCCAAAAAATGAATATAATGTATTAAATAATAATTTAATTGCTCCTTTTTGAAGATGATATAGTCCACTATTACAACTTCGGTGAAATTATAGATTCACGTCCATTATTGTTGCTGAAGAATTTTTCGGTGAAGTGATGCCTTCTGGTTTATGCTTCACGAATTGGTCTTCAAAAAATTTGCCTTATTATGACGCTTCGAAACATCAATTCTACTAAAGGTCTTTGTAACAAAACACGCTCAGTGTGTTGAGATTTTGCCTGCTACGTTATAGATGCCAAAATTTACTGTAGTGGTTATAGTGCAAAAAGAATCTTCTTACCAAGAATACTTTTTATTCTGGAGGGTGAAAAAAGCTCATACCCCCTTCAAACTAGTGTCATTTCCTGTACGTTTATTTTTTGCCATGACTATAAACAAAGCTTAAGGTTAGACTTTAGATTTTGTCATCACTTATTTACCCAAACTAATTTGTTGCTATGTCAATAGCAAAAACATTTGATCCTGTTAAAGTTTTAATTAGACAAATTAAAAATCATATGTTACTCTTACATTTACAGAAAACATAACATAATTTAGAGAGAAATTTAGGTTCCTTAGCACACTACTACATTCACTTGTAGAACTAATCCTCGATGCTTCTATCATTCATTTCATTTTCACGAGATATATCAATTTTTATGTCCGTTCAATTGCTTTTCGTTCGAGCATGATCACCATCCATTAAAAAGGAGATGTTTGAGTTCCCAGTCTTATATAGTCACAAAATCATTTGTCCTCTCTTCATCAATCATTTTTGGTATCTCATTAGTTGATTTTATGCAACTAATAAAAATTACATAATGTTAATATATAAAATAATTACGTCCTTTATTTTTTGGGAACCTCTTCCTCTCACTTCATTCCGAGACTCAACATGCTTATTATTGTAGCCAAATGTAATGACACACGACAGGCTACACGTGGCAGGCACGTGAATCCACAAGTATATTATGATGTTTTTTTAGAGTGAGGTGTGATGTATGACGTGGCATTGTGAGGAAGTGTAAGATTTGAAGGTGGGGCGGGAGTTTCTGTCTCCACACCAGAAAAGAAGACTGTGTCAACTCCACTGCATGTCCTTGGCTTCCATGGCTTCTACCTTTCAACCCCTTTTCCCACTCTCCTCTATTCTTAGCTCTCTCTTCTCTTCATTGCCATTGATTTTCCGCCATTTTTTCCGCCTAAATACCTTCTCTCTCTCTTCCTTTTTCAATCCTACTCTCTCGATCGGAACCGCCTTCTGCTGCCTCCGCCCCAGAACCCTGCATGTACGAACCCTAAAATCTCCATTAATGGCGCCTGAGTCTTCTTCTCTGCGCCTTTTTCTCCTCCTCCTCTTCTTCTTCTTCCTTTATTGCACCGATGTCTCTTTCGCGGCTTCTCCAGCTGAGGCTCTCCTCAAATTCAAGGATTCTATCGAAAGCGATGGCGCGTTTGCTACTTGGAATTCTTCTTCCTCTCCTTGTTCTAACAACGAGCCTAACTGGATTGGGGTTCTTTGCCAGAAAGGGAAGGTATGGGGTTTACAGCTAGAGAATTTGGGATTGAAGGGGAGTGTCGATATTGAATCGTTGAAAGAGTTGCCGGATTTGAGAACCTTAAGTTTCATGAACAACGATTTCGATATTACTTTTCCTCATATAAACCAATTAGGCGCCTTGAAATCATTGTACTTGTCAAACAATCGATTCTCCGGCGAGATTCCAGGTGATGCTTTTTCGAAAATGATGTCGTTGAAGAAGGTGCATTTGGCTAATAATTCGTTCACAGGAGAGATTCCTTGGTCGTTGAAGGGTTTGCGCAAGCTTTTGGAATTGAGGCTCGAGAATAATCAATTTTCAGGAAAAATACCTAAATTTCAACAGAAGACAATCCACTCTTTCAATGTTTCTAACAATTCTCTCCATGGTCGCATTCCGACCGCTCTCAGTCACTTGGATCCAAGCTCTTTTTCAGGTATGGTCCTCGGGCATAGTAACTTGTTTTACCATTTTTTGTTCTTGGAATCCAGAATGTAATTCTCAACTTCTTTGTATACTCTCGCACAATCTTCTAACATCTCATTTTTGTGTCGTTCAAACAAGCAGGCGATCAAGAACTGTGTGGAAAGCCACTGAGTGACTGCTCATCTGTAAAGAAGCATTCAATTCTGAGTATCATCATTTTATCTGCAGTCATAGTGATTGCATTAGCCGCCATTGGAGTCGTCATCTTCATCCTCAAACGCCATTACCGACGATCCCCATCCATAGAAGCTCCACTCCAACCAAACCCAGCGGGCAAAATCTCGCCAGACAGATCAAGCGGTGAGAGCGGGAAGAAGGTAGAAAATACGAAGCTGTCATTCGTGAGAGAGACCGGAGAGAAATTCGATTTGCAGGACTTGCTGGGATCATCAGCAGAGATTTTGGGAAGTGGGTGCTTTGGGTCATCTTACAAGGCTGCATTGCAGAGTGGACCAGTAATGGTGGTGAAGAGGTTTAAGCAGATGAACAATGTTGGGAGGCAAGAGTTTCAAGAACACTTGATGAGAATAGGGAGGCTTTCGCATCCCAATTTGCTTCCTCTTGTTGCTTACTACTACAAAAAGGACGAGAAGCTTTTGATTTCTGGCTATGTCGAGAAGGGTAGCTTGGCTGTTCAACTTCATGGTACTCTTCAAATTCCCCCATTTTCTTGGATCCTATCAGTTCTTGAGAGCTCTCAAAACTGAACTTCAAAATCCCATCTTTGTTTCAGGTCAACAAGAACCGAAGCCTGACTGGGGAGCAAGGTTGAAGATAGTGAAAGGCGTAGCCAGAGGTCTTCAATATCTCTACAATGAGCTGCCTTGCCTGATCGCGCAGCACGGCCATCTCAAATCCTCCAATGTTCTTCTCACTCAATCGTTCGAACCTCTCCTCACCGACTACGCTCTCATCCCTATCATCAATCAGGAGCACGCTCAAGAATCAATGGCGGTCTACAAGTCGCCGGAGTATTCGCAGTACGGCCGGATCACGAAGAAAACCGATGTTTGGTGCCTTGGATTGTTGATTTTGGAGATCATGACGGGGAGATTTCCGGCGAATGTTGTGCACCAGGGGAAATCGGCGAGCGTGGAGGAGGATCTGGCGGCGATGTTGAGGGCCATTCCTCAGGAGGAGTATTGGAAGAGGGAGGTGTTCGATAAAGAAATGGCGGCGAATAAGAGCAGCGAGGGAGAAATGGCGAAGCTGTTGAGAATCGGATTAGGGTGCTGCGAGGTGGAAGTGGAGAAGAGGATGGACTTGAAGGAGGCGGTTGAGAGGATCCAGGAGGTGAAGGAGAAGGTTGGAGACGATAATGTTTACTCTTCCGTAGGATTATCAGACGATCTGGAGTTAAGCATTAATGGTTGAAATTCGAAGCTCCCAAAAAATCTGGTAATCTAATCTGTTCGTTTCTCTTCTCCTGCTCAAGCTAGCTTTCTAACACTAAATCCAAAAAAGAAAAAGAAGATACATAAAACTCCACAATCAACCATGGATGTCAAGTTTGTGTGATGCCGTTGAGGGCCAAATGAAGCGTGTTGAAAGTATGGTCATTATAAACACATCCCTATTGACATTGTAATTATTTTAGGGCCCAGAAGAGGGCCGCCATTGAAGCATAGTACCAAGCTTTAGGAGTTGCAGAATGCAGATTCATCAAACCAAAAGACTGGTCCTCAAAAATATGTATGAAGCGTGTTGAAAGTATGGTCATTATAGACACATCCCTATTGACATTGTAATAATTTTATTTTTTTCTTTTTTTATTATTATCGAGTGTTTTTATTAGGCATTTTGACCTCATTGACGTACCATATTAATTAAAAAGCCTAGTGTTGTAGTGGAAGCTTGCTAGTTTGTTACTTGATTAATGATATTATGTGACCAAATTTAAGATATGGTTTTATTAATTCATATCGAAATGTCACGTGAGATAAGAAAAACAATGAATAGTTATTCATGTAACCAAATTCTATCATTCCAAAAAGACAATTAGGGGTTGAATCAGTCTGGTTTAGTTTGGTTTCACCCCCAATTGAAACCGAATCAATTGGCCTTCGGAACCAAACCCGAACTAGACAAATATTTTTGATTTTGCTCGGTTTAGTTTTAGTTTGGTTTCGATTTTTGAATTTTTTTGATTTAAACTCGGTTTTGGTTCGGTTTTGTCGAGTTTAAATTCGATTTGAGCTAGTTTTGACCTTTTTGTTCTATAATTTGTAATTTTTTATATAAAAATTTAAAAAATTATATAAATATTATAAATTCAGTTGAGCTCAGTTTTGATTTATTTTTTAAAGAAGCAACCGAGAACCGAATGGCCAAAGACAATGAGTTGTGTTTCTTTTTTTTTTAAAGAGTAATGTTATTTACATTCTAATTATACACTTTAATTTACTTTGGTGCAATCAACATCTCATTTTAACTATTTATAATTTATTTTCATTATTACATAAATAAGTGTCATGTTAGGAGATAAATTATATTATAGAATTAAAGGAAAAATCTAACATTCTTATTTCGGAAAAATGGTACATCTTGAAAGAAGATTCACATTTAAAAACAACACAATGTTATTATGATGGTCTGAGTTGAGATAATTATGATTACTGCGATTAGAAAGATAAAATGTGATTAAAAATGGTAAGAAACCTTTTACATGTTAAAATAAAAACTATTTTATTGGAGTATGTGAGACTGTAACTTGCTGAAACAATTGTTGTGGTGATTCGATCACACTGAATTTACAGTGTTAAAGTAGACACGTAACTGAAGATAATGGATTTAGATGAAAAAAATATTTAGATATTTGCAGCAAAAGTTATACAGGTTTGAAGTTGGTAGAGTTAGATTTTATTTAAAATTACATTGTTTTGATAATGACTTTAAATTTGACTTTAGAGTGAGAATTTGGAGAAGTTTATAGAAAGTGTTAATTTCGGTGTGACCCAATTTCTGACTGGACCAGGCCGGTTCGGCCCACGTTGTGAATCTCAATATGACTAGGGTTTTCTTATTATATATAAATATATGCTTGTGCGGTAAAACTCATTGTACCTTGATTTCATAGTGATTTCTCCTCTGTCCGTGGTTTTTTTTCTTTTTAGGGTTTCCACGTAAATCTTGGTGTCCATTTTTTCACATTTTTCTTTTTCATTTAAAGTTCGGTTTTTCAACAATTGGTATTAGAGCTTCAGGTTGAATAATTTCGAAAATCAGATTTTAATTTTTCGAAGGTATCGAACGTTATTTCAGGTTTACAAATTTCGGTAATTGAAATTGTAATTAGGAAGAAAAAGAAAATAGAAAAAGAAAAGAAATTAAATTTCTTTTCTGTTTTTTCTTTGCGTGAAGAAACAGAGGGAATAGTTGTTTTGGTTCTGTTGTTCTTCGACAGAGAAGAATGGAGGAGAGCGCCGCCCGAGCCCGCAGAACCGCCGACGCTGACGAGCACAGAACCCACCGCCGTTGCGCACACATCCGCCGCCGATGAAAGCTCTGCGCGCGTCAAAGAACAGAGGAGCCTGTTCTGTTCTGCCCGAGCCCGCAGCCCCGATGCGAACCGCCGAGAACTCCGATTGTTCGCACGCCGCGCCGTCGTCGTCTGTCATCAACCGAGCAGAGTCGCCGTGACTGAGATTCTACCGCGACTCTGATCAGAAACTCGCCACCAATCTGCTCCGACTTAATCACCGAGCCCCAGCCGGACAACGCCGATCACACGCCGACAATTTCTGTTTAGTTTATTTTCTGGTATTTTTTCACAGGATACAAATTTTGGATAGTGATTTATTGGGCACTGAAATTCTGTTAATTTTGGAGTCCATATTCTGAAATTTTTGTGAAATCTTGGGGGTTCTTGTAACACCCGGATTTACGGGATTGATGTGAATAATGGCATTTAGTGATTATGTCGAATTAAGTCGATTTCGTGAAAAGAAAGCGTTAATACGATCCTAATAATTAATATGGATTTTAAGAAAATTTTGGAAATTTTAGGAGTTTAACGCTAATTTTACGAAAATTACATTTCTCGTAATATAAAGGACGTTGTGGTAAAAATAGTAAACGATGTCCGAATTACGAACAGACAGTTTTAATAGAACCCTAGTAATAAGTTGGAATAATTAGTGAAATAAGAAATTTTGGAGAAACCGAATCGTTAGCTAATTAACGAAACAAAGTACGAAACAAATAGAAAATCAAAAGAAGGGCAAAATTGTAATTTTGCCCTTCAAATTTTAATAAAACATCACAACCCTCTCCTTCTCCTTCACTTTCATGATTTTCTTTTTTTTTTCCTCTACGTTCCAGGCGACTTTTCTCTCCATCGGCGTTCTCCTCCTTCCAACGGCGTTTCCCCTCCGATCAACCTCCGTTCTTCACGTTTTCTTCTCCAATCCCGACCCTAGGTACGATTCTAAGGTTTTAGGAAAGTTTATTTCGATTTTTGTGGAGTTTAAACGATTATGGTTTGTTTAGGGTTTCGTAAAAAAAAAAAAAACGTGATTTAGGGTTTGAAATTTATAGGTTTACCGTGTTTGTGGATATAATGGACGTTATTGGACGAAGTTAATTGATTCGCTAAGAAATATTAGGGTTTGTGGATTTTTGAGGTTTTGAAAAACTCCGTTAATGGAGGTTTTGAGGTGTCGAACGTGAAATGCTCAACGAAATGCCTCAATGAAGTATTCTAGAGTTTTAGGAAATTTCTTTAGTTAGGAGTTTCGTAAATTTAGACGTTTATTGGTTTAGACTCGTTTTAACGATAATTGTTGTGAAATTGCCTTAGGTAAACAACGCTCGTGGATGGAGCTTGAGGTTCAACGCGCACGAGGTAAGTTCTCGTGACTTATTGTGGCCGATTGGCCTACACCATAAGCTGAGTTTGTTGTTGAGGATACGTTGGTGTTTTATTGTTCATGTTGGTCATTGTTTCGTCTAATTGTCTTGGTTGGGTAGTTTAGGTTCGGTTGCTTTATAGGTTGATTGCTGTGACATTATTCGTAGTGTTTTGATGGTATTTGTAGCGTTTTGATGGTATGCTCTTTATGTATGTTTATATTGAACTGTTCATGCATCATGGTTTCAAAACGTCATGAAAATGATTTTACGCATAGATTTCATGAAAAGAACACGCATGTAAAGGCAAATAAAGTATCACAGTAAACAACCATGACATAGGGTTATCGGGGATGAGGTTCAGACCTAGCGTTCTATGGTAAGCGGGTTTTCCTCCCTTCAGATGGTGTGGGCTGTCTATTCGCTTGACGTGCCCTATCTATTTGTCGAGCGTTTCTGATAACCATAGACTGACACGTACAGATATATGAAATGATATGGACGGTTTTCATAGCATTGAGCATACATGATCATGCATAGGCATTTACGTAGAATTTACTGAGATTTTTATCTCATAGGTGTCTTTATGGTGTAGGTGACATTGAGCAAGGTGAGAACGAGATCTCTCCACATGAGGAATGATGCAGTTGATGGAGGATGGCCCGTGGGAGTGTGTTGGGCAGTCGAGGCGCCTTTTTGACCCGTGGGGAAGTAAATGTATGTAAGTATTTTGGGGATACGATAGATAGATGGTAAGATAAATTGTATAGATTGAACATATTAAGATGTTTGAGATCTGATTAGTTGATAAGTTTATGTTTTGATGTTTTTAAACGTTTTGGAAACTATTTTATAAACTGCTTGGTGATTTAAAACAGGGGGAAATGTTTAGTTTTAAACGGATCCATGCAGTTTGTTTTTATGAATTTTCACTACATTTTTGGCTAAGTTTTAGGTAGGTTTTGTGAATTATGAAATGGAGAAATGTAGGATGTTTTGAATGAAAATGTGATGAAGTGTTTAGTTTATTGTGTTTGTTAGGGTGTATGTGTGGAAAAAAAAGTGTTTAGGGAATGAGAAGAAAGAAGGGACGAGGGAAGGAAAGAAGAAGAAGAAAAGGGGAGCAGCTCTCTGGATTTCAGAATCCAGAGAGCCTGCCGATTGATTGCCAGAAGGGGGTGATCGATCGGCAGAAGTGAGGCGACTCTCTGGAAAAGGGGAGCAGCTCTCTGGATTTCAGAATCCAGAGAGCCTGCCGATTGATTGCCAGAAGGGGGTGATCGATCGGCAGAAGTGAGGCGACTCTCTGGAAATTCCAGAGAGCCTGCCGACTGATCGCCTGTAATAGGGCGATCAATCGGCTTGTGATTGGTCGCCAAAGGGCGATCGATCGCCTGATATAGGGGCGATCGATCGCCCCTGTGTTTTAATATGGGCGATCGATCGCCTGATAATGGGGCGATCGATCGTCCCTTGAATTTTTAAGGAGCCGATCGATCGACTGTCGTGCAGCCGATCGATCGCCCCTTTGTTTTCCACGGCCTTGACGTTTTTTCCCCTCAAACTGTTGGCCAATGTTTTAATTGTTTTAAATAATTGTTTTAAACTTTATTTCAATTGTTTTAAGTTTTGTAAGTGGTTTTCAAAATAGCTTTCGAACGAAATTAACAATTTAGTCCACGAATTAAATTCCGCTCAATTGTTACAAAGTTATAAGGATAAAAAAAATTAATACGGAAAAATTACTATACGGGTAAGGGTCGCAACAGTTATGGTATCAGTGCCTCCGGGTTTTAAAAACGGTTCTGTAGACTGCTCGATTGCACAGTCACTACGCGAACATTCTTCCTCAACTGTAAGTATGTTTAAAAGTTTTATTTGAATTTGATTTTCTTAGAGTTATTTACTTTTAACCTTTATAGGAGTTATAGAAATATGGTGCGTCGAGGAAATGACCGAGACGATAGAGACGATACGATAGACCACCTTAAGGATTTTATTACCCAACAGTCCCAACACATGGAGCGACAAGCCCAACAGATGGAGAGACAGTCCCAGCAGCTGGGCACCCTAATAGACCGTGAAGGTGATAGAGCTCGGGAGACAGCGACTCCGGGTAATCTAGGGATGGAGAGATTCCAAAAGCTCCAACCTCCGGTGTTCAGCGGACAGTCTACGGATCCCTCTTCAGCTAAGGAGTGGATTCGAACTATGGAGGACATGCAGGCCAACGCAAGCATTGAGGATGGAGAGAAGGTTGCGTTGGTGAGTTACCACTTGGCACTATGTAACGCCCCCGAACCCACCCTGGCTCGGAGCGCTACTTGGCTCACTTTAACCCTCTATAATTTAAATAAAATCGAACACCACAGAATTTAAAACTAAATCTCCCGAAGCTCTCTTATGTCATACCTAGCTGCCTAGACTCACTAATTTCCCTTAATCCTAACCTTTAAGCACCCCTGCGTCCTTCTCGAAAATTTCGGCAAAGTAACGCCTGAAAATGGCACCTCCAAAATGCTAAGTACCTGCAAATGAATCAATCCCTAACCAGATCCAGAATACTCTTACCCAACTATCCAGCATACGAAATCTCCAAATAGCAGTAAAGAGGAAAACTAAATTACTAACATCCCTAAGTGAAGAAAGTCCACAGTATAGGGCGACACATCACCCTTAACTATGACTATATACAACAAATCCAAATAGCTATACCGTAACTGTCAAAACATCAACCAAAAAGAGTCACACATTCCCATCATTTCTATAAACAGACATTTACAATAAACTACCAAAATACAAAGCCCCACATTCCCGAAGACCATGGTCAAGGCGCCCCAATAACTGCCTGCACCGGCATGCCCTGTGCACCTCCGACTGCTCCCAAGTCCTAGCCCACTCGCTTAACTCACCTGTAATCGCGTCGTTAACTACACCACAGAACACACACATACGTAAGCTTACGCTTAGCAAGTAAGGATAACAAATATAAACATGCCTACATGTCTCAAACACAACCCTAGCACACATAGTTTTTCAATAAAGTTTGCCTGCATCGACAGATGCCTTAGTTGCCTGCACCAAAAGGTGCCTTAGTTGCCTGCACCCAAAAAGGATGCCTTACTCTTTAAATGACTATCATGCCAACCATGCAACACAACCCAACAATGCAACTCAACAACACGACTTCTACACTTAACATCGCAACCATGCAACACAACCCAACAATGCAACTCAACAACACGACTTCTACACTTAACATCGAAACCATGCAACACAACCCAACAATGCAACTCAACAACACGACTTCTACACTTAACATCGCAGCGTTCACGGAACCTTCTGCTTAACATCGAAGCATTCCCGGAACCTTCTGCTTAACATCGAAGCGTTCCCAGAACCTTCTGCTTAATATTGAAGCATTCACGGAACCTTCTGCTTAACATCAAAGCGTTCACGGAACCTTCTGCTTAACATCAAAGCGTTCCCGGAACCTTCTACTTAACATCGAAGCGTTCCTGGAACATTCTGCTTAACACCGAAGCGGAACCTTCTGCTTAACATCGAAGCATTCCCGGAACCTTTGCTTAACATCGAAGCGTTCCCGGAACCTTCTGCTTAACATCAAAGCGTTCACGGAACCTTTGCTTAACATCGAAGCGTTCACGGAACCTTCTGCTTAACATCGAAGCGTTCACGGAACCTTTGCTTAACATCAAAACCATGCAACACAACCCAACAATGCAACTCAACAACACGACTTCTACACTTAACATCGCAACCATGCAACACAACCCAACAATGCAACTCAACAACACGACTTCTACACTTAACATCGCAACCATGCAACACAACCCAACAATGCAACTCAACAACACGACTTCTACACTTAACATCGCAACCATGCAACACAACCCAACAATGCAACTCAACAACACGACTTCTACACTTAACATCGCAACCATGCAACACAACCCAACAATGCAACTCAACAACACGACTTCTACACTTAACATCGCAACCATGCAACACAACCCAACAATGCAACTCAACAACACGACTTCTACACTTAACATCGCAACCATGCAACACAACCCAACAATGCAACTCAACAACACGACTTCTACACTTAACATCGCAACCATGCAACACAACCCAACAATGCAACTCAACAACACGACTTCTACACTTAACATCGCAACCATGCAACACAACCCAACAATGCAACTCAACAACACGACTTCTACACTTAACATCGCAACCATGCAACACAACCCAACAATGCAACTCAACAACACGACTTCTACACTTAACATCGCAACCATGCAACACAACCCAACAATGCAACTCACACACACCTCAATACAACACAAAGCAAAACAATAACTCAACAAAATACGAAGCAACACAAATAACCATCAAACCTTACCGTCTTATGGTGTAGGCCCGAAGGCGAAAGGATAATAACCCCTACTTACCTGATTGCTCGGCTTCCACTTGCTCACTTCTATCGATCAATTTCTTCGTTCGACGACCTAAAACAACGTCAACTTTGCTTGATAAGTTACTAATAAAATCTAAGGGATTTTCTAACTAAAACTTAACAATACCTAAAATACATTTCACACTTAAACACTAAAACCCGATTTTCTACCCAATTTGACTGTCAAACTTCAAACGGTCATAACTCTCTCGTTTTTCAACAGATTTCGACGTGCCACCCCAATCCGTAAACCTCTACACGTCTACTATCCATTGAAACACTTAATTTAACCAAACAACTAACTTGGCCTAACCAAAAATTCCAAAACAGAATCGGCCACATATTGTGCAAAAACCGATTTTTCCAAACTCCTTCCAAATTCTTAATCTAACTCCATTACCCATCTAACCCAATTCGTTCAACAACTAAACCAACCAATTTGGAGAGAAAACAAGAATTTTAAATCAAATTTTCGGATTCCATGGTTAGGGTTTTCCAAACCCTAACCAAATCCTTCAAAACTACCTTAAAAACCCTTAAAACCAACCCTAATCAACACTAAACCAAAACCTCTCATGATTTTACCTTAAACTCCAAGCAAAATGTGAAGAAGAAAAGGTGAGAAACCTAGCAATGGCTGCCGTCGATGGAGGGAGGAGAAGAAGAAGCTAATTGCTTCACTTTACCCATTTTTCCTCTTTTTATAAAACCATTTCTTTTTCTTTATTTAATTCATTTAATAACCTAGTGAAATTACTCTTAAGACCTCCCTTTTCTCTCCAACGTGGTTGCCATCCACTTTCCCTTCCTTTCATTCAATTGCTTCATTTAATTCTCCCTTTGAATTTTCAATAACAATTCCTATTGGTTCATTAGTTGGTTTGACTTTTCAACCATATTTTAGTTTGAATTTTCAACTCTTTTCTCCTCTTCTTTCCTTCCAACGTGAATACCTCCTTTAATATCTTCTTCCATTCAACTTTACCATATAGTATTTTACTCAATTACCTAGTTTTTCATTGGTTAATTTATATTTTGACTTTTCAAAATTTTAACTTTTCAAACAACCCTTTTTGACTTGTCAATTCACTTCATTCACTCTTCTTTTGCATGACTAAATTCCAATCCCTTTCTCACTTAACATTCACCTCTCCTAACCGTTTAATCTAAGACATACGTGCGTTACAGGAAATCCTCGGGTGTTACACACTAGATGCTCGATTTTGGTGGGATTCTATCAAGGCAACCACTGATGTGACGATTATGAGTTGGGAGCATTTCAAGATGATATTCTATGACAAGTACTTCAGCCATATGGTGCGGGAGGCGAAGATGGTAGAGTTTATGCAGTTGCGGCAACTTGGTTCGATTGTCGACTATGTGAGGGGGTTTGAGGCCCTGTCCCGATTCGCGCCGCGTCAGGTTAGCGTTAATGAGGACAAGGTACGCAGATTTGTACAGGGGTTTGGCCAAGAAATTCGGAAGAGTCTTACAATATCAGGGGTGCAGAATGTATCCTATGATGAGATAGTGGCCAGAGCACTGGAGATTGAGGCTGTAGATCAGAGTTCAGTTAAACCAAAAGAGCCAGCTAGAAGGTTCTTTCGGGAGATACAGCCACGACCTCAGAATAGAGGCTGGCAACCGAAGGGGCAGCCACAACAACAGCAGAGGGGTGCAAAAAGGCCCTACGATGGTAAAGGCGATCAAGGCAAAGGGAAGCAAGTCCAAGGTGCTACTCAGAAGCCGGTTTGTCCTAAGTGCCAGAAGGAACACTACGGCGCTTGTCGATTGGGCACGAATAGTTGTTACAGATGTGGAGAGGTCGGCCATTTTGCTCAGAACTGTCCAAGGGCGGCTACCGATCAAAGAAGAGTGACTCCAAGAATATTTGCCTTTATTGAGCCTGGTGATGTTGACGACGAGGCTCAGCCCTCAGTGATAGCAGATACTGTTTTGATTATGGGCGTAACAGTATTTTCTTTGATAGACACGGGGGCTACGCATTCTTTTGTTTCCACTGCTTGTGTGTCTAAACTGAAGCTGGTACCTGAGTTAGCAGAATGCAAATATAGTGTGATGCTACCTTCAGGAGAGCGTATGCAGTCAGGTCATGTTGTCCAGGGCAATATTGTCTCGATTGAGAACAGTACCCTCTATGCTTGCCTGATTGTTATGGGCATAGAGATCTATGATCTTATCTTAGGGATGGACTGACTATCACAGCATTTCACCACCATCGATTGTCGATCCAGGATTGTGACCTTTCGACCCCCAGGTAAAGCCGAGTTTTCTTATCAGGCAATGAAAAGATTGAGTGGATCGCCTATCTCTTATTCCATGAAGGTCAACGAGTAGTTTAAAGGTGAGTGCTCTATTTATTTGGCCATAGTAGTTGATACTCAGTTGCTCAGCGGAGTAAAGCCGAGTGACATTCCTATAGTCAGAGAATTCTCTGAGATATTCCTTGATGATCTTCTCGGATTACCGCCGGACAGGGAGATCGAATTTGTCATTGATGTATATCCGAGCTCCGCGCCAGTGTCTAAAAATCCATACAGATTGGCGCCTACTGAATTGAGAGAGTTGAAAACTCAACTTTAGAAGTTGCTGGATAAGGGTTTCATTCGACCCAGCTTTTCACCCTAGGGTGCGCCCGTTCTGTTTGTCAAGAAGAAAGACGGGACCCTCAAGATGTGTGTGGATTATAGGGAGCTGAATAAGCTCACAGTGAAGAATAAGTATTCACTGCCTTGGATAGATGATTCGTTTGATCAGCTGCAAGGTGCTCGAGTTTTTTCCAGGATCGACTTACACTCGGGTTACTATCAGTTGAAGGTCCGGAAGGAGGATATTCAGAAAATGGCGTTCCGAACGAGGTACGGGCATTATGAGTTATTTGTTATGTCTTTTGGACTTACTAATGCCCCTGCAGCATTTATGGATTTGATGAACCGCGTCTTCAAAGATTATGTAGACAAGTTCGTTGTGGTTTTCATCGACGACATTTTGATTTACTCTAAGACGAAGGAGGAGCATGAAGAGCAATTGCGGATTGTTCTCGAAATTTTACAACGACACCAGCTTTATCTGAAGTTCTCTAAATGCGAGTTTTGGCTGCATAGGGTCAGTTTTCTTGGCCATATCATATCACAGGAAGGAGTTTCTGTGGATCTGAGTAAGATTCAGGTGGTCAGAGATTGACTGCAACCTAAGAACGTGCGAGAGGTACGTGGATTTCTCGGGTTAGATGGTTATTATCGGAAGATCATAGAGGGATTTTCAAAGATTGCAGTTCCCCTCTCACGCTTGACCCGGAAGAATGAAAAATTTATATGGTCGGCTGCTTGTGAAAATAGTTTTATGGAGTTAAAGTAGAGATTGACTGCGGCTCCAGTGTTGACAGTGCCTGTTGAAGGTGATAAGTTCAGCATATATTGTGATGCATCTGGAGTTGGGCTTGGATGCGTGCTTATGCAGGAAGGGAGGGTTATCGGGTATGCTTCTCGGCAGTTGAAGCCGTACAAACAAACTATCTTACGCATGACCTGGAATTAGCAGCCGTGGTCTTTGCACTGAAAATATGGAGACATTACTTATATGGGCAGCAGTGCGAGATATTTTCCGACCACAAGAGCTTGAAATATTTGTTTACGCAAAATGAACTGAATATGCGGCAGAGAAGGTGGCTAGAGTTCGTCAAAGATTATGAATTTGAAATTAAGTACCATCCAAGAAAAGTGAACAAGGTCCTTGATGCTTTGAGCCGAATGCCTTCTGCGAGTCAGCCTTCACTTGCAGCGATGTCGGTTATGTTGAGGTCTGAGATTGAGAAGTTTGATGTGGAAATTGTGGCAGAGTTGTCCAGTATGCTCACCAACATTTCTCTCAGGCCGACTATTCTGGATAAGATACGTGAAGCTCAGCAGAAAGATATAGAGTGTGAGGAGCTTCGATTGAGCATGACGTCTGGAGACTTGTCTGAATTCAACTTGTCAGATGACGGTATTCTAAAGTTCAGACATAGGTGGTAACGTGCCTAACAATGAGGAGCTAAAGAAGGAGATATTGGCCGAGGCACATTCTTCAGCATACTCTGTGCATCCAGGAAGCACTAAAATGTACAAGATTTAAAGTAACACTTCTGGTGGCCGAACATGAAGAGAGAGGTCGCCAAGTACGTTGAAACCTGTTTAGTTTGTCAACAAGTAAAGGTAAAACACCAGAGGCCGGCCGGAACATTACAGCCACTGCCAATTCCGGAGTAGAAGTGGGAGCAGATCTCCATGGATTTTATTGTGGGACTCCCGAGGATGACGAAAGGGCATGACAGCATCTGGGTGATCGTGGACCGATTGACAGAGTCGGCTCACTTCTTAGTTGTGAAGATGACGTCTTCTATGGATCAGCTCGTCGAGTTTTATGTGCAGGAGATTGTTAGGCTGCATGGAGTGCCAGTTTCTATTGTCTCAGACAGAGATCCAAGATTCACTTCTAAGTTCTGGAAGAGTCTGCACAAAGCAATGGGGACTCAGCTAAATTTCAGCACGGCATTTCATCCTCAGGCTGATGGTCAGACAGAGAGGACAAATCAGATTTTGGAGGATATGCTCAGAGCTTGTGTGTTGAAATTTCAGGGATCGTGGAGCAGGTATTTGCCATTGATCGAGTTCTCTTACAACAACAACTTCCAGGCTACCATTGGTATGGCTCCATATGAAGCTTTGTATGGTCGTAAATGTAGATCTCCACTATATTGGGATGGGGTTGGCGAAACTAGTATTGTTGGTCCTGAGATCCTACAGCAAACGGCAGAAAAGATTGCCGTTATCAGACAGCGTATCGAGATAGCTCAGAGTCGACAGAAGAGCTATGCTGACACAAGACAGAGAGAACTGGAATTTGAAGAGGGTGATGAGGTTTATTTGAAGGTTTCTCCGTTTAAAGGTGTAATGCGATTCGGAAGGAAGGGCAAGCTAAACCCTTGATATGTGGGGCCTTTCCCTATTTGAAAAAGATCGGGAAGATGGTGTATCGACTATAGCTTCCGGCTTCAATGGAAGGCATCCACGATGTATTTCACGTGTCTATGCTTCGAAAGTGTTTGTGCGATCCGTCGCATGTTATGGAGGCAAGAGAGATCGAGGTACAGCCTAGCATTGACTTACGTGGAGAAGCCAGGCGTATTTTAGAGTCTTCCATCAAAGTATTGTGCAACAAAGAAATCCCGCTTGTCAAAGTCTTATGGCGGAACCACGAGGTGGAGGAAGCTACTTGGGAGCAACAGCAGGATATGATGGCTAAGTATCCTGAATTGTTTGTATGATCAAATTTTGAGGACAAAATTTAAATAAGGTGGATGGAATGTAACACCCGGATTTACGGGATTTATGTGAATAATTGCATTTAGTGATTATGTCGAATTAAGGCGGTTTTGTGAAAAGAAAGCGTTAATATGATCCTAATAATTAATATGGATTTTAAGAAAATTTTGGAAATTTTAGAAGTTTAACGCTAATTTTACGAGAATTACGTTTCTCGTAATATAAAGGACGTTGTGGTAAAAATAGTAAACGAGGTCCGAATTGCGAACAGACAGTTTTAATAGAACCCTAGTAATAAGTTGGAATAATTAGTGAAATAAGAAATTTTGGAGAAACCGAAGTCGTTAGCTAATTAACGAAACAAAGGACGAAACAAATAGAAAATCAAAGGAAGGGCAAAATCGTAATTTTGCAAGTCAAATTTTAATAAAACATCACAACCCTCTCCTTCTCCTTCACTTTCACGATTTTCTTTTTTTTTTTCCTCTGCGTTCCAGGCGACTTTTCTCTCCATCGACGTTCTCCTCCTTCCAACGGCGTTTCCCTTCCTATCAACCTCTGTTCCTCATGTTTTCTTCTCCAATCCCGACCCTAGGTACGATTCTAACGTTTTAGGAAAGTTTATTTTGATTTTTATGGAGTTTAAACGATTAGGGTTTGATTTAGGGTTTCGTTGAAAAAAAAAAACGTTATTTAGGCTTTGAAATTTATAGGTTTACCATGTTTGTGGATATAATGGACGTTATTGGACGAAGTTAATTGATTCGCTAAGAAACATTAGGGTTTGTGGATTTTTGAGGTTTTGGAAAACTCTGTTAATGGAGGTTTTGAGGTGTCGAACGTGAAATGCTCAATGAAATGCCTCAATGAAGTATTCTAGAGTTTTAGGAAATTTCTTTAGTTAGGAGTTTCGTAAGTTTAGACGTTTATTGGTTTAGACTCGTTTTAACGATAATTGTTGTGAAATTGCCTTAGGTAAACAACGCTCGTGGACGGAGCTTGAAGTTCAACGCGCATGAGGTAAGTTCTCGTGACTTACTGTGGCCGATTGACCTACACCATAAGCCGAGTTTTTTGTTGAGGATACGTTGGAGCTTTATTGTTCATGTTGGTCATTGTTTCGTCTAATTGTCTTGGTTGGGTAGTTTAGGTTCGGTTGCTTTATAGGTTGATTGCTGTGACAGTATTTGTAGCGTTTTGATGGTATGCTCTTTATGTATGTTTATATTGAACTGTTCATGCATCATGGTTTCAAAACGTCATGAAAATGATTTTACGCATAGATTTCATGAAAAGAACACGCATGTAAAGGCAAATAAAGTATCACAGTAAACAACCATGACATATGGTTATCGGGGATGAGGTTCAGACCTAGCGTTCTATGGTGAGCGGGTTTTCCTCCCTTCAGATGGTGTGGGCTGTCTATTCGCTTGACGGTGCCTTATCTATTTGTCGAGCGTTTCCGATAACCATAGACTGACACGTACAGATATATGAAATGATATGGACTGGTTTACATAGCATTGAGCATACATGATCATGCATAGGCATTTACGTAGAATTTACTGAGATTTTTATCTCATAGGTGTCTTTATGGTGTAGGTGACATTGAGCAAGGTGAGAACGAGATCTCTCCACATGAGGAATGATGCAGTTGATGGAGGATGGCCCGTGGGAGTGTGTTGGGCAGTCGAGGCGCCTTTTTGACCCGTGGGGAAGTAAATGTATGTAAGTATTTTGGGGATACGATAGATAGATGGTAAGAGAAATTGTATAGATTGAACATATTAGGATGTTTGAGATCTGATTAGTTGATAGGTTTATGTTTTGATGTTTTTAAACGTTTTGGAAACTATTTTATAAACTGCTTGGTGATTTAAAACAGGGGGAAATGTTTAGTTTTAAACGGATCCATGCAGTTTGTTTTTATGAATTTTCACTACGTTTTCGGCTAAGTTTTAGGTAGGTTTTGTGAATTATGAAATGGAGAAATGTAGGA
This sequence comes from Begonia masoniana, assembly GCA_022432975.1. NCBI lineage: Eukaryota > Viridiplantae > Streptophyta > Magnoliopsida > Cucurbitales > Begoniaceae > Begonia > Begonia masoniana. Next base: position 11,135,058 of record CM039508.1, on the reverse strand, counting down.
TGTTTTGAATGAAAATGTGATGAAGTGTTTAGTTTATTGTGTTTGTTAGGGTGTATGTGTGGAAAGAAAAGTGTTTAGAGAATGAGAAGAAAGAAGGGACGAGTGAAGGAAAGAAGAAGAAGAAAAGGGGAGCAGCTCTCTGGATTTCAGAATCCAGAGAGCCTGCCGATCGATCGCCAGACGGGGGTGATCGATCGGCAGAAGTGAGGCGACTCTCTGGAAATTCCAGAGAGCCTGCCGACTGATCGCCTGTAATAGGGTGATCAATCGACTTGTGATTGGTCGCCAAAGGGCGATCGATCGCCTGATATAGGGGCGATCGATTGCCCCTGTGTTTTAATATGGGCGATCGATCGCCTGATAATGGGGCGATCGATCGCCCCTTGAATTTTTAAGGAGTCGATTGATCGGCTGTCGTGCAGCCGATCGATCGCCCCTTTGTTTTCCACGGCCTTGACGTTTTTGCCCCTCAAACTGTTGCAATGTTTTAATTGTTTTAAATAATTGTTTTAAACTTTATTTCAATTGTTTTAAGTTTTGTTTAAGTGGTTTTTAAAATAACTTTTGAACGAAATTAACAATTTAGTCCACAAATTAAATTCCGCTCAATTGTTACAAAGTTTATAAGGATAAAAAAAATAATACGAAAAAATTAGGATACGGGTAAGGGTCGCAACAGTTCTGAAGTTTCTGGAGGTTTTGAGATATTATTTGTTGTTTCTGAGTAATTATTTGGTTGAGATATTGCTGGAAAAATATTCTGAATTTCCCACAGATTACGTCATTAAAATACAATATTCTGTTGCTGGATAGGAATACAAGATTTTTAATATGGCAAGTAACGATGCGAGATCTGCTCGATCAAATGGAATTGGATGACACGTTACTTGGTTTTGATAATATGCCTGAGTCTTGGTTAGAGGCGGAGAAACTCACAAAAGACAGAAAAGCATTATCTTTGATTCGTCTACATTTGTCAAATTCAATTTTGGAGGATGTGTTGAAGGCGAAATATGCTGTTGAAGTATGGTCAAAATTGGAAGATTTGTGCCAACATAAAACTCTTACGAGTAAGTTGCATTTGAAGCAACGATTATATTTTTATCATATGAGGGAAGAATCTTCTATCGAAGAACACTTGTGTTCATTCAAAGAGATAGTTTCGGATTTGAAAACTTTGGAGTGCAAATATGATGATGAGGATTTAGCATTGATTTTGTTGTGCTCGTTGCCTGCTTCGTACAATATTTTTCGGGACACGATGTTAGATAGTCGTGACACGCTAACCCTGAAGGAATTCTGTGATGCTTTGCTTTTAGAGGAAAGGATGAAGCACCTTGTAGTTGGATCTGGAACTCAAGGCGATAGACTGGTTACTCGGGGTAGAGCTACAGAGAAGTAGGAGAAAAACAGTCATGGCAGAAAGAATTCAAGGGGCAGATCAAAGTCTCGGAATAGAAACATGGTTTATTTTTACTGTTAGAAAAAGGGGCATATAAAATCAGAATGTTATCAGCTGCAAAACAAGAGAAAAGAACAAAGTGAAAAAAATGAAAAACAGTTAGGGAACTCTGGTGAAGCAGTTGTTGCTGAAGATTAAAGTGATGAAAGTGATCAAGGTAATCTATTGATAGTATCTAAGGAAAACTCAAGGTCATCTGAGGAATAGATTTTGGATTCGGCCTGCACATTTCATTTGTGTCTCAATCGAGAATGGTTTTCAACTTATGAAACTGTGACAAAAGGAGCTGTATTAATGGGAAATAATGCATCGTGTAAGATTGCAGGAATTGGTACAGAGAGAATCAAAATGTATGACAGAGTAGTCAGGACACTTGGTGATGTGCGACACGTTCCCGAGCTGCAGAGGAATTTGATCTCGTTGAGTACTCTGGATATTAATGGGTACAAGTACACCGGTGAAGGTGGAGTTTTGAAGATCAGTCGAGGTTCTCTTGTTATGATGAAAGGACAGAGAAAGTCTGGAAATCTGTATGTTTTCAGGGTTCTACAGTTGTTGAGGATGTGGCTGTTAGTACTTCAATGTCAGATGAAGATCTCACCAGTTTATGACATATGCGTTTGGGACACATGAGTGAGCATGGTTTGTCTGAATTAAGCAAAAAGGGACTTTTGAATGGTCAGAGCACCAATAAATTACAATTTTGCGAGCATTGTCTAGCTGGGAAACAGAAAAAAGTCAAATTTGCTATGGGCACTCACAATTCAAAGGAGATTCTAGATTATATTCACTCAGATCTATGGGGACCAGCACAGGTGCCTTCAAAGGGAGGGGCACATTATATGTTAACATTCATAGATGATTTCTCCAGAAAAGTACGGGTATTATTCTTGAAGAAAAAGAGTGATGTATTTTCTACTTTTAAGGATTGGAAAACGATGGTTGAAAAGCAGACAGAGAGGTAGGTAAAACATCTTCTCACCGATAATGGGTTGGAGTTTTGTTCAGAGGAGTTCAATTCTTTTTGCACAACAGAAGGAATTTTGAGGCATCTGACAATCCCGGGGACTCCACAACAGAATGGTGTAGCAGAGAGAATGAATAGAACTTTAATGGAAAAGATTCGGTGTATGCTCTCAAGTTCAGGTTTACTTAAGTCATTTTGGGCTGAAGCTGCAGAAATTGCTTGTTACATTGTAAATCGTTCCCCAAGTACTGCTATTAATAAGAAAACTGCTGAAGAAGTTTGGTCTGGTACTCCTGCTGATTATTCAGTTTTGAGAGTGTTCGGTTGCCCTGCATATGCTTATGTTGATCAGGGTAAGTTAGAATCATGATCATTAAAGTGTATATTCCTTGGATACAAGTCTGGGGTAAAGGGATACAAATTATGGTGTCTAGGACATAGTAAAGTCAGATACAGTAGAGATGTGATATTTGATGAGACTGCTATGTTGAATAAACCATCTTCAGAGGTCTTGCCAGAAAAGACTAATCAGATATCCAGTGAAAATTTTGAAGTTGAACTTGGATCAGGGTCAACATCAGGATCTTTAGTTCAAGATAGTTCAGAAACACATGATGACATTGTTTCTCTACAGCCACCGGTATTGGCTTCTCCTCAATATTGCATTGTCAAAAATAGACCAATGAGGAAGATTAGACCTCCACAGAAATATGGGGAAGCATATTTAGTTGCTTATGCTTTGAGTGTAGCTGAAAGCATTGATGCATGTGATGAACCATTTACCTACTCAGAGGCAGTAAGTTCAAAAGATTGTGAAAAATGGATGATTGCTATGCAAGAAGAGATGGAGTCTCTTCAGAAGAATGGCACGTGGAACTTAGTCGAGTTGCCTAAGGATAAGAAATCTGTTAATTGCAAATGAGTGTTCAAGAGAAAGGAAAGTACACCGGGTGTTGAAGAAGACATGTACAAAGCACGTCTTGTTGCTAAGGGTTACAGTCAGATTCTAGGTGTAGACTTCACTGATGTGTTTTCTCCAGTTGTTAAGCACAGCTCGATTCGAGCTTTGTTAGGCGTTGTGGCTATGCACGACCTTGAGCTTGAGCAGTTGGATGTGAAAACTGCATTTTTACATGGAGAACTTGAGGAGGACATAAGAGATTTGATTCATTCATGTCTGATCAAGATTTCAGAAGGAGAAATTATGACAGTTGTGTTTACATGAAGAATGGCAAGAATGGGTCAGTGATTTATCTGCTCTTATATGTAGATGATATGTTGATAGCAGCTAAAGATATAGAAGATATCAAAAGGGTTAAAGAACAATTGAGTAATGAATTTGAGATGAAAGATTTGAGAGCCGCCAAAAGAATTCTTGGTATGGAAATACAGAGAGATAGGAAAGCTGGTAAACTGTACCTAAGTTAGAAGGGGTATATTCAGAAGGTTCTCTGCAGGTTTAACATGAATAAATCTAAGCCTGTTACTATTCCATTAGCAGCTCATTTCAGACTTTCATCTACTTTATGTCCTCAGTCAGATGAAGAAATTAATTATATGTCACGAGTTCCATATTCTAGTGCAGTGGGATCACTTATGTATGCTATGGTTTGCACGCGTCCAGATTTATCTTATGCAGTCAGTGCTGTAAGTAGATACATGGCAAATCCAGGAAAAGAACACTGGAAAGCTATTCAGTGGATTCTTAGGTATCTGTGGGGGACTAGCGATGTATGTCTTCAATTTGGAAGAAATAGAGATCCGGTAATTGGATACGTTGATTCTGACTATGCAGGAGATCTCTCATAGGATATGTTTTTACAGTTGGAGGTTGTGCTATCAGTTGGAGAGCTACTTTACAAGATACAGTCGCGTTGTCTACTACAGAGGCAGAATATATGACTATTACAGAAGCATGCAAGGAAGCCATATGGTTGAAAGGTTTGTTAAGTGAGCTCAATAAAGAATTGCAGATTTCCACAGTATTTTGTGACAGTCAGAGTGCTATTTTTCTCACCAAAGATCTTATGTTTCATGAGAAGACGAAGCACATTGATATTCATTATCATTTTGTTCGTGATCTGATTGCTCGTGGTGATTTCGCAGTGAGTAAAATTAGTACTCATGATAACTCTACTGATATTATGACCAAGCTTTTGCCCACATCTAAGTTCAAACTTTGTTTGAGATTGGTTGGTATTAGTTACTGATTTTACCCTGAGGGGCTTTTATGGTGGAGGAGCTTTGCTGGAGTTTTGGAGTATATTTTTATGCAGTAGAATTCGTGTCAAGGTGGAGATTGTTAGTTTCGGTGTGACCCGATTTCTGACTGGGCCAGGCCGGTTCGGCCCACGTTGTGAATCTCAATATGACTAGGGTTTTCTTATTATGTATAAATATATTCTTGTGCGGTAAAATTCATTGTACCTTGATTTCATAGTGATTTCTCATCTGTCCATGGTTTTTTCCCTTCTACGGTTTCCACGTAAATCTTGGTGTCCACTTTTTCTCATTTTTCTTTTTCATTTAAAGTTCGGTTTTTCAACAGAAAGAAAAATATTCCTAACACTCTGAAGTATGTGGTTATGTAATAAACTTAAACGACCAATGAGATAGTTTTGAGTCCCACTTTAAAATTGGTGACTAATTATGAGATTAAAATTTAATTAGAGGGTAATTAACGTTAATTAATGATGCTTAACTACAATATATTGAACATTAGCATAAAATAGTCTAAATTAATTAGTTTAGGCCAAGTCTATTTGAGAGATATTAAATGGTGGTATTTTTTAGAATTCACTTAGATGGAATAGTAAATGGTAAATTTTGGAAGACAAAATGACAAAAATGTAATTTTACAGTAAGGAGCTTCTAGACAAGTATTGAAGCTGATAAAGGATAGCCATTTTCATGGTGATCCTTAGCTGAAGAAAGAAGAGAAAAAGAAGAGGAAAAATGAGTGAGGGAAAGAGGAGAAATTGAAAGAGTGGAAATTGATCTCCAAGCCTTCAAGTTCAAGAGAAGTTGTTATTCTCTTCAAGAGAATTCTTTTGAACTAAGAATCTAAGTCTTGAATGTGAAGAAATAAAGTGATCAAAGAGGTAAAAATATATAATCCAAGTGTTTTCCAAAACTAGACTGATTTTGCATGGTTTAGGGTTAACCAAGAGGCAACATATTGATATATGTTGGTATTCGTTGATGATGATGGTTTGGTTGGTTATGTGGGTTGAATTAAAAATATGAAATTGTTAGTGTTTTGATCGTTGAAGGAAAGCATGAAAGTAATTCACTTTAGAATGTTGAAATTCATAATAGTTCTATCATGCAAATAAAATGTTTGGTTTTGTGTTAACATAGAGTGACAATGTCTACATGAGGCATTTACTGTTGGCAGTTTGCATGTGGTTTGGTTTTCCATTTGGTGGTTTGTGTGGCGACCAGCTCACACCCCCGGAGTAACAACCCAACAATGGCAGGGCCCCCGAGTCACAGCGTGGCGTCGCATTGCACTCACAGGACTTCTCCCAACTGGCATGAGAGTTTTTATACCTTCCCCAGATTCGAACCCAGGACCTCCAGCTTAAGTGCATGGGCTTACAGAATCTGGTACCACTTGAGCTACTAGTGGTACCAGATTCTGTAAGCCCATGCACTTAAGCTGGAGGTCCTGGATTCAAATCTGGGGAAGGTATAAAAACTTTCATGCCAGCTGGGAGAAGTCCTGTGAGTGCGATGCGACGCCACGTTGTGACTCAGGGGCTTGCCATTGTTGGGTTGTTACTCCGGGGGTGTGGGCCAGTCGCCACACCACAAAAAAGGCGCCTTTTTTGTGGCGACTGGCCCACACCCCCGGAGTTACAACCCAATAATGGCGGGCCCCCGAGTCACAGCATGGCGTTGCATTCACTCACAGGACTTCTCCCAGCTGGCATGAGAGTTTTTATACCTTTCCCAGATTCGAACCCAGGACCTCTAACTTAAGTGCATGAGCTTACAGAATCTGGTACCACTTGAGCTTGTGGCGATTGGCCCACACCCCCGGAGTCACAACCCTACAATGGCGGGCCCCTCGAGTCACAGCATGGCGTCGCATTCACTCACAGGACTTCTCCTAGCTGGTATGAGAGTTTTTATACCTTCCCCAGATTCGAACCCAGGACCTCCAGCTTAAGTGCATGAGCTTACAGAATCTGGTACCATTTGAGTTTTGCCTTTAACTTTTCAGATACAAACTTCAGTTTTTTTTATAAATATGATCTTATTGGAAATTGTACAATATTTGATGGTCTTTTCTCTATTGATTTACAAAATAATATCACTCATAATGCTATGCATGTTCATACTGATTTAAAATGATGTATTATAAATGAAGATTCTTCTATATTGTGGCACCAGAGATTTGGACATATTTTCATTCAGAGAATTAAGAGATTGATGGATGATAAAGTACTTAGTACTTTAGATTTTACTGATTTCAACACTTGTTTGGACTGCATTAAAGGAAAGCAAACCAACAAGTCTAAGAAATGTGCAAAGAGAAGTTCAAAAATATTAGAGATCATACATACAGATATTGTAGTTCTGTTACAGACTCAAATGGTCTGAAATATTTCATGTCTTTTATTGATGATTACTCACGATACATGTATCTCTATTTGCTTCATAACAAAATTAAAGCATTAGATGCCTTTAAGATTTTCAATACAGAAATAGAGAAACCTTGCGGTAAGCAAATTAAGATTGTAAGAACTGATAGAGGTGGAGAATATTATGGTAGATACACTGAGAATGAAATGTACTTGGTTTTAGAGGTGGGCGCGGTCAGGTTCTGCGCCGAAATCGACCCCGAGAGAAACTGGGACCAGATTGAATTTTCCGGTCCAATTCTGTCCTATTCCTCCCATATAAAAAAAAATTCATATTTTCAAAAAAATTTATAAATACTCAATCCAATGTCCAAAATTAGTGCAATACTTTAAAAATACAAACCAAATAGTAAATCCAACTATCTAACAATTAACATACAAACTAAATTCAACTATCCAACAATTAACATACATACAAAATTCGAATGTCCAACATTCATATGAATTGTAAGAAACTAAATCAAACATCCAAAATAAATGTAATACTTTAAAAATACAAACCATGCAGTGAATCCAACTATCTAACAATTAACATAAAACTAAATCCAGTTATCTAAAATTAACATACAAACTAAATCCAACTATCCAACATGAAAATGAAATATAAGAAACTAAATCCAATGTAAAAAATAAATTCAATACGTTAAAACTACAAACCAAATAGTAAATCCAGCTATCTAACATACAAACTAAATCTAATTATTCAACATGAAAATAGAATTTAAGAAACTAAATCCAATATCCAAAATTAATCCAACATGCAAAAATTTTAAAAATACAAATTACAAATCAAATAGTTGGAACCATATCAAAGTATCGATATGTCATCTTCTTCAGACTTTTCATCCGTAGCAGAATCTGCAAAATAAAAATATTGAAGACATTAGTAAATCATTAGAGATAAATATGTGAAACAAGTAAATATTAGAATGTTTGAACCTTCTTCAATAGTAGAAATCGTATTGCCATCAAAATTATTGTCAATGGTTTTTGAAATTTTAAAAGGATTGAATGTTTTCAGCCAACTTTGAGTGCATATAAGAGTTTCAACACTTTGGAGAGTTAGAGAACTGCGAAAGACATTATGAACACGACCACCTGTAACGCCCCGAGTTATCTGAACCCGGTTCGCTACTCATTACTTGATCATAACTAAGAAATTTCGAATAAATTTAAAACTTCATTCGACATTCAAAATTTGACATTTTCTAAACGTTCAAAACATTTGAAAACTTTGCAGCGGAAAATTATTTAAAACTACAATGGGGATTTAACTAGCTGTGAAAATATTGTTGGAAAGATTAATGGAAATGTTTAAAGTATTCGATCAAGAGAAAATAAGGTTTTAAATGATGGACTACTCAAGGAACTACAAAAGTCGAATTCATCTGCCGACGACAAAGTCAACGGAAGGAAACGGAACGAGGTTCCTGCCGATGACGTCACAAGTTGAACTCGTCTGCCGACGACTAGTCAACGGAAGGAGCAGAAGCAGAAAACCAAAGGCTTCTGCCGATGACGTCTACACAACTTCACCCACAACTTCATCTGCCGATGAAATCATGGTAACTTCACACACCACTTCATCTGCCGATGAAGTTAACATAACTTCATCTGCCGATGAAGTCAGCGCAATTTCATCTCTCAATAGACAAACACACGTCATCTTCCGATAACAACAATATGACTCCACGCCTTCCGATTCGCTAAACGACAAACGGGTTTCTCCCTCTTCCGATGGAATGGACTACATCTGCCGACACGTGCTACTCACGTAACTCCTTAAAGTATCTACTGATAGACTATAAAATTTACATCTTCCGATGGCTTTTCTGAAGACATCTTCCGATAGAATTTAAAATTTACTCAACATCTACCGACAGATATCATCTGTCGATAGAGAGCAAAACAACAACTCTAATCGCTTCACTTGCAAATCCAGTAATAAACCAACAGAATACTAAATTCAAAGAAAACTAAGAATACTTTTGAAAACTTCAAGTAACTCATTCTTGCTAAAACTAACCAGAGGCAATCCAAACCTTTGTGTCACTAGAAACTCATAAGTACTATCTTGAAATCCCAACAGAATATCGTTATCAGAAAAGAAACTCAAAAGCGAATTCCAAAACATTAAAATTTCTACTGTCATGAAAGCTCAGTATAATAAATTTGAAATACTGTCAATTAATCTTTGTTAGTCAATGACACCAGTCAAACCGCCCCATCAGATGCCTGACCGTTGCACAGCCGTGCTCCACCAACCTCATCTACTCGGTTATGCTCTCAGGGAAATCACCTGCTGTATCCTCAACACCTACATCACAAAACTCATCTATTAGCCTAATGCTAAGCAAGTAAAGCATTAATGAAATGTATGCTGAAACATAAACCCTGATCATGCAGTTTCTAATTTTCTCAACTCAGTTGTGCATCGTTCATAAACTGGTCTGATCCCTAAGTTCCCTTGGGAGTGGGATCGGTTCTCCCAATGTAATAAATCCTCTACTCAGTTAAGAGGCGGATTACTTCCCTTAACAGCTAATACAGATCCCTTAATTCCCTTGGGAGTGGGATCGGTTCTCCCAATGTAATAAATCCTCTACTCAGTTAAGGGGCGGATTACTTCCCTTAACAGCTAATACAGATCCCTTAATTCCCTTGGGAGTGGGATCGGTTCTCTCAATGTAATAAATCCTCTACTCAGTTAAGGGGCGGATTACTTCCCTTAACAGCTACTCTGTTTCATTCAATTCATACTCGTCATAACCTTGCACATAAATTCATTTTCGTAATTCTTCAAAAACTTAATGCATGACATAAAGAAAAGAAACACTCAAACATGCATAAACCTACTGTTTTGTGATGTAGGCCCGAAGGCTCACACATTACTTTACTTACCTGGCTCCTGGAAATCGCTCGGCTATATGCTACTCCAAAAATCTGCTCACCTAAAACCATTGACGATCTCCACTAAACTTTATCTAACTACTGAAGTCTAAGGAAGCCAGTTTGGGGCTCTACTGATTAAGCATTCCCGATACATCACTAAACCCCAAAACCCAAATCTCTCACCCGCAGCTTATCGAAGATACATACATTGCAGTCCTTCAGCTACCCTAGCACTAGAACGGCAAGTAGTTGATTCAAAACTCACCTTGGTTGGGGAAAACCGGAGGGGAAATCGCCCAGAGGTAGTCTGCTTGAGCTGAGAGGTAAGAGTAATAAAACAGTGGCGGCTAAACCTCACTAAACCTTTCCTTAAATACCTTATCCACAATATAAATTCGCAATTACCATCTTGCCCCTGCCTAGTCATTTACAACCTAATCAACATTTCACTAAATTTTAACCATAAAAATTATATACCACCGTTTAATAACTTATTTTGATTTATTGAAACCGGGTGCTACACCACCACAACTAAAAGTAGATTTTGACGCAACCATAAAAATTGGAATGATCAATATATCTTTCGCAATTGCACTCAAAACTCGATATTTATCGGAATTCCTTTTCCACCAAAATAATATGTCAGCACTCTTTCAAAAATTATCTAATTTCTTAGATAAATATTGATCAACCTCTGACATATTACTTTCCTCATTTCTCGAAAGAATTTTCAGACCTATAAAACAAAGAGTACACTGCTGTTGAACGAGCTTGCGCCAAAGAACTTGTTGACTCCCGATACCTTTGTTGACCATCGCTGGTACTTGGTGTATGGTCTTCATTAGTTGTATCACCTTTATATTCAGTATACAACTTTTCAATTACATCATCCACCTGCTTTACATATTGTGCAACTCTTTCACTACCGAATAAAATGGCTAAACAATGCCATAAAAATGGCTATACAAGCATGTTTATTTTTTCAAAAGATCCTCAATATTTATTAAACTTCTTTTCCATCTCGATAGTCATTATTCTCAGAGTCATATTATCACCGTTAGCATATGTGTCAATAACAATCTTCAAATTACATACTTCACCTAAGTACATATTCGATGTAATATTGATAACTCTTAAATAAGAGTTATTTTATACTATTTTTATTTGATATAACTTGTGTGATTTAAGTGAATATAAAAGGATATTGGTCAAAATTATAGAAATTGCTATAGGTTGCTGTAGCATTGAAAGATTTTAATAATTTTAATAATTTTATGTTTATTTCCAACAAAATCAGATTATTAGCACTTATTTGAATTTTATTGTTATCACGTTTGGCCACAGATTTACTAGCTGAAAAATAAAAAAGAAAATTGATTTTTTATTTGAATGACCAAAAGAGAAGGAGCAAATATTAAGGAAATCGCTAGAATCAAGGAGACAGAGAAAATTGGCTAGAGAATCCCCTAGAATCAAGGTGAGAGAAGGAGGGCTAAAAACAAGGAAGAACATAACAAAAAGGGGGAATCCAGAGGAAAGAGGAGGCACGCAGAAAAGGAAGAAAACCCTAAGCAGGAGGCAGGCAAGGAAAAAGAATTGGTGGAGGACGCAAACCTGGGACAAAGACCAGGGGAGGCAACCCTCACGCAAGACTGAAAGGGAAGACAAAAAGGGGCTAGAGGACGAAAACTCACGACGAAGACGGAACTTAAAGGATACCACCGCGGGGACGAAGACCTAGAGGGCGATTCTGCATGCTTCCAGATTTGATTGCAACTCTTCTCCTTCTACTTTTTATTTTCTTTCTTTGAATGAATATTTTTACTTTGGATTTTTTATCATCATTTTAGGCTAGATTTTTTTTATCTTGGTTAAGAGAGAAAGTACTCGTTATGTGCGTTACTTAGATCTATGAAAGTTTACATATTTTTCATTGAACAATCTATCATGATGTTTATTGCTTAATTCGAATTGTGTCGACAGGGAAATTTGATGTTACACGTTCCTATTGTATCGATAGGTAGATAGGAATTTTAAGATGCATGATTGATTAAATAAATTAAATTATTGCAAAGTTTTTGACATTATGTAACGTCTCCTAATTTTACTTTTTTAAAAATTCCAAAAATCCCATAACATTTAAACTTTTGTTTCATTCTTTTAATCATACATGTAAGAGGGTAATTAACCCATACTAGTTGAAGACTATTCGCGTGTGGAAAACTCGTATAAACATTAAACTTAGTTAACAATGCTGAAACAGTAAAACTGGGTTTCGATGAATACTAACTAAAATCGGACGACGTCCCTTGGAATTCATTCTTTCTAATTGGTCGACGTCCATACTAGAACACTTAATATTTGGTTGATGTGGCCTTTGTATGAGTTCGGTCGACGTGGCCTCTGTAACGAGATCGGTCGACATGTCCTCTCGTGTAAAATTGGTCGACATGGCCTCTGTAACGAGATCGGTCGACATGGCCTCTTGAGTAAAATCGGTTGACATTTTCGGTCGACGTTTCCTTTGCTAGGACACTTAACAGACTTATGCCCTCGATCGAACACTTTTATAAATGGTCGACGACCTCGACCTAACACTTTTAAAACTTATCAACTTAACAGAAACCCCTTCTCTAATCGGTCGACATCATCGACCAAACTTCTCAAAGAAAACTTAACCGCATAGCCACAAATTATTGCTTGACATCAACCGAACTAATTATTGATGGGTCGATGTCTTCGGTCGATGTTTTCCTTACTAGAACACTTAGCGAAACTTCACCTAGACGTTCAATCGCCATTTTGAGTGATCGATCAGCAACCTCTGTAACGACCCCAGTAGGGTCAAGGCATATTAATATATATATATATATATATATATATATATATATATATATATATATATATATATATATATATATATATATATATATATATATATATATATATATATATATATATATATATATATATATATATATATATATATATATATATATATATATATATATATATATATATATATATATATATATATATATATATATATATATATATATATATATATATATATATATATATATATATATATATATATATATATATATATATATATATATATATATATATATATATATATATATATATATATATATATATATATATATATATATATATATATATATATATATATATATATATATATATATATATATATATATATATATATATATATATATATATATATATATATATATATATATATATATATATATATATATATATATATATATATATATATATATATATATATATATATATATATATATATATATATATATATATATATATATATATATATATATATATCCCTTATTATTTCTTTTTGACAGAACTTAGGACGACGCTATAACTGGCAAAGCTCGATCCTTTCAAAACTTGCCCTCGTCTCAAATTTTGTGAATTCATCATCAACAGAATCGAACGACTAACCCAGACATTGGTTTTGTAACATAATCGGGCAATAGAAAATACCCTTAGAACACTCGACTTCATTATTCTTGAGCTGCTCGAAATCGCAGGCATCTGCCGGTTGCTAGACAACAAGCAGCTCTACTCACATCATCCGATGTATAAAACACTCGACCTCTACCGATCACTAAACGACAAGCACAGGGCTCACTTCTGCCGCTAGTGGAAATCTACATCATTCAGTCATCATGTGCACCTCACGTGACTACTTAACATTGCCAGTAAGAGACATCATCCGGTGAACAACAATCGTTCACCATCCATCGATGACGTCAGCCGGATGATGTCCTCATCCGTTAGAGACATCATCCGGTAGGCATGTGCAAAACACGTGACTCACTCACCTCATCCGATAAGAGACATCATCCGGTGAACAGCAAACGTTCACCATCCACCGGTGACGTCAGCCGAATGATTCATTCATCCAGCTTCTATCACACAGCTCCTGCCGATGACGTCAATCGGATGATACGTTCACCCAACTTCTATCACACAACAATGAAACCCGGAAATCTTTAAACAACTCATATCGACAGAAAGGTAACCTGACCTTCACAGACTTCAAACTCCATTGACAAAACATTCATACGAATGAAAATCAAAGACTCATCTAGAATACATATAGCGGAAGACTTAAACAACAGATCATTTAATAATCCTTATAATCATTCCCAGACTCGGTGGTCAGCCAGACCATTTCAAAGGCTCAATGCTATAAAATAAACTCATCCTACTTAAACTACCATATTCATAATCATAACTGAAATCATAAGGGCATTAACTCGCCATCCAGTTACAGAATTGCTCCCTGAACACCTTCCAGCAACCAAACTTAGACATCTTCATTAACTTTGGAATCCTCACCTGATATTTAATCACCTACATCATAAGGTTTAAACTATAAGCCTAATGCTTAGTAAGGAATGCAACACTAACATGTATACGTGAATGCATAATTGCAAGAAAATCATGATCATGTTCGTTTCATGCTCTTTTCTTGTTCTTATTCGTGTTCTTGTTCATCACTTTCATCATATGGATTAAGGGAGGATTTGTGCCGTAAAGAGGGGATGACAGTGCAAGTGTACATAGTCTCTTTCGGGCTGTATGCATGGTCCTTCTCTTTGGACCGTGACATAAGCCAAACCGCCCCCACCCTCACTTAATCCGGTTGCATAAGTTTCATATTCATTCTCATTTCTTGTTCATGGAGAAAACATGCTCATAAATCATTTTCATATGCTTGAGAAGTCAATCATGATGCATGACATGAATGTTCTTAAATCATCAGACTATGGAAAATATCATACTAGATAGTTGACTTCATAGACTCTATCAGAACATCATATAACATAATTCTCGAACATCCGTAAATCATCCAAGTACAACTATCTTACTAGCTTAAAACAAACATCAAACACACAACTAATTTAGTACCCTTAAGATGTAGGGCCCTAATGGCCAGAAATCTTAATACATTCACTTACCTGGCTTCCTTAGCAAATTCGTGCACTACACCTCAAACTTCTTCACCTGATATCATTTCACATTTCAGAGTTAATATAAATCCTAAATATTCTGAAATCAAAGCTAGAAAACCTTAACTAAATATTATCCTAGAACCTATCGTACATATATTTCCATGTTACTTCAGCCGAGCACCTTGTGTGTGTAGATCGAATTTCCTGAACTTAGAAATACCAGATTCAACCTAATAACTAATCGTATTCGGCTATCTAAATATCCAGAGTCGAATGGAAATGCCATAACCAAACTCAGATTAGCAAATGTTACTATAATATTCTGCCATTGAAGAACCTGGACTACAAACTTTGCTGAAAAACAGAACTCTAAACAAAGAACCAACACTTACATTGTCAATGTCTTACTTGGAGCGTGATTTGACGGAGTGGAGACTGGAAAAATTGATCACCGATGAGGGAGTAGCCGGCAGAGAGAGATGGAGAGCTCGGGAGAGAAAATCGCTGAAAGGAGGAAGTGTCGGCTACAGTGGCGTTGGTGAGGTTTAAAAATTTTCCATTTCCTTTATATAACGATCACAACCCACCCTTATTACAATTTTGCCACTCAACTTAGTTTGACACAATTTGGAGCAAATCTTGGTATTAAATTTAAATCAAAAGGTCCAATAATAATAGTGACAGTTAAATCAGTTAAGAAATCACCTGGCCGAAATTGTCGGGTGTTACATCCACCCCTCCTTAAACAAAATTTTCGTCCTCGAAAATTGCTCAAACAAAGAGCTCCGGATATTTGTCCAGCATGTCTTGTTGTTTTTCCCATGTGGCTTCTTCAATACCATGATTCGTCCATAAGACTTTCACTAGTTGTATTTCCTTATTCCTCAGAGTCTTAATTGCAGATTCTATAATCCTTACAGGCTTCTCTTCATACATCAGTGTCAGATCAATTTCGATTTCTGTTTGCTCAACAACATGAGTCGGATCACGTATGCATTTCCTTAACATTGACACATGAAAGACATTATGTACCTTTTCTAGTGATGGAGGCAATTGCAGTTTGTAAGCTGTACTACCAATCCTTGCCAAGACAGGGAATGGTCCAATAAATCGCGGATTAAGTTTTCCCCTCTTGTCAAATCTTAAAACTCCCTTAAATGGTGAAATCTTTAAGAAAACTTCGTCTCCGACAGCAAACTCAAGGTTTCTCCTTCTATGGTTTGCATAGCTTTTCTGTCGACTTTGTGCAGTCGTCATCCTTTTCCTAATAATGGCGATCTTGTCTGACATCTGCTGCAAAATCTCGGGGCCTAGGAGTTTTGCTTCGCCAACCTCATCCCAGTATAAGGGTGATCTACATTTCCTACCATACAACGCTTTGTAGGGCGCCATACCGATAGTGGACTGGTAACTATTATTGTAGGAGAATTCCACCAAGGGTAAGTATCGACTCCAAGATTTCTGAAAGTCTAGCACACACGCTCTTAACATGTCTTCGAGTGTCTTAATTGTTCTCTATGATTGGCCATCTGTCTGAGGGTGAAAAGCAGTGCTGAAAGACAATTTTGTTCCTAATGTGCCTTGCAAACTTTACCAAAATCTTGAGGTAAATCTAGGATCACGATCGGAGACAATAGACAAGGGAATCCCATGCAATCTGATAATTTCCTGAATATATAGGTTAGCGAGTTGTTCCATTGTAAAAGTCATTCTTACTAGTATGAAGTGTGTTGATTTTGTCATTCTGTCAACCACAACCCAAATACTATCATGTCCTTTGATTGTCTTTGGTAATCCTACCACAAAATCCATGGCAATGTTTTCCCACTTCCATTCAGGGATCGGTAAGGGTTGAAGAGTACCTCCTGTGCGTTGGTGTTCTGCTTTAAATTGTTGGCATATCAAGCATGACTCTACAAACTTGGCCACATCCCTCTTTAAATTTGGCCACCAATAATGTAGCTTCAAGTCTCGATACATCTTGGTGCTACCAGGATGTACAGAGAAAGAACATGAGTGAGCCTCAGCCAAGATCAACTCACACAACTCCTTATCACTTGGAATGTACCATCGATTCCTAAATTTCAAAATACCATCATTGGAGAGACTGAATTCAGAGAAGGCATCTTTTAACTTACTCATCATACTATTATTCTCCTTTAAATCCTTCTGTTGTGCCTCTTTGATCTTATCCAAAATAGTTGGCCGAATGGTTAAATCAACAAGTAAGGTTGACAACTAAGGAACTATTTCCAACTCGAACTTCTAAACTTCCTTCCATAATGGTACAGACATGGTTGATATCGCGGGCTGCATTGTCTTAGACATTTTGCTTAATGCATCAGCCACAACATTGGCCTTACCCGGGTGATACTTGATTTTGAAGTCATAATCTTTAACAAACTCCCACCAACGTCTTTGTCTCATGTTTAATTCCTTTTGGGTGAAGAGGTACTTCAGGCTCTTATGGTCAGAAAACACCTCACATTGCTGACCATATAAATAGTGTCTCCAAATTTTTAGTGCAAAAACAACAGCAGCTAATTCCAAATCATGGGTGGGGTAATTCTGCTAATAACCTTTCAGTTGTCTGGAAGCATATGCCACAACCTTGCCTTCTTGCGTCAAGACACACCCCAATCCAATTTTGGATGCATCACAATAGACACTGAATTTTCCTCCTTCAGTTGGGAGTGTCAAAAGAGGGGCCGTTGTTAATTTCTGTTTCAGTATCTAGAAGCCATCCTTACAGGCTGCAGTTCAAGACTACTTGGTGTCCTTCTTTGTTAAATTAGTTAAAGGCTTAGCTATTATAGAGAATCCCTTAATAAACTTTCTATAATAACCTGCCAGACCAAGGAAACTGCGGACTCCACTGGCATTCTTTGGCTGTGGCCAATCCTTAACTGCCTGAATTTTGGTTGGATCTACAGATATACCTTCAGCAGAGATGACATGGCCTAAGAAGTTGACCTTATCCAACCAGAACTCACACTTTGACAACTTGGCATAGAGTTGCTGCTGTTTTAATGTTGTCAAAACTACTCTTAAGTGTTCCTCGTGGTCAGCTTTAGTCCGTGAGTAAATTAAGATATCATCTATGAATACAATTACAAACTTGTCCAAGTAATCACGAAACACTCGATTCATCAGGTCCATAAAGGCTGCAGGTGCATTGGTTAACCCAAACGACATTACAAGGAATTCATAATGTTCATAACGGGTCCTGAAGGCTGTCTTAGGTATATCACTCTCCTTAACCTTCAATTGGTAATAGCCCGAACGTAAGTCAATCTTTGAAAATACTTTAGCTCCTTGTAATTGGTCAAACAGGTCATCAATCTGGGGCAAGGGGTACTTGTTCTTAATTGTCAACTTATTCAAGGTGAGAGAAGGAGGGGCTAATGGTCGTTTTCCCTTCCCTTGGTCATCATTTGGATTGAAGGGTCTCTTTATACATTGTTGTTGTTGTTGTGGTCCCCTGTTCTGTTGCGGTTGCCATCCTTTGTTCTGACGTGGTGGCGGCTGAGCCTCCTTAGTGAACTTCCTTGGCTGTTCACGCTGCGCATATGTCGTTATCTCAGCCTCTTCCAGCTCCAAGGCCTTAGCTGTCACTTCACCATATGATATATCATGTATTCCAGCAGTTTTTACTCTCATATACAAACTCGGCTTCAGTTCTTGAACAAATTGGTGAATCTTGTCCTCATCATCCTCAACCAATCGGGGAGAAAACCGTGACAAAGCCTCAAACTTGCATATATAATCCGTCACAGAGCCAGTTTGACGTAAATTCATGAACTCCTTCTTCTTACTGGCCCGAACAGTCCTATTAAAATACTTGTCAAAGAAAGCAGTTTTAAACATGTCCCAGGTAATAGGTTATGCATTAATGGTGCTCTGGATTGAGTCTCACCAATGCCTTGCACTCAATTCCAAATGAAAAACAACATATGTGACCTTATCTCCGTCCTCAGCCTTTGCATACGTGAACATATCCTCCATTTTTCGAATCCATTCTTCAGCATAAACAGGGTCCGAAACTTGACCATTAAATACCGGGGGTCGAAGCCGGTGGAAATGCTCACCCCTATGATCATGAGTTGCATTAGTATTGGAGTTCCCTTGTTCCTCTCTAGTGGCCACAAGCTGTTCTATTTGGCGTGATTGGCGAATAACTAAATCTTTCAGCTGAGCAATGGTGTTACTATCCACGTTGTCTTCTCTCTGTTGACCTCTTACCATTTTGAGATTCCTAAACAAATAATCATAACATATTTTAACTTAATGACATTACTAAAATCATAAACACTTACAGATGCTGGTGTGTACTCAGGTAGCAATCTGTTTTGGGAGGCAGTCTGCAGAATCGATTTTAGAACCCGGTTTTGCTTTGATACCATAATTGTAACGACCCCAGTAGGGTCAAGGCATAATTAATAAAACTTCTTAAATCATAAATATTAGTTCTTCTATCTGTACAACTTTATATATATATATATATATATATATATATATATATATATATATATATATATATATATATATATATATCCCTTATTATTTCTTTTTGACAGAACTTAGGACGACGCTATAACTGGCAAAGCTCGATCCTTTCAAAACTTGCCCTCGTCTTAAATTTTGTGAATTCATCATCAACAGAATCGAACGACTAACCCAGACATTGGTTTTGTAACATAATCGGGCAATAGAAAATACCCTTAGAACACTCGACTTCATTATTCTTGAGCTGCTCGAATCGCAGGCATCTGCCGGTTGCTAGACAACAAGCAGCTCTACTCACATCATCCGATGTATAAAACACTCGACCTCTACCGATCACTAAACGACAAGCACAGGGCTCGCTTCTGCCGCTAGTGGAAATCTACATCATTCGGTCAACATGTGCACCTCACGTGACTACTTAACATTGCCAGTAAGAGACATCATCCGGTGAACAACAATCGTTCACCATCCATCGATGACGTCAGCCGGATGATGTCCTCATCCGTTAGAGACATCATCCGGTAGGCATGTGCAAAACACGTGACTCACTCACCTCATCCGATAAGAGACATCATCCGGTGAACAACAAACGTTCACCATCCACCGGTGACGTCAGCCGAATGATTCATTCATCCAGCTTCTATCACACAGCTCCTGCCGATGACGTCAACCGGATGATACGTTCACCCAACTTCTATCACACAGCAATGAAACCCGGAAAATCTTTAAACAACTCATATCGACAGAAAGGTAACCTGACCTTCACAGACTTCAAACTCCATTGACAAAACATTCATACGAATGAAAATCAGAGACTCATCCAGAATACATATAGCAGAAGACTTAAACAACAGATCATTTAATAATCCTTATAATCATTCCCAGACTCGGTGGTCAGCCAGACCATTTCAAAGGCTCAATGCTATAAAATAAACTCATCCTACTTAAACTACCATATTCATAATCATAACTGAAATCATAAGGGCATTAACTCGCCATCCAGTTACAGAATTGCTCCCTGAACACCTTCCAGCAACCAAACTTAGACATCTTCATTAACTTTGGAATCCTCACCTGATATTTAATCACCTACATCATAAGGTTTAAACAATAAGCCTAATACTTAGTAAGGAATGCAACACTAACATGTATACGTGAATGCATAATTGTAAGAAAATCATGATCATGTTCGTTTCATGCTCTTTTCTTGTTCTTATTCGTGTTCTTGTTCATCACTTTCATCATATGGATTAAGGGAGGATTTGTGCCGTAAAGAGGGGATGACAGTGCAAGTGTACATAGTCCCTTTCGGGCCGTATTCATGGTCCTTCTCTTTGGATAGTGACATACGCCAAACTGCCCCCAACCTTCACTTAATCCGGTTGCATAAGTTTCATATTCATTCTCATTTCTTGTTCATGGAGAAAACATGCTCATAAATCATTTTCATATGCTTGAGAAGTCAATCATGATGCATGACATGAATGTTCTTAAATCATCAGACTATGAAAAATATCATACTAGACAGTTGACTTCATAGACTCTATCAAAACATCATATAACATAATTCTCGAACATCCGTAAATCATCCAAGTACAACCATCTTACTAACTTAAAACAAACATCAAACACACAACTAATTTAGTACCCTTAAGATGTAGGGCCCTAATGGCTGGAAATCTTAATACATTCACTTACCTGGCTTCCTTAGCAAATTCGTGCACTACACCTCAAACTTCTTCACCTGATATCATTTCACATTTCAGAGTTAATATAAATCCTAAATATTCTGAAATCAAAGCTAGAAAACCTTAACTAAATATTATCCTAGAACCTATCGTACATATATTTCCATGTTACTTCAGTCGAGCACCTTGTGTGTGTAGATCGAATTTCCTGAACTTAGAAATACCAGATTCAACCTAATAACTAATCGTCTTCGGCTATCTAAATATCCAGAGTCGAATCGGAAATGCCATAACCAAACTCAGATTAGCAAATGTTACTATAATATTCTGCCATTGAAGAACCTGGACTACAAACTTTGCTGAAAAACAGAACTCTAAACAAAGAACCAACACTTACATTGTCAATGTCTTACTTGGAGCGTGATTTGACGGAGTGGAGACTGGAAAAATTGATCACCGATGAGGGAGTAGCCGGCAGAGAGAGATGGAGAGCTCGGGAGAGAAAATCGCTGAAAGGAGGAAGTGTCGGCTACAGTGGCGTTGGTGAGGTTTAAAAATTTTCCATTTCCTTTATATAACGATCACAACCCACCCTTATTACAATTTTGCCACTCAACTTAGTTTGACACAATTTGGAGCAAATCTTGGTATTAAATTTAAATCAAAAGGTCCAATAATAATAGTGACAGTTAAATCAGTTAAGAAATCACCTGGCCGAAATTGTCGGGTGTTACAACCTCTCTGGAATTCTAATTCCAGAGAGCTGCTTTTCTTTCTCCTTGCATCCCTTACCCTTCACACTTCATCAAATTACACCTAAACACTTTCATAATAAAACTCTATTACCTTCTTATATTTCTCAATCTAACAATCACCAAATTAAAAACTTCATTTCCTATACATTATAATATCCTGACATTCACATTAAACGACTTATCCTTTCATACGTTTTTCCATAAAACTATCCGGAATATATTATCAACAGAATATCGTCAACTAGTTTTCTAATCAACCTAAAACACTATCTATACATTCTTCACCTAACTTACTCAAAATACCTACATGTGGGTCCCCACGGGTCAAAATCACCTCGACTGTTCAGTGCACTCTCACGGGAACCCTTCTTCAACCTGCATGTTCATCTAGCGGTGGAACGCCCTCCTCACCTGTATCGAGTTCACCTACACCATAAAGACGCCTATGAGATAAATCTCTGTAATTCTACTAAATGCAGTGAATTTCAATCGTCTCAGTCATCTCATTTCAATCGTCTCAGTCATCTCATTTCAATCGTCTCAGTCATCTCATTTCAATCGTCTCAGTCATCTCATTTCAATCGTCTCAGTCATCTCATTTCAATCGTCTCAGTCATCTCATTTCAATCGTCTCAGTCATCTCATTTCAATCGTCTCAGTCATCTCATTTCAATCGTCTCAGTCATCTCATTTCAATCGTCTCAGTCATCTCATTTCAATCGTCTCAGTCATCTCATTTCAATCGTCTCAGTCATCTCATTTCAATCGTCTCAGTCATCTCATTTCAATCGTCTCAGTCATCTCATTTCAATCGTCTCAGTCATCTCATTTCAATCGTCTCAGTCATCTCATTTCAATCGTCTCAGTCATCTCATTTCAATCGTCTCAGTCATCTCATTTCAATCGTCTCAGTCATCTCATTTCAATCGTCTCAGTCATCTCATTTCAATCGTCTCAGTCATCTCATTTCAATCGTCTCAGTCATCTCATTTCAATCGTCTCAGTCATCTCATTTCAATCGTCTCAGTCATCTCATTTCAATCGTCTCAGTCATCTCATTTCAATCGTCTCAGTCATCTCATTTCAATCGTCTCAGTCATCTCATTTCAATCGTCTCAGTCATCTCATTTCAATCGTCTCAGTCATCTCATTTCAATCGTCTCAGTCATCTCATTTCAATCGTCTCAGTCATCTCATTTCAATCGTCTCAGTCATCTCATTTCAATCGTCTCAGTCATCTCATTTCAATCGTCTCAGTCATCTCATTTCAATCGTCTCAGTCATCTCATTTCAATCGTCTCAGTCATCTCATTTCAATCGTCTCAGTCATCTCATTTCAATCGTCTCAGTCATCTCATTTCAATCGTCTCAGTCATCTCATTTCAATCGTCTCAGTCATCTCATTTCAATCGTCTCAGTCATCTCATTTCAATCGTCTCAGTCATCTCATTTCAATCGTCTCAGTCATCTCATTTCAATCGTCTAATACCTACATGTGGGTCCCCACGGGTCAAAATCACCTCGACTGTTCAGTGCACTCTCACGGGAACCCTTCTTCAACCTGCATGTTCATCTAGCGGTGGAACGCCCTCCTCACCTGTATCGAGTTCACCTACACCATAAAGACGCCTATGAGATAAATCTCTGTAAATTCTACGTAAATGCCAGTGCATGAACATGTATATGCAGTTTTCGTTAATTTCATCCATTCAATTTATTTATCATTCAGTATCAGTCGTTTTAGTCATCTCAGTCGTCTCATTTCAGTCGTCTCAGTCATCTCATTTCAATCGTCTTAGTCATTTCATTTCAATCGTCTCAGTCATCTCATTTCAATCGTCTCAGTCATCTCATTTCAGTCGTCTATTTAAGTTGTCTCTGTAACGCCCCCGAACCCACCTTGGCTCAGAGCGCTACTTGGCTCACCTTAACCCCAATAATTTAAATAAAATCAAACCCAGCAGAATTTAAAACTAAATCTCCCGAAGCTCTCTAGCTGCCTAGACTCACTAATTTCCCTTAATCCTAACCTTTAAGCACCACGGCGTCCTTCCCAAAAATTTCGGCAAAGTAACGTCTGAAAATGGCACCTCCAAAATGCTAGGTACCTGCAAAGGAATAAATCCCAACCAATCCAGAATATTCCTCATCAACTTATCCAGCATACGAAATCACCAAACAACAGTAAAAAGGGAAACTAAAATACTAACATCCCTAAGTGAAGAAAGTCCACAGTATAGGGCGACACATCACCCTTAACTATGACTATATACAACAATTACAAATAGCTAAACCATAACTCTCAAAACATCAACCAAAAGAAAGTTACGCATTCCCATCATTTCTACAAATAGACATTTACAATAAACTACCAAAAGACAAAGCCCACATCCCCTGAAAACCATGGTTGAGACGCCCCGACAACTGCCCGCACCGGCATACAGTGTACATCAACGACTGCGTCCCAATCCTAGCTTTCCTCGTAGCTCTAACCTGTACTCCTGTCGTCACCTACACCACAGAATAGACACACACGTAAGCTTACGCTTAGCAAGTAGGGGATAACAAATAAAAACATGCACAATTCACCACAACTCACACACGTAATCCTAACACATTCAGTCACTACACTTTCTGTTGTTTCGATTCATTTCTCATGTTATTAATCTTTTGCCCGTGCATCTCTCTTAGAGACCCTCCCGAGGTGCTCCACGAGCACTACTCACCAGCGAGGCAACTCTATTTGATATCACTGTTCAATCTTATAGAGATCCTCCCGAGGTGCTCCACGAGCACTACTCCCCAGCGAGGCAGCTTTGTTCGATATTACAGTTCAATCTCATAGAGACCCTCCCGAGGTGCTCCACGAGCACTACTCCCCGGCGAGGCAACTCTACTTGCTATCACAGCCTAGTGCAATGCATCTCTTGCAGGGACCCTCCCGAGGTGCTCCACGAGCACTACTCCCCAGCGAGGCAACCGTACTCGGGATCACGATGCATTTCTCTTTATTTCTATACATTTAATGCTCACTCCTTAAACCCGTGCTCACAACTCATCTTTCATGGTTCAAAAACCCTAACGCATGCCACACAATGCACAACATAAAATAAAACACAACAAGCAAACAACCGAACAAACAAACATCCCTACCGTTCTGTGGTGTAGGCCCGAAGGCAACAAAACACACAATCCTCTACTTACATGTCGTCCTAACTCGCTGAGGATATTCGGTTACTTGTCCACCTATGGCTCAACCTACGACAAATATTCAACTTTATCAAAATCAAGCCTACATTCAACAATTACTCTCAAACTACTATCTCTAGCATAATCCAACTAAAACCTAACTAAATGGGCTACTAATTTGGGTTCGGTAAAATCCGACCCGAAACTTCAAACGTGCATAACTTTCGCGTCGGATATCGGAATTGAACGATTCCAGCGGCCACATACTCTTCTAATAACCTATTTTAACCTGCCAAATGGAATTTTAAAACAAACAACTGCAGCTAGGTTAAAAATGGCAAAACCCGATTCTACCCTTTACCCAGAATTTTTCCTATTTTGGTTTTTGATCAATTTTCGCCTAATTCCTCACCAATCAACCATCCTAGCATCAAATTAACATATCCTAACAAAATCTTGAAGCTACACACAGCAAAACCAGAAATGCCCAAATCGGGCTTTCTGATTTTTTGCACAAACGGGGCTCATCACGGCCAAGCAATGAAAGCCGGTCCAAGGGTCGGCAAACCCACACCGAAAACTACCAAAATAGGCCGGTGATCGGAGCTCAAACTCGCTCCTCACCCTTGGCCTCAAAAAGAGCAAAAACATGGCGAAAATGGCTTACCCGTCGGATTTGTGCACGGAGACGGGCCGGAGTCTGCTCGTCACAGTCGTCTGGCCGGAGAACGTCGAAAATCGGCGGTGATTGCTCCACCGAACGTTGCCCCTCTCTCCCTCCTCCGATCGGGTCTTCGGCCCTCGGCCCTCGACCCTTGAACGACAGAATGGCAAAGCCATTTTGTCGTTTTGTTTTATTTATTTTTATTTTTAATAATAATAATAATAATAATAATAATAATAATAACAACAATAACATTATCATTTTGCCTTTCCAAAAATTCCATTAAATCCCGTTCTTAAATTAGAAATTTTCGTAAATTGACTCTCATCCCGTTCTTTTAATTACTTTACCTTTTTATTATTTTCCTAAGATCCATAACTTTATTAAATCTAAAGCCTTGGGTGTTACAGTCTCATTTCATTTTCTTTCATGAACTCGTGCATAAATCCGTTTTTCATGACATTTGCAAAACGATGATGCATGGCAATTTAATATGTAACATAAAACATAGCACATGTATACCATCAAAACCAAACAAACATTTCCTATAAAACAAACTAACCCTAAACTACCCAACCAAAACATATAAACTTTCAAGGCACCAACAATCCTCAAGAAATGAAACTCGACATATGGTGTAAGCTAATCAGCTACAGTAAGTCACGAGAACTTACCTGTCGTCCTTAGCAAGCCGAGTACCATCTTTGAGCTTCGTTCACCTAGGGTTTGATTGGTGAAAGAAAACTAGAAGAAAAGTTGCTGGAATGCGGAGCTATAGTCGGACGATTTGAAGAAACGAGGAAACGGAGTGGTGAGTTGCCAGAGAACGGAGAGGATTTTCCTCTCTGGAAGGGAAAATTGTGAATGAAGAGAGTTGGGAGAGGGGTATTTTGTTTTTATTAAATTTAACCTATCAATTATCCTTTTTGCCCCTTGGTATATTCTTCTAATTAAATCGTTATTTAACCTATTGTTTTGCTCTCTCCGAAATTTTCTTATTTCACTAAATATTCTAATTTATTACTATGGCTCTAACAAAACTTTCTGTTCACAAAACAGACCTAGTTTGCTATATTTACTGAAATACCCTTATGTTACGAAAAATCTCAAAACTCGTAAAACCGGGCATTATATCTTTAAAAATTCTCTTATTCTTCCCGATACTCCAATTTACTCATATAGTTCTACTAAAATTTCCCGTTTACAAAATGGGCTAATTTCACAATATTTATGAAAATGCCATTATTCAGCAAAATCTAAAAACCCATAAAACTGGGTGCTACACATTAATTTATTTGGCATTGAGAATTGGACTTCAAGAAAATTCGAATCAAGTTTTTATTCTTTCAAAGTTGAAAGAAACTCTAGGTCAAATTTAACTAGGCGATTCGATAGAACCCTAGAAAAATAGTTGTTCTTGCTGTTCTGTGGAAAATGTTGTAGCTTTCTGTAGCATCGATAGTAATTTGCATGTAACGAGGAAATCGACCCTAACCAAGGCTTCTATCATCTTGATCTTCTTAATTTATTTTAATTTTTATTATTTCTGAGTAAACTCTATTTTTATAATTCCTTGCCACTCATGCCATTTTTCTTGATATTTCATCTTTATTTTATATAATTTTATAGCAATTAAATTTAGTTAAGATTATCCTCGTGGGATCGACTTTTACTTATTTTTATTACTTCGTTAGCGACACGTGCACTTGCGTTAGATGTAGAAAATCACTAACAAATATGCAGAGAAACAGAAACATTAAGTGTCATAGTATGAAATGTCTCTAAGAATTTTATGTATTCTCGAATGCATTGACCAATCTTCAGCTGTGGGTGAATCTTTCTCTCCCATTTCATGCAAGAAAGATCTATAATTCTCTGCTAATTTTTCAAACGCCGTTTCATACTTCTCAGTGCTTGCCAATATCAAATACATAGAGTTCCAACTGAGTAGAAACGTCGAGCGACAAAGTACTTTTACAGGTAATTTTAACCGCATCAACACAGACTTTGAACTGTTGCAATCTGCCCGAAGAAGACCATATTGATGGGCCTACGATCCCCAACCATCACAAAAACACATGTATGTATTTTAATTGCTATTATTTTATCTACTAATTGGTTTGTGTTTTGTTTTTAGGTAAAGTCCTTTTGAAGCTTGGAATGAAGGAACAGGGAATTTGTCATCCCTTAGTTAAATATTGTAACCAAGCTCTACTTTCATATTTTTAGGAAAACTTTAGTTTTATTTAAACCTTGTTTGTTGACAAAACTTTTAGCCTTGTTTTCTTTAGTTCGGACGTTTGTAATAGTCTTTAGAAAAGCTAGGATTGATCAAAGGCAAGGAGCAAGAAGCAAGAAACAGTCACTCTTTGAGGCATTTTATCGAATAGTTGGCGCGCGCAAGAAAAAGAAGACACTCAAGTGAAGGCATGCACGCAGCATCATGCAGCAGTGCATGGTGCGCAGCAGAGGCTACAAGCAACAAGGGGCTCTCGCACAGCAGTGAGTAGCAGCCAAGGCGCACACACAAGAGAATTGGGCAGCACTGAATGCATGCACAAGATGAATCGGGCAGCAGCTACGGACCGAACTGATTCACTCCAACAGCTACATTCTGAAGGAGTGTCTTTCTCCAACGGCTTTTTCCCTTTCTTATACATTTTCCATTTTCGTTCTCCTGAAGTCTCTCGCGGCTATATCTTTGTATTTCTGAACACTTTGTAGGTATATTTGGATCAATAGAAATTTCGTTGAAGTTTTTATCTTCAATTTTACAGAGAGGTTCGTTGAACTTGTTCCCCGTCGGTGCATAGCACAGAATCACCAGAGCCCACCCTTTCATGGCGTCATATCTAAAGGGTTCTCCGTCGAAGGTTATCGAATTCAGTGCATAATATCTGAACTGGATCTTTTGGTCCATAACACTCGAAGGTGTATCATTTTCATCCATCGGTGCGTAATATCGGATTGGCTCGTTCGTGGTTCATTCTTCATCCATTCACTCCATCGGCATTTTTTGAGTAATTTACTCTAGGTTACACTCATACCCATTTTCATTTCATCGTTCATCCATTTTTTCGTTCTCTGTTATCTGGTTTTGAGGTGTTTTTGGTTGAACCCGAGAACACTATGTTTGTCTGATCGTTTTAATCGCTTCTGCATGTATCTTGTCCTGTTGAGCGAGAGATCACACGGGTCCAAGGCACATCACTTACGTACTTAACAACTTTTCGTACCATCGCTATGGATTCATGATTTCTTACAATCCATCAGAAATGATTAAATTTAGGACATGTGCTTATGATCGCTATTTAAAATCAACCATTTCCAATTTTTAATTGTCTTCATCAAATAAGAAATAGTAACGTCGTTTGAAGATGTATTTTCAACGATTACGGTTGTAACATTTTTAATCTCCCAAGCAAGCAAATATTTTTCAACTTCCTTACCAATAGATTCACCCTTATGGTTTGAAATCAAACAAAAATTCAACATCTTCTTTTGCACTTTCCACTCGTGATCAATATAATGACATGTAAGCATCATGTAATTCAAATTTTGAATAGATATCCATGTGTCAGTGGTCAAACATACCCTCTGTAATATTGTAAAAAAATACTCCTTCAACTTGCTTCTTACTGTCTAAAATATCTTGTGAATATCTCTTGCAATGGTTCTTCTAGATGACATAATGAACTTGGGAGTTAGACACAGACAAATTGTCTTAAAACCCAAATTCCTTCAACCACTTTTAGTGACAATTCATACAATATAATCATCTTTGCGAGAATTTCTTGAGCAGTCATTATAGTAAATTTGGGTACACCAGCAATCTTGCTCTCATTAGGTTTAAAGCTCAACGTTATTTGCTTGCTGTCTATATTTTGTTGAAACTTTTTGCATACTTTAATATGCTTTATTAAACTTGAAGTTCCATTTTTCGTCGAGTGTACTAGATAAATTTGCCCACAATAATTACATTTAGCTAAGTCGGTGTTCGGTACTCTGTTGTAGTGATTCCAAACTAAAGACTTAGTTCTTTTTTAATCCACATGCAAGTTTTCACTATGAGAAGAATCCATCTATTCTTACACAAATTTATGCATAAAAAACACACATCTATTTAAAAATCAAAATAACAACTTATGGACTAACAAATAACACAACACTAAATAATTGTTAGAATCTTTCTATGTAACAACAACAAAAGTTACAAAACTAACCTAAAATAGATTAAGATCACAAATTTTGATAAACATCAATTTTGATACAAATTTCTTATGCATAAATAAACTACAACATCAATTCATAAAATTCATCAATTAATTAATGCATCAATTTTGATAATCAAACTAAATTAAATCAGAAAATTAAAACATTAGCCTTTAGCATATTCCTACAATTTCTTCGACCTTCGACAATTTGGCGTGCTGCGAAGTGAAAATAACGAAGGTCAGCGCACGGTTGGTTCGAACTTTAGCAAAGAAAGGTGCGACCGTGCAAGCCGCGAGGTTTGTTCAGACTTCAACAAAGGAACTGGCGTCGGCGACTCGGTCGTAGGAGCGGACTCCAGCTGTCTGGCGTGGCGTGGTTGGAGTCTGGGTGACTAGGTCTCTGGCTCTGCGATTTGGCGAAGGTGAGTGGCTTTGTGTGGCTGGCATCGCTAAATCGCTTAGGGATTTCGGGAGGAGCTTAAACCAAAAACCTGTTAAATTGGACCGGTTATTGGTTTTTGAGTTTAGAACGATCCGACCCTTGGTGTTTTGGGATTATTGAATTAGGACTGTGAACCGGACGTGTCCCATGGTTTCTTGGTGGGCAGAACGGGTCCCGGACCGGGACCGTTTGAGTACCGATCAAAACCAGACTGAAACTCCCGGTTTGGTCTAGTTCCCCAATTTCGGTCTGGTTCTGCCCACCCCTACCTAGTTTGTTTGCTCGATTTCTTCAGAAGCATAGAATCGTTGCTCAGTACACCATGTCTGGTTCTCCATATCAGAATGGTGTTGTAGTGCCCCGAGTCCTCTCAACTCGGGTCGCCACTCTTGTACTACATACTCATACGGTAAAATACGTGACAAATTTAAAACTTTATCCGTTGATTTAAAACGTCATCATTAAAAAAATTAAAACCCTTGTAGCGGAAGACTACTTTTAAAACACGTTGAAAACACTCGTTCGGAGTTAGAAGTAAAAAGGTTGAAAATAATTAAAAAAAATTGTAAAAGACCTGACCTGTGGCCGAGCCGTGCACTTGTCGCCCATACAGTGCCAATGCGCACATCGCGCACCTGGCGCGCTCGCTCAGCCTATTCGGTCGACACCCGTTCACGTGGTCAACACTTGATGGCTTCGGTCGACACCTGAAAGCACTGGTCGACACTTCATTACTCTCTGTTTTTTTATCCTTTGCACTTTGGGGTTGACACCTAGCCTAATTGGTAGACACCTGTAGGCACAGGTCGACACTTGTAGGCACAGGTCGACATCTCAATTGCCTCTATTTGCATCATTCGATTTCGGTGTTCGACACCCTCACTCACTGGTCGACAGTTGTTGTGCCCCATAGGCCTATTACACGATCTCAGGCCCGAGTCCACGATTTAACTAACACACTTATCTCTTTTGCAGGTCATGGATCGTGCAAAGACTTGGAGAACACCGTGGCCGACTATAAGTGGGAGATTAAAGCTGGGGATGTTGACCAACCAAAGCATCTCATCACGTGGAAAGACTAGAGAGGAGTCCTTAATGCTCACATGGGAATTTGTCTTCCCGAGCTTTGATATTTGTAACTTTTATTTCAAACTTATTGGCAAACGTTGACCTTCTTGTTAATCTTTATATATGCATGCATGATTAGGCATTTTAGGATTAGATGAATGTTAGGATTAGTTGGTGGCTTGGCTTATGGTTTGGCCCACTTGAACTTGAAGACATGGCTTGCAAGCCTAAATGAAGTCCCAAGCCCAATCCACTCAAAGCCCTAGCCCACCATTAGGTCTATATATTCATGGTATTGATGCTTGTAATTTTTTTGGTTGGTTTTTATGAGCATCCACGGATTTATCTTCTCTCAATAGAAGAAGCTTGGAGCAAGAAGCACCAAGATAAGCTCGGTTGACAACAACCGAGGAGTTGCGCCCCCGAAACCGATCTTTAAGCTTGGTAGCTTGTAAGAACGGATTTTGGCATCTTCTTTTCCATTATTTTGAGATTGGAAAGCAGCAAGAAGTGGCTTAACCGATCCTTGAATCGAGTTCTCTTCCTTGGAAGAAAACTCTTGCCAAAAGCTCCATTGAAGCACTCATTGGCCGATTCTCAAAAATATTCAATAACTCATTCATATCAACGGATCTGGACCATATTTTCCACCAGTACACACCTCACTCACTTCACAATATTCACCTAAAATTTCATTACATTCAGAGCACTTTTATACTCCGTTTGCACCTTTCATTCTCGGATTTCTTGGTTTGCATCTCTAGGGAACCAACGGTCATCTTCTTGAGTTATTGAGTCGTGTTTGCAGGTTGGAGCCCAACAACACTGGAAAGCACTGGTCGACACTTTACTCAAGCTTACACACTCAATGGTCGACACCTGCATACACAGGTCGACACTTCACTCCCTACTGCTATTAACCTTAAACACAACTTTGCAGAAAATTTGACAACATAACGTTTAAATTCATAAGGCCAAATCCCACTATCAAAACTCAACCTTCTGCATTTTCAAACCTACCAAAAGACCATTCTCAAAACAATCTCCATTCATTTCCAAAACATTTCCCAAAACAAGTTTATACATCAAAATACTATTAGAGTTTTAAAATCAAACTATGCATAAAAAAATGGCTCCAAAAGTCACACATACTCCCCACGGTTAAATCGCCCCAATAGATAGCCAGGCAATCGCACGAGCGCACTCCTCCAATCGCCTCCTAGTCTTGGACATGCTCGGAAAACTCACTTGCTATCGTCTCTTCACCTACATCACAGAACTCACTTATTAGCCTAATGCTAAAATAGTAGAATAATGAATGAAATGCAACGACAATAATACATCTTACTCATGCGGTTTCTACTTTCATGTTTTGTTTTTGTTTGCGTTCGTACTCATGCCTGTTGTCGATGATCCTCTGGATAGATGGAAAGCATATCACTTTTTCCAAATCATACACTGCTCAAATCCTCATACGACGTTGGAGGGTGGATCAGTTCCCCCAAGGCCACGCGTTGATCCTCATACTTGATGGGAAGCGGATCACTTTTTCCAAATTATACCATACGATGCCGTTTCTACTACATGCAAATTCATTTTTGTATTCTTTTCAAAACATGATGAATGACACACCAAAACATACAATAACATGCACATACCCTACTATTCGGTGATGTAGGCCTAAAGACACATGCATACTCTACTTACCTGGTCTCCTAAGCGATTCCTTAACCATACGTTATGTCAGGAACTTGTTCGGTCCTAAAATCATAACACATAACATTTTAATTTAATCTCCACTAAACCTCATTCATCAAACTCTCAAAGAAAGCTAATGGTTTGCTCTAAACTCACAAAACCTGAAATTCTTCATTTTTGGTCAAACTTCTAATTCGTGTAACTAATCCTACACTTATCTATTTTGGATGATTCAAGGATCTATGAATTCCTTAAGATATCTACTTTCTAAAAGGCCAGGACCATTTAACCGAATAACACCATTGGCTAGGTCGTTTTTTGCAAAACCAAGAACTGCCCTGTAAATTCCAGAATTTTTGGTTTTTTGCTCAAAATCCACTATCACCTCATTTTATCTCTACCCAATCCACTAACATGTTATATACATCCACAAAACAAGGAAAACTAGCCAGAAGCCCTAATTTTCGTGCAAGACTCAAGTTCCCACAAAACCCTAATCTAAACTCTCCAAAACACAATCTAACTCACTCTTTCACTTCCCCTTCAAGCTTAGACAATTAAAACCCATTAGAAAAGAGTAGAAATTACCTTGGAGGAAGAAAATGAAGCTGAAAATCGAAAGAGAGAGAGGAAGAGTGATTTGTTGATCGTCGATGGGAGAGAGAGAGAAAAGAGAGAGAAGAAAATGGGTTTCCTTCTTCTAGCGTGAATACCACTCATTCTTTACTCTTAATTTTCTTTTATTTTCCTTTTCCATTTAATTAAATAAATTTCCATTTTACTTTATACAAATTCACACTCTCCTTAATTAAAATTCTCAACTAGAATTCCTCATCCATTAATCCAACATCCACATTTACTTAATTGCCATAAAGTTATACATAGCCGAGCATTCACAATAATTGAGCCGATAAATTCGTTGGGTGCTACAAGTGTGGCAGAAAGAGGAAATTGAACATTATTGGACATGGCAAGGAGTATGCATAACAACTCAAAACTTCTAGATTTCTTATGGCCTGATGCTCTTTAGACGGCTGCATATATATTAAATCAAGTTCCAATTAAGATTGTCAAAAAGACACCATTTGAATTGTCGAAGGGTTGGAAACTAAGTTTGCGACATATACGCATTTGGGGATGCCACCTGAGGTCAGAATTATAATCCACAAGAAAAAAAAAACTAGACCCAAGACCATTTGTGGCTATTTCATTGGATATGCTGAACGATTTATAGATTCTATTGTCCATTATACTACACATGGATTGTGGAATCAAGAAATGAAAAATTTCTTGAAAATGACTTAATTAGTGAGAGTAATCAATTTCAAGATATTATTTGTAAAAGATATTACATTAATGTTCAACCTTCTATCTCAACTGAAAGATTGATTGTTGTTCATAACACTCCCCAAGTTCAAATGAGTGTTAAACAATCAATAAATGATATTCTACAAGTTCTGATGATAATCTGGTAAATCAAATTCTTGAAGAAGTTCTAGAAATTAGAAATTGTTGATCAACCTGTTGAACAATAAATTTCTCAAGAAAATGTTAGAACAATACTAAGGAGATCTACTAGAGAAAGAAAATGATCTATTCCTAGTGATTATGTGACACATCTACAGGAATCAGAATGTAATATCAGAGCCAAAAATGATACTGAGACGTTTTCACAAGCTATAAGTTATAGTGAATCAAGTTTATAGTATGATGTCGTGAAAGATGAAATAAATTATATGAATTCAAATAGAGTCTGAGATCTTGTCAAGTTGTCAGATGGTGTAAAAGCCATTGGATATAAATGAGTATTTAAAACTAAGAAAGACTCATTGGGCAACATCAAAAGATATAAAGCAAGACTCGATTTCAAGGAAGGAATTCACTCAAAAGAAAGAATCGATTATAAGAAGACCTTTTCTCCTGTATCTAAGAAAGATTCACTTCACATTATTTTGAATTTGTTGCACATCATGACTTTGAATTGCAACAAATGGATATGAAAATGATTTTTCTCAATGAAGAGTTAGAGGAATAGGTTTACATGAAACAACCTGAAGGATTCTCCTCCAGTGATGATGAACATTTAGTGTGCAACCTTAAGAAATTCATATATGGATTGAAACAAGTCTCTCGTCAGTGGTATTTAAAGTTCCATGATGTAATATCTTCATTTGATTTCGTAGAGAATATCATGGATCAATGCATATACCAAAAGGTCAGTGGGAGCAAATTTTGTTTCTTACCTCTAAATGTGAATGATATTTTACTTGCAAATAATAATAAAGATTTATTGCGTGAAGTGAAACAATTTCTCTCTGAAAACAATTTGTCTCAAGAAACTTATATTAATAAAATTTTAAAGAGATTTTGGATGAAAGATTGTTTAGCTAGTAAAGCTCCAATTATGAAGGGTAACAGGTGTCATGAGAACCAGTGCCCGAAGAACGATTTTGAGAGTGAGAAAATGAAGAACATTTTCTATGCTTTGGTTGTTGGAAGTCTAATGTATGCTCAGGTCTGCACAAGACAAGACATTACATTTGTTGTTGGGATGTTAGAATATATCAGAGTAATTCAGGTAAATAGCAATGGATTGCTGCAAAGAAAGTGTCGAGGTACCTTTAAGGAACCAAACACTACATGCTTATATACAGACGAAATGATAGCTTAGATATAATTGGGTACTATGATTCAGACTTTGTTGGTTATGTTGATTTGCATAAATCAACATCATGATACATTTTTATGTTTGTTAGTGAAGCTGTATCTTGGAGAAGAGCCAAACATGACTTGACTACCATATCCATTATGGAGGCTGAGCTCATATCAAGTTTTGAGACTACTTCACATGGTGTATGGATGAAGAGTTTCATTTCGGGGCTTAGAATCGTGAATTTTATTTCTAGGCCAGTAAAGATATATTGTAACGATTAAACTGTTGTTTTTATGACTAAAAACAAGAAAAGTGGTTGTCGAGTATGTAACACCCAAAAATTTATCGGCTTAGTAATTACGTAACGCATTATGTCTTTTAGTTAATTGAGTTTATGCAAATAATAAAATGTTATTAGGAACAGTAAACCCAAAGTTTAGAAATAATTTTTATTAAAACAAATGGAAGAGAAAATTGATGAAGTATTATATAAAGCTTGAATAGTTAAAATTATTAGTGATTTTCAGCTATTCACGTGAAAATAGAAAGGGGTTTGGATATTTTAATTTTTAAAGGAAGAGATCTGATGGTGATGAACAGTGTTTTAAAAAAATCAAAAAAATAAATAAAGAGTTGAGGTTGAATTAGAGGTTTGACAAGTCAAACTTCTTAATTATTTTTTTAGGTTTTCTTTAAACCTCACACGTTGGAGATAAAAATGGGGAGGTTAGTTTTCTTATTGAAGAGGGGTGAGAG
Organism: Begonia masoniana; assembly: GCA_022432975.1. Classification (NCBI taxonomy): domain Eukaryota; kingdom Viridiplantae; phylum Streptophyta; class Magnoliopsida; order Cucurbitales; family Begoniaceae; genus Begonia; species Begonia masoniana. The sequence goes on along the minus strand of CM039508.1, from coordinate 11,098,443 downwards.
GGTATTGGTGGCCTTAGAGAAATAAGACACCTCATCAAATGTTGAAGTTATCATTTAAATGAATTATCTTAGTTTCTTTTATTGATAAGATAACTTTTCTGTCATCTTCTCTCTTCTCCTTCGAAGCTCTTCTTCCTCCCTCATTTGCTGAATATTTCTCTCAAGAAAACCTGTCATCTATTGCTCAAGAAAATCAAGGTAAAAGGATTGATTAATTAAGGGTTGTAAGTTATAAGTTTTATGGCTTTATTGATTAGAGTTTTATTTAGGGTTTGTTGTGGGTGAATATGGTTGCGCGAAAATGGATTCATTGCTGGTCTTCTTCCATTGTTAGATACTTCTTTAAGCTATGAGCTCATATTGATGGTTGTTATGGAAAGACTTTGAAGTTTAGTTGAGTGTTGATGAAAACCTGAAATTTAAGGCTATGTACCAACCAGTTTTGGATCTGCATATTTTCGGTTGAGCTGGTATGCTTAGTTTATTAAATGAGTTTACTATGAGAAACTAGATATCTTGAGGTTTCTATAGCATTTAAAATCATCAAATTCAGACAAGTATTGGATTTGTTACGAATTATGGAAGTTGGACAAAATGTTGGTCAATTTTAGGTTCGTGGAATAGCATGATAAAATGTGTTGAGTTTATTGTTTGTATGACACTTGGATTAAGTTAATGAATTGAATTACATGTTGGGATGATTATTGGAAGTTTGATTCAATTTTGGAATTTGTTATATCATAGGTTGTAAAGTTCTCAAGGTTAAGTGATCGATTGAGATAAATTGGATAAGGGATCGAGGTAAGTAGTGTATGTATGTGCTTTGCCTTCAGGCCTACATCACAGGACGCTAGATATATGATTGTATGTTATTGTACGCTTTGATTATGTCATGCATCATGGTTTTAAAGATACGAAAATGAAACAACAAATGAATTTATCATGTTTTACGAAATGTCATAGTTTGAAACGAAACGTTAAGAACAAAATGATAAAGAAATGTAAGAAAAGACTATGCAAGAGTTGGGTTTAGGTATGGCCGTCTCGAGAGGTGAACCGCGAGGTGTGCCTCCTTTTCTCCCTTTTTACGTGAGTATGGCCGTCCCGTGAGGTGGACCGTGAGATGTGCCTACTCAATCTAGTACGTAAAGAGGCAGAGAACAGAAAGAGAAAGAATGAATAAAACGAAACAGAAATGAAAACAAAAACGAAATGAGATGGTAGAAACTGCATATTTAGGATATGAGTTATGTAACCTATTTTCATTTCATTATTGCACTATTTACTAAGTATTAGGGTTATAGTTTGAATTATGTGATGTAGGTGATGAAAAATTAGCTGGTGAGATTTATAAGCAGGTGCAGGAATAGGAGGCACTTGGAGGAGTATGATCATGGGACAATCAGACCATTTGTTAGGGCGATTTAACTATGGGTGTATGTATGTTTTGAAGAAAGAACTTATATATATATATGTTTAGTTTTAAACTTTGGTAAACCTGTATTGGTATAATATAAACTTTTGGATAGTTTGATGGAATTGATAAGCTAGGAATTTTAAATAGAAATGTTTTGTTAGTTTTGTGATGATTTGTTTGGTTCAGATTCATAAAAATTTAAATTTTATGCTACCCGATTTTTTTAAGAAGATATCAAATTGAGTTTTTACGAATGTTTTCTTCAAATGATAAAGTTCCGCTGAGCATTTTAAACGGTGTAGTTTCAAGTTAAAAGAAAATTTTAAATTTTACAGTAAATTTGAGTACGGAATGAGGGTCGTTACAGTGTTGATATCAGAGCCCACGAGTTAAATCGTTCAGTAGATTACCTAACAATGTCGATCGCCACATGGAAGTGCTTCGCCGACTGTAAGTATTTTTTTTTCTTTAGCCCTATTATTAGACGTTTATATATGTGTGTCTATGACATGTTTAGGATTAATAAGGCTGAGGGAACCGAGACGAGGAGTGGAAAACAGGGACAATCTTATTGATCGATTGACAGCTCTGGTCGAGATCTCAGCTATTAGCAGGAGTTATGAATAGGAATGACCAAGGAAATTCTGGTTCCAGCTCTACCAATGACCAGAGTGGAGATAGATTTCTGAGGTTGAGACCACCGACATTCAAAGGGCAATCATTGGATCCAGCTGCTACAGAAGAATGGATTCGTACAATCGAAGATATGTTCAAGTGTGCCAAGGTGGAGGAGGCGGACAAGATTCCTCTTGTAGTTTTCCATTCCACTTGGCAAAAGATGCCCGATATTGGTGGGACACTATGAAGACCACCACTGATGTTCAAGCCATGACATGAAAGGAGTTCAAGGAGGCCTTTTACGGTAAATATTTCAACAACACGGTTCGAGCAACAAAGATGATGGAGTTTCTACAGTTAAAGCAAACTGGATCAGTGATTGAGTACATCCGATAGTTTGAATCATTGTCCTGGTTTGCCAGCCATCTAATCAGCAAGGATGAGAACAAAGTTATCTCGTTTGTTCAAGGGCTGAAGCCAGAAATTTATAAAAGCCTGAAGATAGCTGGGACGCAAGGCATGCCTTATACCAGAGTCGTGGCCAAAGCATTAAAAGTGGAAGAAGCAGAGTTCAAATGCATCATACAGAGGGAAGCTTCCAGGAAAATTTTCAAAGAAATTACGCCTCAACAGTGTAGAGGAGAGCAACAACCACCTAGAGGCACAAAAAGATCGGCTAATGATCAGAGCAACCGGGGAAGTGGCAAACTCACCCAAGGAGCTGTGCAATATCCCTAATGCCCGAAATGTACGAAGTACCACCCAGGCGAATGCAAACTGAATTCAGGCAAATGCTACAACTACAACGAAGCTGGACACCTTTTCAAGGACTACCTGATGTGCCCCAGAGGGCCATTACTCGATCACAAACCAAGGCACAAGCTTTATCAAACCTATTCACTAACAAGCTCAATTTTTTTGCAGGTATTGATGGCTTCGAAAACCTCTTCAAGGACTTGGATTCGGAGTCGAGTATTGACTTAAATGGTGTTTAAGTCTAAATATGTTTTTGATAATTGTGATTAATATGAAATATATAAACTGAATAATTGGATTACTGTGTTTATTGCATTTATCTGGAAATGCCCTTTGAAAAGGGTATTATGTTTTTGACGTTTTTGGTTAAGTGTTAGTAGTCCGAAGTCATTCGTCCAAACGTAGAATAATGTACTCGTCCAAAGTTACTCGTCAGACGCAATCGTCCGAAGTTATAAGTCAGATGCAATCGTCCGAAGTTATAAAGACAGACGCAGTCGTCCAAAATAAAGACAGACGCAATCATCCAAAGTAAAGACAGACACAGTTGTCCAAAGTAAAGAGAAACACAATCGTCCAAAGTACTCGTCCGAGTAGTAATCATCCAAAGTATTCATCTGACGAGCAAGCGTCCAAAATGTACGAGCAAGTGTTCAAAGACAGAACAATGAATTGATGCAAAGCATTCGTCCAAATTCATTTGTCCAAAGGGGGAACGTCCAAAGTCTTAATAACGTCGAATTAAAGACCGCGAGTGATAGCGACTCTAAATCTCAACGGCTATTTTTTCTACGTACAGATGCTCTCCAACAGTCATATTTTTGAATGAGTTGCGGATTACAGACAGAGTATATAAAGAAGTATGAAGCTCGGGAGAAGAATTTTTTTGCCAATCTTTTGAACAATCACTCTGAACTCCTACAAGCTTACGCGATAATCTCTATTTACACCTCTCTAGATCATAACTTGAGATTTAGCTTTTGAGAGTGTAGCTTTGTGCTAAAAACTTTTCCATCTTGTAAAAAGTGTAAAGGCAGCGATTGACGCACGTGAAGATCAATCGAAGTGTAAAGGCAGCGATTAACGCCCGTGAAGTTCAATCGAAGTGTAAAAGGTAGTTGATTGGCGCCCGTGAAGTCCAATCAAGTTTTCTCGTGGAAGAGAAGTAGTGAATCTTCAAGGGGAGAATCCTTGAAGTGTGGACGTTGGCAAGGTTAGCCGAACCACATAAAAATCATGGTGTTATTTTTTTTTTCTCTCTCTCTGTTTATTTTGAATCAGTAAACAATAATTAAAGTAACTTATATTGTAATAAGTAAACTAAATTAGCGGAGAAAATTCTAATTCACCCCCTTATTAGACAATAACGGTCCAACAATTGGTATCAGAGCGAGGTTAATATTTGTCTAATTGTGATTAAAAAATAGTTGCATATCTAGAAATAACATTCAACACAAATACCACACACGTAGAGTATTTCAAGACCCTATTTTTCGATGGTAATGACTATGTATATTGGAAAGCTAGGATGAGAATTTTTATTCAAGCAATGGACTATGAACTCTGGAGTGTCATTGAAAATGGTCCTTTTAGAGCTATGAAAACCAAAAATGGTGTAAGTATACTAAAGTTGGCAAACGAATTAAATGATTCTGATAACTGTAATCTAAGTTTAAATGCCAAAGCTATAAACACCCTGTATTGTACCTTAAATAGAGATGAATTCAATAGGGTACAAGGTTGTGATGGTGCATACGAGATATGGAGATTACTTGAGATAACTCATGAAGGAACTAATCAAGTAAAAAGAGAGTAAGTTGAGTATGTTAGTTCATGAGTATGAATTATTCTCTATGGAAAAAGATGAAACCATTAACTATATGTTTACACGTTTTACTAATATTACTAATAGTTTAAAAGTGTTTGGTAAGATATATTCTAGTGAAGAACTAGTAAGGAAGATCTTGAGGTGTCTAGCAAGAGGATGGCAACCGAAAGTAAAGGCCATTCAAGAAGTAAGAGATCTCAAGGCGCTCAAACTTGAATAGTTCATTGGTTCTCTCATGACGCATGAGATAACAATGAGAGCAAATGAAAAGGAGGACCTCAGTGAAAAAGGAGTCTCCAAGAGAAAAGACATAGCTCTTAAAACCTCCTCAAGTAAGCAAGAAGAAGATGAGGAGGATATAGCCCTCATTACTAGAAGATTCAGCAAGTATCTTCAACGGAAAAGGATGCTAGGAAGGAGATTCTCCAAGGGTGAGAAATCCCAAAAAGAAAAGGAGATCACATGTTTTGAGTGTGGGAAGCCTGGACACATGAAGGCCGACTAGTCCACAAGCTAAGAAAGGTCGCAAGAAGTTTAAGAAGAGAGCCATGAAGGCCACTTGGGATGACAGTGAGAGCGACGCTTCTTCAGAAGATGAGGAAATCGCCAACCTTTGCTTCATGGCACACGAAGATGAGGTTAGTGATTTTTCTAATGATAGTGATACTGATGATGGTGAGTTAATTGATACTTTTAATGATTTAGTAAAGCAATTTGGCATGCTAAAGACTAAATAAAACCTGTTGAAAAAGGAAAATGCAAGTTTAATTGAAAAACATACTAAGGAGACTAACTTGCATGAAACAAAAATTAGTGATCTTAAGATTAGAAATGAGAATTTAAATGACATTGTGCTTAAGTTCACTAATGGTAGTAAGAATTTAAACATGCTGTTAGGTAGCCAAAGGTAACCTTTGACAAAGCAGATTTAGGATATGAAAGGTTTAATAAAAAGAAAGTATATAAGAATTTCTTTGTCAAATCAACTACCTGCCATGCATGTAATGAAGTAGGTCCATAAATCTTTTATATGTCCTTTAAAAGCTAACAATGTTAAATCTGGTGGTAAACTAAAATGGGTTCCTAAGGGAACCAAACCTAATGTTAGGATCCAAAAGGTTTGGGTACCAAAGAAGACAACTTGATTACTATTTTGTAGGTTGATTGCTCTCCCAGGAAAAATCAATGGTACCTCGATAGTGGATGCTCGAGGCATATGACAAGAGACTCAATAAAGTTTGCCTTTGTCAACAAGAAGAAAGGGAAGGTCACCTTTGGTGGAAATCAAAAAGGTAAAATTGTTGGCATCGGCAATATAGGTAACCCTACTAATCCATCATTGAAAATATTTTATTAGTAGAAGGGTTAAAACACAATTTACTAAGTATTAGTCAATTATGTGATAAGGGGTATAAAGTAATATTTAAATCTGATGCTTATGTGATTAAAAATAGTTTGAATAGCAAGATATTATTTACAGGTTATAGAAAAGAGAATGTATATATTATTCACTTAGATGATTTTGATTGTGTGAATGAGAAGTGTTTTGCTGTGAAATCCTCTGGTGATAGTTGGACTTGGTATAGAAGACTAGGAAACATAGGTTTGGATACCTTAGCTAAGATTACAATCTGTTCTATGATAGGATACCGATTAGATGTGATGCAATTAACATTTCAAAGAACCCTATCCAACATTCTAGAACCAAACACATCGATGTTAGATATCATTTCAATAGATATCATGTTCAGAAAGGGGATATCATCTTAGAATTTGTCAACTCTACTGATCAATTGGCAGATATATTTACAAAGCCATTAGATGAGAAGACCATCAATGATATTAGAATAAGGTTAGGTCTCATTAGGAATGAGAAAAATTAAGGGTTATTTTTCTGTTGGAGAATTTTAGCCAATAAGTAGTGTGGTCAATAAAGAAATGGATGATCTCCAATATTTACTCTTCTCTGAAATGAATGGACGTCTGTCACAATGAACGTTAACAATGGACGTTGACAATGGACGTTGTCACAATGGACGTTAAAAGAATGGATGATAAATTCTTTCAAAATGTTATAGAAACCCTAACTTTCAAAAACTCTTCTAAAACCTCTCGACTCCTCTCGTTCGTCCAGCGATTCCTATTCTTCTCTGATCTTCGGCACCGATCAAAAACATCTCTAAACTCCATCTTTGTTCAGAAATCTATATCTTTATCAATGACATCTTCCTCTCGCGCAGACCAAGTCTTCTCAAGGAAAAAGCAAAAGACAACTGATGCTCAATCTGTTGCAGTTCCTCCTCCTCTTAAATGGCCAAATCACGAGTTCTTTAATCAGATCAGTTTTTAATAAGTGCTATGAAGGTTTTGAAATCAAACCTCTTATTCGTTCTAGAGGAGTAGTTTTTCGCAACTTGTCTAGTTTGGATTTAGAAGAACCTCTACTTAAAATGGGATTAATGGGACTGTTTGATTTCGAGTCTCATTATTGTGAAACTCTGATTAGAATATTTTATGTCAATCTAGAACATTCTACGTGACCTCTCGTCTTTAGGAGTTATGTCTATAGACGACATATTGAACTGACCCAGGAAGCTATCCATGAAGTCCTTCATTGTGAGTTTCTGAATGGTTCCCGGAGATTCTTTGAGACAACAAAGAATCTGTCCTTTCTCGAGAAGCCAGTAGGCAAGGAGTTAGTAAAATTGATTGCCAAGGATCCTCACAACTCTCCCTGAAATTGAAAAGCAAGGATTTGAACCTTAGGGCTAGAGTCTTCCACCAGATGATCCACTATAACATCTTGCCAGTAGATGGTCATAGAGACCATGTCACTGGAATGGATCTATTCTTGCTTGGACAGCTATTAAAAGGTGAACCATTTCATATTGGATACATTGTTTTAAATTGGATGCTTCAAGTTGTATGCAATGTATCCAAGTCTCTGCCTTACAATCTTCTACTTATGAAGATTTTTCAAAGATTTGGTGTCAGATTTCGGATTCTGACAAGCTTTTAACCCTGAAGAGATCCGACTTCTTCTCTTCCTCCACCTTGTCAAGAATGGGAATAACTAGAAATGCTCAAGGTGTGCTGGTTGAGAAAGCTGGTAGAGGAGGTGTTTCAAGGCGCTTGATCATTGACGAAGAAGAAGAGGAAGAAAGTGCTCAAGATGACACTCTTCTTCCTGTCCTTGATCCTCTGCCACGTCCAGTTCTCCTTTTTCAAGCTCCTGAAGAGGTCAGTCATGTTCACATTCACACTCAGGAGCCTGTGAGTGATCATGCTCTTCCTCCAGTCCAAGCTGATATTCCCCTACAACCTCTTCCACGCCCAACCCGTCCAACTTCTGCTCCCTCTCCAACCAAGATCCCTTCCTTGCCAGCTCCTGTTTCTCCTAGCACTGAAGGTCCTCCCACTTCTCTAGTGAGGAATTCAATTTCTGAGGAACAATATCATGAGCTTTGGGCAAGCATCGAAAGTCTTAACATTAGTCAGAAATCCCTTCAGTCCATGTATCTTTCCCCCTAGATAAGTTTGAAGCTTCTGTCCTATCACAACTAGACAATCTCGCAGCTGCCATTCAAGGACTGCACCAACGTATTGATCTAACGGCATCAACTCAAAGTAAAGCTATTGATGATGTCATCTCCTCCGTTAGATTCCATTCCAATCATTTAGCAGCACAACTGCAGCGAGAGTGTGACAGGGTTATCACTCATATTAGGGACCTTAGCACCCTTATGACTAGAAGTACTGGTGAGCCCTCTAATGCAGATGAGAATGTGGATGAAAGTGACAAGACTCTTGAGGCAGCTCGTCCAACCACTTCAGCTGTTCCTTCAAGTGACGAGAATCTCAACCCTGCTGTGACTGATGTTGCTCAAGAGGTTGCTCTTTATGCAGACGAGCCTGTGGCTACTCCACCTATTGAGGATACCCCAATGGCAGATGCAGGAGATGCTGTAACGACCCCGTTAAAGGCCACGACATAAACATAAACATCCTTCGGATAATTACTGGCTTGTTCTCTGTTTCATCCTATCTACTTCATGTTATATCATTATCTTTTTTTTTAAAAGAAACTACAAAACTCCGAAACATTTCAGTATCAGGCAAAACTGAACCCTTCATAAACTCGACTTCTTCTTTAAATTATTGACATGCTAAGTCACAGAATTATGTGGCAATGTTCAGCCATTAACCACATAAGGAAATCGGCTGGGAGAAGGTGTCCTTAGATCACCCGACTCCATCGATCTCGGGTTGCATGGAGTTGCAGACTTTATCGGTAAGAAAGACACATCCACCGATCATCACGTGCACTTCGCGTGACTCAATGGACATCGTCCGGTAGAGGTCATCTACCGATGGGCACGTGCAATGCACGAAATCCATTGAACATCATCCGGTATTTGAAATACACTACATCGCCCGGTCATTAGATGACAAGCTACACTTACATCATCCGGTATTTGAAATACACTACATCGCCCGGTCACTAGACGACAAACTACACTTACATCATCCGGTATTTGAAATACACTACATCGCCCGGTCACTAGACGACAAACTACACTTACATCATCCGGTATTTGAAATACACTACATCGCCCGGTCACTAGACGACAAACTACACTTACATCATCCGGTATTTGAAATACACTACATCGCCCGGTCACTAGACGACAAACTACACTTACATCATCCGGTATTTGAAATACACTACATCGCCCGGTCACTAGACGACAAACTACACTTACATCATCCGGTATTTGAAATACACTACATCGCCCGGTCACTAGACGACAAACTACACTTACATCATCCGGTATTTGAAATACACTACATCGCCCGGTCACTAGACGACAAACTACACTTACATCATCCGGTATTTGAAATACACTACATCGCCCGGTCACTAGACGACAAACTACACTTACATCATCCGGTATTTGAAATACACTACATCGCCCGGTCACTAGACGACAAACTACACTTACATCATCCGGTATTTGAAATACACTACATCGCCCGGTCACTAGACGACAAACTACACTTACATCATCCGGTATTTGAAATACACTACATCGCCCGGTCACTAGACGACAAACTACACTTACATCATCCGGTATTTGAAATACACTACATCGCCCGGTCATTAGATGACACGCTACACTTACATCATCCGTTATTTGAAATACACTACATCGCCCCTGGTCCTAGACGACAAACTACACTTACATCTCCGGTATTTGAAATACACTACATCGCCCGGTCGCTAGACGACAACCTCACTTACATCATCCGGTATTTGAAATACACTACATCTCCCGGTCACTAGACGACAAAACTACACTTACATCATCCGTGAGTACAACTCTCGACATCATCCGGTGACGTCAGCCGGAAGGGTATCAATCGATCAACCTCTACCATCTACTCCTGCCGATGACGTCAGCCGAGATACACCATCCAGCTTCTATCATTCAGTATAAAAAAAAAAAAAAAAAAAAAAAAAAAAAAAAAAAAAAAAAAAAAAAAAAAAAAAAAAAAAAAAAAAAAAAAAAAAAAAAAAAAAAAAAAAAAAAAAAAAAAAAAAAAAAAAAAAAAAAAAAAAAAAAAAAAAAAAAAAAAAAAAAAAAAAAAAAAAAAAAAAAAAAAAAAAAAAAAAAAAAAAAAAAAAAAAAAAAAAAAAAAAAAAAAAAAAAAAAAAAAAAAAAAAAAAAAAAAAAAAAAAAAAAAAAAAAAAAAAAAAAAAAAAAAAAAAAAAAAAAAAAAAAAAAAAAAAAAAAAAAAAAAAAAAAAAAAAAAAAAAAAAAAAAAAAAAAAAAAAAAAAAAAAAAAAAAAAAAAAAAAAAAAAAAAAAAAAAAAAAAAAAAAAAAAAAAAAAAAAAAAAAAAAAAAAAAAAAAAAAAAAAAAAAAAAAAAAAAAAAAAAAAAAAAAAAAAAAAAAAAAAAAAAAAAAAAAAAAAAAAAAAAAAAAAAAAAAAAAACATGATCTTGTCCTACTTAGACATCAGTTTTCTCATAAGTCTTACTGACATAAAATGAGCATAACCACGGGTCATAATCGCCTGCCAGCCATAGACTCCCCCCCCCCCCCCCTGAGTACCATCCTGCAACCAGCCTTAGACATCATCATTGAATTTGGAATCGTCACCTGATATTTCATCACCTACATCATAAGGTTTAAACTATAAGCTTAATGCTTAGTAAGGAATACAATACTAACATGTACACGAGAATGCATATTTGTAAGAAAATCATGATCATGTTCGTTTCATGCTCTTTTCTTGTTCTTATTCGTATTCTTGTTCATCACTTTCATCATATGGATTAAGGGAGGATTTGTGCCGTAAAGGGGGGATGACAGAGCAAGTGTACATAGTCCCTTTCGGGCCGTATTCATAGTCCTTCTCTTTGGACAGTGACATATGCCAAACCGCCCCCAACCCTCACTTAATCCGGTTGCATAAGTTTCATATTCATTCTCATATCTTGTTCATGGAGAAAACATGCTCATAAATCATTTTCATATGCTTGAGTAGTAAATCATGATGCATGACATGAATGTTCTTAAATCATCAGACTATGAAAAATATCATACTAGACAGTTGACTTCATAGGCTCTATCAGAACATCATATAACATAGTTCTCAAACATCCGTAAATCATCCAAGTACAAACTATCTTACTAACTTGAAACAAACATCAAACACATAACTAATTTAGTACCCTTAAGATGTGGGGCCCTAATGGCTGGAAATCTTAATACATTCACTTACCTGGCTTCCTTAGCAAATTCGTGCTCCTTTTCTTCAAACTTCTTCACCTAAAACATTTACATCGCAGTAGTTAAAACAAAATCCTAAAATTCCTAATCACAAGTCATCCTAGGATCTAGTAGTTAAAGTCATTCCCGAATCCCTTAGTCTAGTTCTCTGTGTGCAGTCTGAAATCCAAAAACCGAAACAGCTAGGTTCAACTAACGATTAATCAGGGTCGGTTATAATAAGTGTCCAGAATCGATTCGGAAATGACATTACTAATTCCATATTATAAATGTTACTATTGTTACTCGGCCATTGGAGAAACCAAACTCCAACACTAAGCTGAAAACTAGAGCTTAACAACTAACTGACAACTACATTGTCTAACTCATACCTCGAGCGTAGAGTATCCGAGAAATAGCAAGGGAACTGGTCGTCGAAGGGAGGATTACTGGCAGGCAGAGAGCGAGAGCTCAGGAGAGAAAATCGCTGAAAGGAGAAAGTGTCGGCTACAGTGGCGTTGGTGAGGTTTAAAAATTTTCCATTTCCTTTATATAACGATCACAACCCACCCTTATTACAATTTTGCCACTCAACTTAGTTTCACACAATCTGGAGCAAATCTTGGTATTAAATTTAAATCAAAAGATCCAATAATAATGGTGACAGTTAAATCAGTTAAGAAATCACCTGGCCGAAATTGTCGGGTGTTACAGATGCTATTAATGAAGAATGCATTCCCTCTGTTTCTCCTCCTTCGCCGGTTAAGGAAATTACTCATCAGGCGGAATCCCCTCCTGATAAGGATGATTTCCTTGATCAATTATGGAATATCATGCGCTGGGAGAATCCCTCTTCCCCTGAGAACTAGGAATATTTTTTTTATTTTATAATTTTTTTACACTGTGAATGATTTCTTTTACTCTTAATGATATTTTGTTTACACTGTGAACACTTAACATGTTGTCAACCTGTGAATGTTTTTCTCATGACGTCTATAAAGTGCTGTGCTGAAAGCCATTCCTCCTGTCCATGTTTATTTTTGATAATGTCAAAGGGGGAGAAGGATATAGACTTTACTGAAGGATATCAAATTTACTGAATGCATAATTGATAAGTAATACTACATAGAGTATGGGGGAGTATGTAAATTTAAGCTGAAATACAGACTAGTATGTTGAAACAGATTATATATTTGTCATCATCAAAAAGGGGGAGATTGTTGACTTAAATGGTGTTTAAGTCTAAATATGTTTTTTAAGATTGTAATTAATATGAAATATATAATTGAATAATTGGATTACTGTATTTATTGTATTTATCTAGAAATGCCCTTTGAAAAGGGTATTATGTTTCTGACATTTTTGGTTAAGTGTTAGTAGTCCAAAGTCATTCGTCCAAACGTAGAATAGCGTATTCATCCAAAGTTACTCGTCAGATGCAATCGTCCAAAGTTATAAGTCAGACGCAATCGTCTGAAGTTATAAAGACAAACACAGTCATCCAAAGTAAAGACAGACGCAGTCGTCCAAAGTAAAGACAAACGCAATCGTCCAAAGTATTCGTCCGAATAGCAATCGTCCAAAGTACTCGTTCAAGTAGTAATCATCAAAAGTATTCATCCGACAAGCAAGCGTCCAAAATGTACGAGCAAGTGTTCAAAGACAGAACAACGAATTGATGTGAAGCATTCGTCCAAACTCATTCGTCCAAAGGGGGAACGTCCAGAGTCTTAACAACCCGAATTAAAGACCGCGAGTGATAGCGACTCCAGATCTTAATGGCTATTTTTTTTTTGCGTACGGATGCTCTCCAACGGTCATATGTTTGAATGAGTTGCGGATTACAGACAAAAGTATATAAAGAAGAATGAAGCTCGGGAGAAGAATTTTTTTGCCAATCTTTTGAACAATCACTCTGAACTCTACAAGCTTACACGATAATCTCTGTTTACACCTCTCTAGATCATAACTTGAGATTTAGCTTTTGAGAGAGTGTAGCTTTGTGCTAAAATTTTTTCCATCTTGTAAAAAGTGTAAAGGCATCGATTCTCCAAGATGGTACATTTTATCCCTTGCGCCAAGACTGATGATTCTACCTTAATAGTTGACCTATACTTTAAAGAAGTCGTTCGTTTGCCTAGTATTCTGCATTCAATAGTGTCGGATAGGGACATTAAGTTTTTGAGCGCCTTTTGAACCACTTTGTGGAAAAGGTTGGGGACTAGATTGTGCTTTAACACTTCTTTTCATCCCCAAACCGATGGTCAAACGGAAGTTGTCAACAGGACCCTGGGTACCTGTTAGGATTAGACGCCCTAATCCACCTGTAACGAATGATCCAGAAAACTGAAAAAGAAAAACGAGAAAATAATGGACACCGAATTTTTTGTGGAAACCCTAGAAAAGGAAAAAACCACGGGCAGAAGAGAGAATCACTAATATCAAAATTTGGTGTCCATTATTTTCTTGTTTTTCTTTTTTGGTTTTTTGGATCGTTCGTTATAGGTGAATTAGGACGTCTAATCCTAACAACTGGTATTAGAGATTCAGGTTGAAGCAGTTTTTTGAAAATCAGGGTTTGATTCTTCAAAAGTATCGAACAAATTTTTGGTTTGCAATTTTGGTGGAAATTTGCAATTGTTGGGAGAGAAAAAGAAATTGGAAATAAAAAAGGAAAAAGAAAATAGAAAAGAAAAGAAATTTTATTTCTTTTCTAGTCTATCTGCTCTGCGTGAAGAAAGCAGAGAAACAGAGAAGTTCTTCTTCACGCGAAGAAGAAACAGAGAGGAGAGCGCCACCCGAGCCGACCGCGAGAAGCCCAGCCGCCGCCCGCGAACCCGGCCGCCGTCGCGCGCACATCTGCTGCCGATAAAAGACGCGCGCACGTCAGAGAACAGAGGAGCCTATTTTGTTCTACCCGAGCCGCAGCCCATGCGAAGCGCCGCCGTTCTGCCATCACCGTATGCCGACGCCTCTGACCATGAAGAACCGACCGCCGACTTCCGACCGCCACCCACCGCACTGCTATTTTTTGCCCCTGTTTGTCGCTGCCAGTTATCGCCGTTGGATTGAGATATTGGATTCTCAATTCCAAATTGAAAACTTTATTTGTTTTTCAATATTGGAATTCTCTTTATTTGTTATTCTGGATTTTGGCTCGTTGGTTTGTCTGTGGAATATCGGTTAATATTTTGGTTCATTTCTGAATTTGAACTGTGAAAGGAAAATTGAGAATTTTTAGGGAATTTAATCTCAAATTGTTTGGGCAGATCTACTAGTATCGTGGAGATTGATTATTAGGTTGAATAATTAATCGGGAAATTATCGATTTGTTAAGCATTTTTGTTGGTTTAGAATATTTGGTAGATTTATTCAAAATATTTTGGAGGATTTATTCTGAATATTTGGATTGATTATTGGAGTTGAATAATTGATCTGGAAATATCTATTTTGGGCATTGATTATTGATAACGATGTCAGGCGACGATAGCACAAGCCACGGTATTGGAAAATTAGATGGGACAGATTTTGCGTTCTGGAGAATGCAAATTGAGGACTACTTGTACGAAAAAGGACTTCATCTTCCTTTGAGTACGAAGCTAGAGAAGATGGAAGACAGTGACTGGAATCTTCTTGACAGACGGGTTTTGGGAGCCGTCAGATTGATGCTAGCCAAAAGCATTGCTCACAACGTGGCGAAGGAGAAGACCACCGCGAGTCTGATGAAGGCTCTATCTGATATGTACGAGAAACCATCTGCGAATAATAAGGTATTTCTTATGAAGAAGCTTTTTAACCTGAAGATGATTGATGGAACTTCTGTCGCAGCGCATCTGAATGAGTTCAATACTATTGTAAATCAATTGTTATCTATGGATATTGATTTTGAAGATGAGGTTCGTGCCCTAATTTTATTGGCGTCTCTACCGAATAGCTGGGAGCCTATGAGAGCTGCAGTTAGTAACTCAGTTGGAAGTTCTAAACTAGTATTCACCGATGTGAGAGATAGTATTCTTACCGAGGAGGTTCGTAATATTGATTCTGGTGAAACATCGATAGGTTCAGCTTTGAATGTTGAAAATAGGGACAGAAGCCAAAGTAAAGGTCCGGGCAATAGAAATCGAAGTCAGAGGAAGTCCGGAAAACAGGCCAACTTTAAGTGTTATCATTGTGGCACGAAAGGACACAAAGAGATTTTGTCACAAGTTTCTTCGAGAGAATCTAAATGCCAAAGGAAAGGAAAAGATGTTCGAAGAGGGTGACATAGATGAGGAGGTAGACACAGCCACCGAGGAGTCCTTTAGTGTGTACAACGAGGATGTTGTAAATTTTGATTGCCAAGATACGAGTTGGGTGATCGATAGTGGCACTTCAATACATGCCACTTCGCGGAGAGATTTCTTTTCATCCTACACTTTGGGTGACTTATGAAGTGTGAGGATGGGAAATGGTGGCGTTGCAAAAGCCATTGGTATGGGAAATTTGTGTTTGGAGACCAACATAAGTAACACCTTAGTTTTGAGAGGTTTGAAACACATCCCTGACATCCACAAGAATTTGGTCTCGACTGGGAAGCTTGACGACGAAAGTTTTGGCAACACCTTTCGTGATGGAAAATTGAAGCTTACCAAAGGTTTATTGATCGTGGCGAGAGGAGAAAAATGTTCCTCATTATATGTGATGCACGCGAAGATCGCGGATTCCACAATCAATGTGATAGGTAATAAGGCTGCAGAGTTTTTGAATTCACCTTCTAAGAGAAAGGTTAAGAAGACTCAGAAGAAGTTAGGTTCTCAGGTGAAGTTCAGGTTGGGATCTGAGGGAACATCAGAGCCGGTGAGTCAGCCTATTACAGATGTTCAGTCATCAGTTTCAGTTTCACGTCAGAATGATATCGTCAAAGGAAAAACCTCGCGAAAGGTTAAAACTCTGGGACGATATGATGAAATTGTGGGTTATGAATTGAATGTGTTCGAGGGTAACGATTCCTATGTGGAGTCTTCAACATGTTCAGAGGCAGTTCGTTGTGACAACCCTGATAGTTCAGTGATACCATGGAGGAGGAGGAGGAGGAGATGCGATTTCTTCTCAAGTAAGTCTCTCAAGTTTAAGCGGGGCTTAAACTTGAACGGTATTAGATGCTGAGTTGGCCTATCTGGGGCCTTTGTGGTTGAGGAGCTTTTTTTAATCGAGCTTTGTAAAATTGTTTCCTTGCACCAAAATTTCGTTGAAGGTGGAGATTGTCAGAGTTCAGTGTTCTGGATTCGCATTGGGTTGGGCCAAGTAGCCCGTTGGATCTCTCATGTGGAATTCGTGTCAAGGTGGGGTTTGTTAGAATTTGGTGTGACCCAAATTCTTGTTAGGCCGGGTCGGGCCCGTATATCAATACTAGGATTTTACGTTTTCTCTATATATTGATGCTTGAGTCGCAAAACTCATTGTACCGAATTTTGATATTAGTGATTCTCTCTTCTGCCCATGGTTTTTTCCCTTTCTAGGGTTTTCACGTAAAATTCGGTGTTCATTATTTTCTCATTTTTCTTTTTCGGTATTTTTAATCGTTCGTTACAGGTGGATTAGGGCGTCTAATCCTAACAGTACCCTCTTATGCAGTGTTGTAGGTAAGAAACTATCTAACTGGGATATAGTACTTCTAAGCTTGGAGTTTGCCTACAACCGCACCATTCATTCCACTACTCAACAATCGCCTTTTGAGGTTGCCTATGGATTTAATCCATATACACCGCTAAACCTTATTCCCTTACCCTTAAAAGACTTAGCTAATCCATCAGAAGCGGATAAGGCTGAACGCGTTAAAAAATTAAACGATACTTCTGTCACGACCCTAATACTGTACCCAAATTTTTTTTTTTTATTTCTATACTTTAAATAAACTCTAAGCAGAACCTAAACCAAAATCGAAACCAGAATCGAAATCGGAATTGAAATCTAATCTTTAAATCACTTAAAACATAACTAAAAGTAATTAAAACAATTAAATAAGACATTTAAAACTAAATAAAAAATAGGCAGAGGGCAAAAAGGAGCAATTGCCCCATTTATGCAGGGGCGACCAGTCGCCCACGAATGGGGCGACTGATCGCCATCGGAGATTCGCAACAGGCGAGTGCTTGCCTGTTGCGAAACGCCTGTGGCAGTTGATCGCCACAATTTGTGGCGATCAATCGCCACACCCTCTGGATTTCTCCAGAGGGAGGCGATTCGATCGCCGCGCTTGGCGACTATTCGCCAAGCGCTCAGTTTCCCCCTCCCATTCTCTTCCTCCTTCCCTTTTCTTTCTTTCCTTTTCTCCTGCGCTAATTACACACACATCACAATCTTCATCATAAGAATTTAAACTCAATCAAAACCGAACAATTACACGCTCTTATAAACTCGTCAAAAAAACACTGACTCAAGACGTATTTAAAACAAAGTACAGTTTCTTGAAAACAAACTGCATGGATATGTTTAAAAACTATACATTTCCTCCTGTTTTACATCAATTTCAATTAAAATGAAAACGGTACCAAATCAGTTTATAAAACAGGTTTTCAAAACGTTTAGAACCTCAAAAGTAACCTATCAACTACCAGAACCAAGCATCCTAAAATGTCTACACCACCATCAGCCCAAAACATTCCAAAAACCCCAAACCTATACATAAGTCCCCACGGGTCAGGTAAGCGTCGACCGCGCCAGCACACCACCGCAGCCATCCTCCGTCAACTGGACTCATGCCTCAGGAGGAGGAACCTCGTCCTCACCTGTTTCCTAGTAATCACCTACACCATACAGACATCTATGAGATAAAAATCTCAGCAAGCTATCGTAAATGTAAAATGCATGCCGTGCATATGAGTTCAGAAATCATGCAGCATTTTCTTTACTCTGTGGGTGTCACCGAGATCTCAGCCTCCTAACCGGAGAGAGCACATCCAGCGGTCGGACTACTCTTTCCAGCTAGAAGAGGGGGGTACACGCTTACAACGCGTACAGCCGTGCCTGAGCCCTATCTCGCATGACCTGTAACTGTAAACTGTATGAGTATGTGTTAAATGCGGTATTGTGACAAACCCCTTTGTGCCTACACAATAGATCAATAGCCCCTCTCCAGGCCTCATTGCCATTTTCTTTAAAACATCGTGCGAAAATTCATTTTCTATGTTCTTTTAAAACACGTGATGCATGAACAATTCAATATAAACATAAACAAACAATCATGTGTACCATCAAGACTGTAAATGCACAACTATAAAACATAGCAACCTAACTACCCAACCAAAACAATTAAATAAGCACGTCTCCAAAACTCCTCGAGACGACCTCGACGTACGATGTAGGCCAATCGGCCAGAGAAGATCACGAGAACTTACCTCGTGTCCAAAGCAGCTCAAGCTCCGTCCACGAGCATTGTTTGTCTGAAGCAAAACACAACGTTTATCGTTAAAACGAGTTTAAACTTCTAGACGTCCAAATTTAACCAAAACCTTACCTAAGGAATTTCTTAAAATCTCAACCTAACTAATCGAAGTATTTAAACAACGATTAACGCTCGATAGTTTAAAATTCTAAAACAACGATTAACGCTCGATAGTTTAAAATTCTAATTAACGAGTTTTCCTAAAAACCCGAAAATTCTCCAAATTTTAACATTTCTCTCAAATAACTCTAACTTCGTCCAATAACGTTCAATACGTCCTATACATTCGTAATCTACAACAATCTATCGATTTCGAACCATAAATCTCGATTTTTAACAAAACCCTAATCGAAACCCTAACTGTATAACCTTGCGAAAACCGAAAACTAACGCTCTAAAACTTTAGAATCATACCTAGAGCGTCGAATGGAGGAGAAAACGTGAAGAAAACGGAACGATTGGAGGACGAACGGAGGTTGGAAGTGAGAATCGCCGTGAATCGCCATGGAGGGAGGAGATGTCGCAGGGAGAGAGGAGTTCGCGTGGAGAAGAAGAAGAAGACAATTCAATTTTTAATAAAAATTGACTTGGTAAATTACTGTTTCGCCCTTCCTTTCTTTTCTATTTGTTTCGTCCTTTGTTTTGTTAATTGTCTAACGATTCGGTTTCTCCAAATCTCCTTATTTCACCAATAACTCTAACCTATTATTTGGGATTTATTAAAACTATCCGTTCGCAATTCGGACCTCGTTTACTATTTTTACTTAAACGTTATTTATATTACGAGAAACGTAATTTCTCGAAATATAGTGTTATTACTCCGAAAATTCTCGTAAATTCCTTAAAATTCCAATTAATAATTAGGATCATAATGGCGCTTCCTTTTCGCAAAACGAGTTTGATTTGACATATTTATAAAAATATCAATATATATTATAATATAAAATTCCGTACAGGCCGGATATTACATTCCACCCACCTTATTTAAAATTTTGTCCGCAAAATTTAACTACACAAATAGCTCAGGATACATAGTCATCATATCCTGCTGTCGCTCCCACGTAGCTTCTTCCACCTCGTGGTTCCGCCACAAAACTTTGACCAGCGGAATCTCTTTGTTACGCAATACCTTGATGGAAGACTCCAAAATACGCACCGACCTCTCCTCGTAAGTCAAGGTAGGCTGTACCTCGATCTCTGTAGCCTCCACGACATGCGATGGATCACGTAGACACTTCCAAAGCATAGATACATGGAATACGTCGTGGATACCCTCCATAGAATCCGGAAGCTGTAGCCTGTACGCCAACTTTCCAATCCTCTTCAGAATAAGAAAGGGCCCCACATAACGAGGGATAAACTTGCCCCTCCTTCCAAATCTCGCAACGCCTTTGAAGGAGATACTTTAAGATAAACCTCGTCACCTTCTTCGAACTCTAGCTCTCTCCGTCTCGTGTCTGCATAGCTCTTCTGCCTGCTTTGGGCTACCTCGATACGCTGTCGGATAATGGCAATCTTCTCTGTCGTTTGCTTAGAATCTCTGGACCAACGACGCTGACCTCGCCAACCTCGTCCCAATACAACGGAGACCTACATTTCTGACCATACAGTGCCTCGTACGGTGCCATGCCAATGGTAGCCTGGAAGCTGTTGTTGTACGAGAACTCAATCAGAGGCAAATATTGGCTCCATGAGCCCTGAAACTCCAGCACACAAGCTCTGAGCATATCCTCAAGAATCTGATTCGTCCTCTCTGTCTGACCATCAGTCTGAGGATGAAATGCTGTGCTGAAATTAAGCTGAGTCCCCATAGCTTTATGCAGGCTCTTCCAGAACTTTGAAGTAAATCTCGGATCTCTGTCTGAGACAATTGAAACTGGCACACCATGCAGTCTGACAATCTCCTGCACATATAGTTTGGCGAGCTGATCCATCAAAGAAGTCATCTTCACAGGCAAGAAGTGAGCCGACTTTGTCAATCGGTCCACGATTACCCAAACACCATCATGGCCTTTCGTCGTCCTCGGGAGCCCCACAATAAAATCCATGGAGATCTGCTCCCACTTCCACTCCAGAATCGGCAGTGGCAATAATGTTCCGGCCGGTCTTTGGTGCTCTGCTTTTACCTGTTGACACACTAAACAGGTCTCAACGTACTTGGCGACCTCTCTCTTCATATTTGACCACCAGAAATGTTGCTTCAAATCCCGGTACATCTTAGTACTTCCCGGGTGCACAGAATATGCCGAAGAATGTGCCTCAGCCAATATCTCTCTCTTTAGCTCCTCGTCGTTAGGCACATACCACCTATGCCTGAATTTCAGAATACCATCCACTGATAAATAGAAATCTGACGAGTCTCCCAATGTCATGCTGGATCGAAGCTCCTCACACTCCGTATCGTTCTGCTGAGCCTCACGTATCCGATCTAGAATAGTTGGCCTGAGAGAAATGTTGGTGAGCATACTGGACAACTCTGCCACTATCTCAACATCGAACCTCTCAATCTCAGACCGCAGCGTGACTGACATCGCTGCTAGTGAAGGCTGTCTCGCAGAAGGCACTCTACTCAAGGCATCAGCAACCTTGTTTGCCTTTCCTGGGTGGTACTCGATATCGAAATTGTAATCTTTGACAAACTCAAGCCACCTTCTCTGACGCATATTCAGCTCCTTCTGCGTAAATAAATACTTCAAGCTCTTGTGGTCGGAAAATATCTCGCACTGCTGCCCATACAAATAATGTCTCCATATCTTCAGTGCGAAGACCACAGCTGCTAACTCAAGGTTGTGCGTAGGGTAATTCTGCTCGTACGGCTTCAGCTACCGAGAAGCATAAGCAATAACTCTCCCCTCCTGCATCAATACACAACCGAGTCCAACTACAGACGCATCACAATAAATACTGAACTTGTCACCTTTAACAGGTAACGCCAATACCGGAGCGGTGGTCAATCTCTGCTTTAACTCCATAAAACTGCTGTCACAAGCAGCTGACCATATAAATCTTTCATTCTTCCGAGTCAATCTTGAAAGAGGAAGTGCAATTTTTGAAAATCCCTCTATGAACTTCCGATAATAACCAGCTAATCCGAGAAATCCACGTACCTCTCGTACGTTCTTCGGCTGTGGCCAATCTCTGACCGCCTGAATTTTACTCGGATCCACAGAAACCCCTTCTTCTGATATAATGTGGCCAAGAAAACTGACTCGATCCAGCCAGAACTCGCACTTAGAGAACTTTGGATACAACTGGTGCTGGCATAGAATCCCCAGAACTATTCTCAAGTGCTCCTCGTGTTCTTCCTTCGTCTTAGAGTATATCAGAATGTCGTCGATGAAAACCACCACAAACTTGTCCAGATACTCCTTGAAGACACGGTTCATCAAGTCCATAAACGCTGCAGGGGCATTAGTAAGTCCAAAAGACATGACAAGGATATCATAATGCCCATACCTCGTTCGGAATGCCATCTTTGGTATATCATCCTTCCGGACCTTCAACTGATTGTAGCCCGAGCTGCAGATCAATCCTCGAAAATACTCGGGCACCAGCAGCTGATCAAATAAATCATCGATCCGAGGCAACGGATATTTATTCTTCACCGTCAATTTGTTCAACTCTCTGTAATCGATGCACATCCTGAGGGTCCCGTCTTTCTTCTTGACAAACAGAACGGGCGCACCCCAAGGCGAAACACTGGGTCGAATAAATCCTTTCTCTAATAACTTGTCAAGCTGAGTCCTCAACTCTCTCAACTCAGCTGGTGCCAACCGATACGGGTTTTTAAACCTTGGCACGGAGTTTGGATAGACATCAATAGTGAATTCAATCTCCCGGTCTGGTGGTAACCCGGGAAGATCATCAAGGAATATACCAGAGAACTCTCTGACTATAGGAATGTCACTCGGCTTTACTCCGCTGAGCAACTGAACATCAAATACAGAGGCCAAATAAATAGAGCACGCACCTTTAAACTGCTCGTTGACCCTCATTGAATAAGAAATAGGTGAGCTGCTCAATCGGTTCATCGCCTGATAAGAAAACTCGGCTTTATCCGGGGGTCGAAAGGTCACAATCCTGGATCGACAATCGATGGTGGCGAAATGCTGTGAAAGCCAGTCCATCCCTAAGATCAGATCATAGTGTTCTATGCCCATAACAATAAGGCGAGTATAGAGGGTACTGTCCCCAATCGAGATAATATTGCCCTGAACAACATGACCTGACTGCATACGCTCTCCTAAAGGTAGCATCACACTATACTCGCATTCTGCTATCTCAGGCACAAGCTTCAGTCTAGACACACAAGCAGTGGAAACAAAAGAGTGCATAGCCCCTGTGTCTAACAAAGAAAATACAGCTATGCCCATAATCAATATAGTACCTGCTATCACGGCAGGCTGATCCTCGTCATCGACATCACCAGGCTCTATAAATGCGAAGATCCTCGGCATAATCCTCCTCTGATCACTGCCTGACTGATCTCGGCCGGGCTTCGGACAATCTCTGACGAAATGGCCCGCATCTCCACAACGATAGCACACATTTATGCCCACCCTGCACTGGCCACTATGCTCCTTCTGACACTTAGGGCAAATAGGTATCTGAGAAGCTCCTTGTACTTGTTTCCCCTTATCCCGATCATTACCTCCCTCAAGAGGTCTTTTAACACCCCTCTGTTGCTGCTGGGGCTGTGCTCTAGGCTGCCAACCTTGTGACTGAGGGCGAATCTCCCGGAAGAAGCCCTTAGATGGCTCCCTTGGTTTGACAGAACTCTGATCGACTGCCTCGATATCAAGAGCTCTGGCCACAATCTCGTCATAGGGTACATTCCGTACCCTTGATATAGTAGGGCGCATCCGAAACTGCTGGCTAAGCCTTTGCAAAAACCTGCGTACCTTGTCCTCGTTAACGCTGACCTGACGTGGCGCGAATCGGGACAGGGCTTCAAACTTCCTCACGTACTCGGCAATAGAACTAACCTGCCGTAACTGCATAAATTCAACCATCTTTGCCTCCCGTACTGTATGGATAAAATACTAATCGTAAAATACTTCTCTAAATCGCTCCCAGCTCATAATAGTCACGTCCGTGGTGGCCTTGATGGAATCCCACCAAAATCGAGCATCCAAGGCTAGGTGGTAGGTCACCAACGCAACCTTCTCCCCGTCCTCAATGCTAGCATAGGCCAGCATGTCCTCCATAGTACGAATCCACTCCTCGGCTGAAGAGGGATCCGTAGACTGTCCGTTGAATATCGGAGGTTGGAGCTTCTGAAATCTCTCCATTCCTTTGTTTCTAGGAGTCGCCGCCTCCCGAGCTCTAACGCCCTCGCAGTAAATTAAGGTGCCCAGCTGCTGAGACTGTCTCTCCATTTGCTGAGCCTGTCGCTCCATATGCTGAGACTGCTGGGCAATAAAATCCTTAAGGGTGTCGATCGTATCATCTCGGTCATCTCGGTCATTTCGTGGACGCACCATATTTATAAAATCCCTATACAAAAGTTTAAACAAATACTCTAAGAAATAGAAATCAAATAAAGCTATAACATACTTACAGTTGATGAAGAATGTCCGCGTAGTGGCTGTGCAGTCGAGCAGTCTACAGAACCGATTTTAAAACCCGGGGGCTCTGATACCATAATCTGTCACGACCCTAATACTGTACCCAAATTTTTTTTTATCCCTATACTTTAAATAAACTCTAAGCGGAACCTAAACCGAAATCGAAACCAGAATCGAAATCGAAATTAAAATCTAATCTTTAAATCACTTAAAACATAACTAAAAGTAATTAAAACAATTAAATAAGACATTTAAAACTAAATAAAAAATAGGCAGAGGGCAAAAAGGGGCAATCGCCCCATTTATGCAGGGGTGACCAGTCGCCCACGAATGGGGCGACTGATCGCCATCGGCGATTCGCAACAGGCGAGTGCTCGCCTGTTGGGAAACGACTGTGGCGATCAATCGCCACACCCTCTGGATTTCTCCAGAGGGAGGCGATTCGATTGCCGCGCTTGGCGACTATTCGCCAAGCGCTCGGTTTCCCCCTCCCATTCTCTTCCTTCTTCCCTTTTCTTTCTTTCCTTTTCTCCTGCGCTAATTACACACACATCACAATCTTCATCATAAGAATTTAAACTCAATCAAAACCGAACAATTACACGCTCTTATAAACTCGTCCAAAAAAAAACTGACTGAAGACGTATTTAAAACAAAGTACAGTTTCCTGAAAACAAACTGCATGGATATGTTTAAAAACTATACATTTCCTCATGTTTTACATCAATTTCAATTAAAATGAAAACGGTACCAAATCAGTTTATAAAACAGGTTTTCAAAACGTTTAGAACCTCAAAAGTAACCTATCAACTACCAGAACCAAGCATCCTAAAATGTCTACACCACCATCAGCCCAAAACATTCCAAAAACCCCAAACCTATACATACGTCCCCACGGGTCAAGTAAGCGTCGACCGCGCCAGCACACCACCGCAGCCATCCTCCGTCAACTGGACTCATGCCTCAGGAGGAGAAACCTCATCCTCACCTGTTTCCTCGTAATCACCTACACCATACAAACATCTATGAGATAAAAATCTCAGCAAGCTATCGTAAATGTAAAATGCATGCCGTGCATATGAGTTCAGAAATCATGCAGCATTTTCTTTACTCTGTGGGTGTCACCGAGATCTCAGTCTCCTAACCGGAGAGAGCACATCCAGCGGTCGGACTACTCTTTCCAGCTAGAAGAAGGGGGTACACGCTTACAACGCGTACAGCCGTGCCTGAGCTCTATCTCGCATGACCTGTAACTGTAAACTGTATGAGTATGTGTTAAATGCGGTATTGTGACAGACCCCTTTGTGCCTACACAATAGATCAATAGCCCTTCTCTAGGCCGCATTGCCATTTTCTTTAAAACATCGTGCGAAAATTCATTTTCTATGTTCTTTTAAAACACGTGATGCATGAACAGTTCAATATAAACATAAACAAACAATCATGTGTACCATCAAGACTGTAAATGCACAACTATAAAACAAAGAAACCTAACTACCCAACCAAAACAATTAAATAAGCACGTCTCCAAAACTCCTTGAGACGACCTCGACGTACGATGTAGGCCAATCGGCCAGAGAACACAACGTTTATCGTTAAAACGAGTTTAAACTTCTAAACGTCCAAATTTAACCAAAACCTTACCTAAGGAATTTCTTAAAATCTCAACCTAACTAATCGAAGTATTTAAACAACGATTAACGCTCGATAGTTTAAAATTCCAATTAACGAGTTTTCCTAAAAACCCGAAAATTCTCCAAATTTTAACATTTCTCACAAATAACTCTAACTTCGTCCAATAACGTTCAATACGTCCTATACATTCGTAATCTACAACAATCTATCGATTTTGAACCCTAAATCTCGATTTTTAACAAAACCCTAATCGAAACCCTAACTGTATAACCTTGCGAAAACCGAAAACTAACGCTCTAAAACTTTAGAATCATACCTAGAGCGTCGAATGGAGGAGAAAACGTGAAGAAAACGGAACGATTGGAGGACGAACGGAGGTTGGAAGTGAGAATCGCCGTGAATCGCCAAGGAGGGAGGAGAAGTCGCAGGGAGAGAGGAGTTCGCGTGGAGAAGAAGAAGAAGACATATCAATTTTTAATAAAAATTGACTTGGTAAATTACCGTTTCGCCCTTCCTTTGTTTTCTATTTGTTTCGTCCTTTATTTCGTTAATTGTCTAACGATTCGGTTTCTCCAAATCTCTTTATTTCACCAATAACTCTAACCTATTATTTAGGATTTATTAAAACTATATGTTCGCAATTTGGACCTCGTTTACTATTTTTACTTAAACGTTATTTATATTACGAGAAACGTAATTTCTCGAAATATAGCGTTATTACTCCGAAAATTCTCGTAAATTCCTTAAAATTCCAATTAATAATTAGGATCATAATGGCGTTTCCTTTTTACAAAACGAGTTTGATTTGACATATTTATAAAAATGCCAATATATATTATAATATAAAATTCCGTACAGGCCGGATATTACAACTGCACACAAAGCCATCAAAAAGACCAATGAAAGGGTCGCCAAACAAGCCAACAAAGGATACCATGAAGTTATCTTTAATGAAGGAGACTTAGTTTGGTTACACTTGAGAAAAGAAAGATTTCCTGCCAAAAGAAAATCCAAATTAATGCCTAGAGCTGAAGGACCATTCAAGGTGTTGAAACAGATCAACAATAACGGTTATAAGATTGAGCTACCTAAAGACATGGAATTTCAATCACCTTTAATGTCCAAGATCTCTCTCCTTACAAAGTTGACGATAATGACATCGAGGAGACCCAATTAAAGGATTTGAGGTCAAATCCTCAATCACCAGGGGAGGATGATGTGCCCAAGAGGGCTGTCACTCGATCATAAACCAAGGCACAAGATTTATCAAACTTATTCACTAACAAACTCAATTCTTTTGCAAGTATTGATGGCTTCGAAGACTTCTTCAAGGACTTAGATTGGGAACCGAGCACAAATGACATGTATCAGCCCTTGGATTTGCTATTATGAGAACTAAAGAAGGAAGTACTTGAAGAAGGGATTTGTCTCCCTTGGAATTTAATTGTAACCAAACATTTACTCTTTTTTCTTGTTGTTTTGGCAAACTTTTAGCCTTGTATTTTGTGTGCAAACATTGGCTTTTATGTAATTTTTTATAGTTGCATGCATCCTTAGGCATTATGATTAGATGTATATTAAGTTAGATGGTAGTTAGAAGTTGGTTGAAGCAAAGGAAATAGAGAGAAGCCAAACATGGGCCGAAGATTGGAGAGAAGCCCAACATTGACCACACATAATGGCCTTTTTTGGAGCCCAAGCCTAACCCAAACAACCAGCAACCCTAGGTCTATAAATACATGGTTATTGGTGCTTGTAATGGTTGTTGATGATATGAGAATAGCCTAATTTTGTCTGCAGAATTCAGCCATGAAGATTGGTGAATGGTAAGCTCGGTTTGGTCAAGAGCCGAGAAGGAGTTCTATCTTCTTGAGCTTTTAAGCCCACGGTTGCTTGAATAGCCATTGTTCCGCTCTTCTTCCCTCTCTTTCTAGAGTAGGATACACGAAGAAAGCAGCCATAACATCTGGTGTTCTTTACATAACTTTTTATTTTCGCATCATCTGGACCTGAAAATTTAAGGAAACATTTTACACAGATACGTTAAAAACTCCTTAAAACTTCGTTACATTTGGATCTTGTTTTTTTGGTCAAATCTGTGCTGGTTTCTGAGGTATTCTCGGCCTAGCCAAGTTGCTGTTTTCATATCTTTTAATTAACTCTGTTGTTTGTGGGTAAAACACAAGCCATTGCAAGTGGAATTGTGTCACTGCCCGTAGCCAAGAATAACTCGGTGTTTTAATTGTAATGAGATCAACCATGTCATCAAAGATTGTCCAGCGATGAAGAAGGGTCTGGCACAAGTAACGCCTAGAATATTTGCCATGATTAAGTCAGGAGATGACGACCAACCAGCTGTGGTATCAGGTACTACTCGGTGTTTTAATTGTAATGATTAAGAATAACTCGGTGTTTTAATTGTAATGAGATCAGCCATGTCATCAAAGATTGTCCAGCGATGAAGAAGGGTCTGGCACGAGTAACGCCCAGAATATTTGCCATGATTAAGTCAAGAGATGACGACCAACCAGCTGTGGTATCAGGTACTATATTGATTAATACCGTACCTACTTACACTTTGATTGATTCCGGTGCGATGTACTCTTTTATAGAAACTACATTTGCAGTCAAATTAGATTTATGACTTGCAGCAACTAATCACATATATGAGGTAATGCTGCCTTCTGGTGGACGCATGCACTTTAATCAAATAGTGCATTATAGTATAGTATCAGTGGGAAGCAATAATTTACCTACTGATCTTATTGTTATGGGGATAACTAGATATGACGTTATTCTGGGGATAGACTGGCTGTTTAAACATCATGCTACGATCGACTACAAATCAAGAATAGTAAGTTTTCAACCCCCAAATGGCGAGAAGCACTCTTTGCAAGCTATGAAGAATACAAGGAGGCTATCTGTTATGGCATCTATCAGAGCTCAACATTACTTGAATGGTGAGTATCTGGGTTTTCTTACAAGCATTATAGATACTCAAATTCAAATAGAAACAAAGCCTCAAGATATTTTAGTTGTTCGAGATTTTCCAGAATTTTTCTGGATGATTTACCTTGCTTACCTCCAAATCGAGATATAGAGTTTGTTATTGATGTATATCTAAGCGCTGAGCCAGTATCAAATAATCTGTATAGGTTGGCATCGACAAAATTAAAAGAACTAAAGAAGCAATTAGAGGAATTCGTGCATCGACTATAGGGAGTTGAATAAGTTAACTATCAAGAACAAGTATCCATGCCAAGGATAGATGATTTATTTGATCAACTTCAAGGTGCACGAGTCTTCTCAAAGATTGACCTGAGATCAGGTTTTTATCAGTTGAAGGTCAGATCAGAAGATATTCTTAAGACTATTTTCTGAACAAGATATGGACATTACGAGTTCTTAGTAAAGTCTTTCAGATTGACGAATGCTCCAGCAGCCTTCATGGATCTAATGAATAGGGTATTCTGAGAGTATCTTGATAAATTTGTAATTGTTTTTGTCGACGATATCTTCGTTTATTCTCGCAATGAGGAAGATCATAAGAAGCACCTGAAGATAGTATTGGAAACTTTGAAGCAACACCAATTATATGCGAAGTCTTCTAAGTGCGAGTTTTGGCTGGACAGAATTCATTTTCTGTGTCATGTCATTTCCAATGAAAGAATATTTATTGATCCAGCAAAGATTCAAACAGTTAAGGAGTGGCTGTAGCCAAAGAATGTCAGCGAAATACGAAGTTTTCTGGGTTTAGCAGGTTATTACAAAAAATTCATAGAGGAATTTTCAAAGATAGCAGCACCTCTAACCTAGTTAACAAGGAAGAATTTGAAGTATTTGTGGTCTGAAGATTGTAATAATAGTTTTCAAACTTTGAAGCAGAAGTTGACTACTGCTTCGTTATTGACACTTCCAGTTGAAGACGTGAAGTTTAGTATTTATTGTGATGCTTCCAGATTTGTGTTGGGTTGTGTTTTGATGCAGAATGAAAAGGTAATTGTCTATACTTCAAGGCAATTAAAAACTTATGAGCAAAATTATTCTACCCATGATTTGGAGTTAGCAGTGGTTGTATTCGCGCTAAAAATATGGAGGCATTACTTATATGGGCAACCGTGTGAAATATTTTCAAATCACAAAAGTCTGAAATATATTTTCACTCAGAAAGAGCTGAACATGAGACAACGACAGTGGTTAGAGTTTTGTGCAAGACTATGATTTCAAGATCAAATACCACCCCGGTAAAGCGAATGCAGTGGTAGATGCATTAAGTAGGGTATCAGCGTCTATTTCAGCTATGTTACCAGCAATGCCATCATCATTGAGTACAAAAATCTAGAATTTTGATATAGAGATAGTTTTAGATTTAACAGCAGTACTCTCTACTTTATCTCTAAAGCCAACTATTTTGAATAAAATTAGAGAAGCTCAGAAAGATAATTCAGAGTGCAACGAGTTCAAACTGAGCATGGTTTCTAATGATAAATCCGAGTTTAGTTATTTAGACGATGGAATTCTGAAGTTTCGAATCAGGTGGTATGTTCCGAATAATGAGGAACTTCGGAAAGAGATTTTATCTGAAGCCCACTCTTCTAAGTTTTATGTGCATCCAGGGAACACAAAAATGTACAAGGATTTGAATATGCACTTCTGGTGTCCTAATATGAACAGAAATGTTGCGAAGTATGTTGAGACGTGCTTGATTTGTTATCAAATCAAAGCAGAACATCAGAGGCCAACTAGAAAATTACAGCCATTACCGATTCCAGAGTGGAAAGGGGAGCAGATCTCTATGGATTTTGTTGTCGGACTGCCCAGGACAACAAAAGGTTATGATGGAATATGGGTGATTGTGGATCAACTAACCAAATCATCTTATTTTCTACCAGTAAAGATGACATATACTATAGATCAGTTCACAGAACTGTTTATTCAGGAGATCGTACTATTACACAGAGTTTCAACTTCGATTGTGTCAGACCGAGATCCAAGATTTACATCAAAGTTTTGGAAGAGTCTGCATAAAGCTATGGGAACGCAGTTAAATTTTAGTACGGAATTTCATCCTCATACTGACGGACAATCTAAAAGGACTATTCAGATATTGGACAATATGCTACGAGCTTGCGTACTGGAATTTCAAGGTTCATGGAGCAAGTATCTACCATTGGTGGAGTTTTCGTATAATAACAACTATCAGGCTACGATAGTTATGGCTCCTTACGAGGCTCTCTAAGGAAGAAAGTACAGATCTCCGATATACTGGGATGAAGTCGGCGAAGCATGATTGATTGGTCCAAACATTTTGCAACAGACAGCAGAAAAAGTTGCATTTATTAGACAACGGATCGTGACAACTCAAAGCCGGTAGAAAAGTTATGCAGATCGGAGAATAAAAGAGCTGGAATTCAATGTGAACGACGAAGTTTTCCTGAAGATTTTGCCATTCAAATGAGTTATGAGATTTGGGAAGAAGGGCAAGTTGAGCCCTAGATATGTTGCACCATATTCGATTTCGAAGAGAATTGGAAAGACAGCCTATCAGTTGCAGTTGCCAGCTTCTATGGAAGGAACTCACTGTTGGGAATAATGTGCCCAACAAGCAAATGTTATGAACATTTTTTATTGCTGTAATTAACAAATAATTTTTATGATTAATTTTTATGTTTGCATTATTAGATATGCTTTATAAATTCAAAGAAAAATCCTTGATCATTGTATTTAGTAGACTCCTATTTCATTTTAATTTATTCTTTGATTTACTCGGTATAGTTTTGTATGAGTTACATTACATAAACCTTGTATTTTGGGAATAAATTAAATGAGTAGCTGGGAATGCTAACATTGATACAATGAAATCCATAATATAAGATTCCCTTGTTTGTTAGTTCAGGGATTGAATAATTAGCGCGCAAATTCATAAATGTTATGAATTAATTATTCAATCAAGAACTAATGGTAGTCAAGGATAAAGATGTAATATGAGAGGTTAACGGATTTTATACCTAGCTCTATTACGAATCTTAATGGAGGATTAATACATATGTAATGACTATATCAATGGACATTACTTTGAGTAAATATACTCTATAGTTCTAAGAGTGCAACTCTAGGTATTTAGTGGAATTACTCTAGAGTTAATAATTGTGTTATTTAATATAAAGAGTTTATATTAATTAACAAATATTATTGGAGCTTAAAACTATAGGTCCATCGGTCCCTCTGTTATCTTATATCACTATTTAATTTCCATGTTATAAGAATAAATATATAAATGATTAATAATGATTAATCATTTATAAACACTCAAATGAATATATTGTTATTCAAAATATATAAATAGTTTTTATATTTTGAATTCAAAATAAAATATCTCATTAGATGAGATATTTTTAAGGGATTTGAATTAGA
The DNA here is from genome assembly GCA_022432975.1 of Begonia masoniana. Classification (NCBI taxonomy): domain Eukaryota; kingdom Viridiplantae; phylum Streptophyta; class Magnoliopsida; order Cucurbitales; family Begoniaceae; genus Begonia; species Begonia masoniana. The sequence goes on along the minus strand of CM039508.1, from coordinate 11,066,010 downwards.
TTTGAAGAATCTCATCAGATGAGATTTGATCTTCAAATTGAAAGTTAGTTATGTAACAAACTATCAAATCAGATTTTTGAAATTTGAATATAAGTAGATCTGCAAAATCTGATTATATTAGATTTGATCTACAATTGACTTATAGTTTGTTTACTATTTAAAAGTAGATCTGAAGAATCTCATAAGATGAGATTGTCTTGAAAAGTAGTTTTCATAAATATATTCTAAAAACTGTTTTCAGATTATATGATTAATTGATAAATTGATTTATTAGATAAATCAACTTCTAATCAAATTAGATTTGATTAGATAAGATTTATTTTTTAAAATTAGTTTTTATTAAAATAAATCTAAAAATTAATTTTAAAATAGATCTATAAAAATTGTCAAATGTGATTTGACAGTATGACGAATAGAACGAACCAGAAGACAACAACGGTGAACGACCGAGAAAAAAATCCCTAGAGAGAAAAGGTGTGACCTTTCCGTATTCGGTTTTAGAAAACCGTTTTCTAAGATCGAAGAGAGACGTCTCATGTGTTGAGAACACGTCTCTCTAGAAATATAAGAGTGTATTGTTCTTGTAAGAGAGACGCCCACACGTCAGGAGATTTAAGTGTAAAGATCTTCAGAGAAGACTCGACGGTTTCAAAGTCTTCGGGAATTACACCTGATCCTGAGTTAAAGCTGTTAAGATCAGACGGGAGTACCTGAGTAAAAGCGTTGCTCCAAAAAGGTATTTTCTTTTATTATTTCCCAATCTAAATTCTAATAATTTTTCTCAATGTAAATTGTTTACATTTTGAAAAATTACATATTTCTCAAAAATAATTTCTTTTAGACTAACGATCCAACTTATGGTTTTTGTTGATTTTAAAATAGTTTTAAAGTCACAGGGTAACGCATGTCACTATTATTATGAATAATAGTGAATTCCGCCATGCGTAGGAACCTCGAAAACCAACACTCACAACATATTTCATGTGTCTATGTTGAAGAAGTGTATACGAGATCCTTCTCATGTTGTGGAACAACAAGATATAGAGATTCAGCCAACATTGACATATGAGGAGAAAGCAGTGAGGATTCTAGACTATGCAGTGAAGGTTTTACGCAACAAAGAAATTTCAGTTGTGAAGGTTTTATAGCGCAACCACAACGTGGAAGAGGAAAACTGGAAAATGCAGTAGGACATGATGAGCCGATATTCAGAACTTTTTAGGTAATCAAATTTTGAGGATAAAATTTTATTTAAGGAGAGTGAAATGTAACACTCAAAAATTTATCGACTTAGTAATTACGTAACGCATCATGTCCTTTAGTTAATTGATTTTATGTAAATAATAAAATGTTATTAGGAAAACTAAACCCAAAGTTTAAAAATAATTTTGGTTGAAACAAATGGAAGAAAATTGATGACGTATTATATAAAGCTTGAATAGTCAAAATTGTAAGTGATTTTCAGCTATTCACGTGAAAATAGGAAGGGTGTGGATATTTTAATTTTTGAAGGAAGAGATTTGATAGTGATGATGAGTGTTAAAAAAAATCAGAAAAATAAATAAAGAGTTGAGGTTGAATTAGAGGTTTGACAAGTCAAACTTATCAATTTTTTTTTTTTTATTTTCTTTAAACCTCACACGTTGGAGATGAAAATGGGGAGGGTAGTTTTCTTATTGAAGAGGGGTGAGAGGGTATTGGTGGCCTTAGAGAAATAATACACCTCATCAAATGTTGAGGTTATCCTTTAAATGAATTATCTTAGTTTATTTTATTGATAAGATAACTTTTTTGTCATCATCTCTCTTCTCCTTTGAAGCCCTTCTTCCTCCCTCATTTGCTGAATATTTCTCTCAAGAAAACCTCCCATCTATTGCTCAAGAAAATCAAGGTAAAAGGATTGATTAATTAAGGGTTGTAAGTTATAAGTTTTATGGCTTTATTAATTAGAGTTTGATTTAGGGTTTGTTGTGGGTGAATATGGTTGCACGAAAATGGATTCCTTGCTGGTCTTCTCCACTGTTAGATACTTTTTTAAGCTATGAGCTCATATTAATGGTTTTTATGGAAAGACTTTGAAGTTTAGTTGATTCTTGATGAAAACTTGAAATTTAAGGCTATGTACCAAACAGTTTTGGATCTGCATATTTTTGGTTGAGCTGGTATATTTAGTTTATTAAATGAATTTTACTATGAGAAACTAGACATTTTCAGGTTTCTATAGCATTTAAAATCATCAAATTCAGACAAGTATTGGATTTGTTACAAATTATGGAAGTTGGACAAAATGTTGGTCAATTTCGGGTTTGTGGAATAGCATGAATAAAATGTGTTGAGTTTTTGTTTGTATGACATTTGGATTAAGTTAATGAATTGAATTACATGTTTGGATGATTATTGGAAGTTTGATTCAATTTTAGAATTTGTTATATCATAGGTTGTAAAGTTCTCAAGGTTAAGTGATCGATTGAGATAAATTGGCTAAGGGATCGAGATAAGTAGTGTATGTATGTGCTTTGCCTTCGGGCCTACATCACAGGACGCTAGGTTTATGATTATATGTTATTGTACGCTTTGATTATGTCATGCATCATGGTTTTAAAGGTACGAAAACTGTGAAACCAACAAGTTGTCTTGGGGAAGAAAAAGTCAGAGGAGAAAAAGGTAATTTCCTCTCTCATTTAATTGCCACCGGTACATTTCTCTCTCCCTCCATTTAAATCTTTCTTTTGTGTATCTTCCAATAACACTTTTTGCGCAGTGCCTTCAGCCGAGGGAAGCCCAGAGTAAAACCTAGGGGGAAAACCGACCGACGAAAATTTGGCCTCCGATTTCAACGATATTTATTTCAAAATATTACTGGAGTATTCCTCTTCAACCTGTGTGAGACAATCTTGGACGAAAAACGATTTGGAGGTAAGAATCTAACTTTTTTTTTTGTTTTCCTCTGTGTTGTTGGTAGAAGTTGGACTAAAGAATAAATTTTTCTTCTTGGCTTGGATTGATAAACCTCTTATGTTCTTTGTTCTGATACTGTAGTGAAAGGAATTTTTGAAATTTAAGAAAATGGTTTTAATTAGTGAATCCTTCCCTTAAAATCAGAAGTAATATTTACCCAGAATTCAAAAGTGGGTCTTCCATTATTGATAGAAAATGGTCTTCATTTCACAATCAAGATTTGACCATCTGACACTCCAACTTCGAATTAATAATTCCTCTTATAGTTTGTTTCACTGCTTTAATTGGAGATTTGAATTGCTGAGAGATTGACAGGTTGGAGAAACCAACTTACTAAATTAAGTCTTTGAACTTTTAGACCTCGGATTATTAAGCTTTGGGTTTATTGGATTTTAACCTATTGTAAGTTCACTCGAGGTGGGGGTTTATTTTATTTTCGGTTAAGTATTATTTTTAATTCATTAATTGAATTCAATTATTTAGCATACAATGTTCATTTAATTTTGTACTATTGTTCTTTCACACATTTATCAACTGCAGATTTTATCATTGATAAAAATTGTATAGTTTTAACTAGAAGTAATCGGACAGCTGAAGAGTCGTGTCCTTGGGTGCGAAACTCTAAACTTGATCAAGGTAATTATGGCGTGTGACCGCCTAATGTCGATGTTTTGGCCTATGGCCCAATGTGCTCAGAGTCCATGAGATGCTTCATTTTCACCGAACATCTATTTAAATTTGCATTACTGTATTTTTATTAAATTTATGCATAATATTTTATGACTGCTGGAAATAAACTCTACCCTTATTGAGTTTAGTCGACTCACCTCAAACGACTACTATTTTTTTCAGGATCAAATCAAGAGGAGTTCTAGTTATCAACGAGGAAACAAGAATTTTCTATAGGTTTCATTTTAAATTTTTAAGGTTAGAGACTTTTGAAAAATTGTCAGTCATATGGTATTTTGTTATCTTGTTTGGACTTATATCATCGCATTATCTGGTGTCTCTTGTCGGACCTGTTTAATTTATATTTTGGACTCTGACTTTATATTAGTTTATAAATTTTCTCCTGCGTGTTCTTTTTTAGTGAATGAGATTTAGAGTCAGACGGTTGACTTGATTTTTAGGTCGATTGTCCCTCATTTTGTTGCTGTTCCATTTGGGGCATGACAGAAAAATGGTATCAGAGCCAAGTTCCCATCTTGAAAAGTGACACTTGTAGGATAGATGATGTGATGATATACAAGCATTATTATTGTGTAAAAAGACGTATTTTAACCTCAAAAGTAGATTATTTTTTTCAGATTTACGAAAATATCCCCAAGACGAGTCCCTAGGAACCGTACCCCTGTAGCACCAACTGATCCGATAATAGCTCTTAGAGACGCACTGTAAAATTTAACCCAACGATGCAGAAATCAGGATGTAGAGGACTGCTGCATGACTTACTTTATGCAGTGTGAGCGGATGAACTTACCACTGTTTGTGGGCGATGCTGACCCTCAAGTTGCAGAAAATTGGTTATGGATGATTCATAAGAAGTTGACAGCTGTAAAAGCTCCAACAGATTATTAGGTTGGATTTGCAACCTATCAATTTGAGAAAATGGCCAAAGTTTAGTGGAGGTCTCTGAAATTAGACTACCCTATGGAGGATATGATCTGGACACAGTTTGAAACTCTTTTTAAAAACAATTATTGCAATGTTGAACATCGCTAGAAAATGATCGCGGCGTATCATAAATTGGAACAGGAAAATCTTACCGTCCTAGAGTATTATGCCAAGTTTATGCAAATCTCTCAGTATATTAATCACATGGACCTAGTGGATATGCTAGTGAAGTTTCGAATGAATTTGAGGTACAAGATCATACACCATTTGTCAGGCTTTGCATTTAAAACCCTTCTTGAAGTAGTTGCTGCTGCGCAGGGTGTTGAGGTAGATTTGGAAGAACAGTTTGGTGTATAAAGAGAAAAAGGGAAAGATAATCAGTGTAACACCCGGAAATTTCATTTTAAAGATTTCGCGCCATAAGTTTAGGATTTTAATATTTTAAGCATTATAGGGTGATAATTCGTGGAAATAATAAATAAAGTCTAAATGGCCAACGGGAAGTTTCGTTAGAGCCCTGAGAATAACTAGAAATATTTAGTGAAATAAAATAATTTTGGAGGAATCAAATTGATAGAGGAAATAACAATTAGAGCTAAGGAAATAAGCAAGGGCATTTAAGTAATTTTTGGAAGTTAAAATTTTAATAAAAACATAAAGCTCTCTCTCTCTTTTCTCACTTTTCCTCTCCTCCACGATTCCTCCTCTCCCTTCGCGACTTTCTCCTCTTCTCCATCGCCAATCCTCAACGCCGGCGACTCCTCCGATTCCGGCGATCTTCTTCCCCTTTTCTTCGACAAAACAACGTGCTAGGTAAGTCCTACACTCTAGTCAAGTTTATTTGTCGTTTTAGGGTTTATTTTGATTTAGGGTTTGTGAAGAAATTTAGGGGTTTTGTTGGAGTAGGTTAATGGTGTTGGTTGAGGTTTAATGTTAAGAGTTGGTTGTTGGAGATTGGTGAACACCATTAATGGAGTTTTGAAGTTGGTGAGCACTAAGTGCTCGATGAAATGTCCGAATGAAATTAATCCGAGTTTTAGAGAAATTTGTCCTAGCTCGAGACGTCGATTTGTTAGATTTGATGTTTGAAAGTTGATATTAACGATGTATTGTTAAATGCCCTAGGTGACTCAAGCTCAAAGAACGGTGCTCGGCATATCTAGGATGCCAGGTAAGTGAGTGTTAGGTTTCCGGTCCCTAAGGCCCTACGTCGTAACGATGTTGATTATGTTTATTGTGACGAAGTTAGATAGTTATACGGGTTGATGGTAAGAAGGGTAGTTAAGTAGTGCCTTAGCGAAGTTTAGTGGTCCTTCGATAGATGTTTCTAAGTATGTCTCCTCATGCATCATGTTTTCTTGAAGTGCATACGAACTATTTATGAACATGTTTTATGAAATATTAAGACAACGAATGATCATGAATTCTGACTGATGTAAGTTTCTCACGGGTCTGATTGTATGTTTCTCACGGGACTAATTGTATGTTTCTCACGGGACTAATTGTATGTTCTCACGGGGCAATGTTTCTCACGGGGCAAGTTATGTTTCTCACGGGGCAAGAAAAAGGTTTTACGAAACGAAACGAAACTGTTTTATGAATGTCATGCATATATGTAATGTTATGTTTAGCACGCTCCTTACTAAGCATTAGGCTTAATGTAATTATCGTATGATGTAGATGACGAGAACGAAGGTGAGGAACCTCCTTATGACGATCAAGTGTAGCTGGTCGATGGACGGAACTCGTGGCGGCGGAGCGTGTTTTGGCAGGGCTAATTGACTCACGGTTAGGTGTTTTTGAGAGTTTTTGGGAAATGTTGGGGCAATGATAATTGTAGGATTTGATATGTTTTAGGATGTATGGAGATCATATAGATTATGCATTGTGTTTTTAAAGTGTTTTGATGTTTTTCAAACAGGAAGGATATGTTAAACTTTTAAACGGAACCACGCGGTTCGTTTTTATGAAATTGATTTCGTTTAAAGTAAATGTAACACCCCGAGTTTACTGGACCCGGTTCGTTACTCATAACCCAAATATTACTAAGAAAACTTGGACCAAATTTAAAACTTCGTACATAAATTCCAAATTTGGACATTTGATAAAACATGTAAACTTACAGCGGAAATCGTTTAAACAAAAATAAAACTAACCAAAAACCATATAAAAAAAACGTTGGAAATGTTGAGAAACAATCGATTAAGAAGCAAAGGTTTAACCCGTGAAAATACTTTGAAGGTTGGAAAAGTCAAACTCGTCGTCCGCTGAACAAAGTCAACGAAGGGGGAAGGCTATTTGAAGACTTCATCCGGTCGCTAAACGACAAAACATAAAATTTGGTCATCCGGTCAGTCTAACAGGGACATCCACCGGTCACTAAACGACAAAACATAAAATTTGGTCATCCGGTCAGTCTAACAGGGACATCCACCGGTGACATCAGCCGGATGATCTCCTCATCCGAACGACTTTTCTCTATATCTACCGGTGACGTCAGCCGGATGATCTTCTCATCCGAATGACTTAACCCTCATCATCTGACGAGCAAAAGCTCTACATCACCGGACGACTAAAACACTCGACATCATCTGATAGCTTTATTAAAATCACATTCCGATAGAAGACAGACACAACTCTAACTACAGGAAGAAATTTTCTTGCCTCTCCAAGACCTTTCAAAAACGATTCAAACCATTTCATTAATCTAATCCAGTAAAACCAACACTTAAAACTCAACAGGTTACTAGAATCAATAATATTCAAATTGTATTCGAAATGCTAAAATCTCTACTGTCATGAAAACTCGACCTACTCAGACTAGATTATTATCAACTAAACCTCAACACCTGCTGACACCAGTTAGCCCGCCTCATCAGTTTACCAAGCCGAGACATGGATGTGCTCCTCCAACCACACCTAATCATCTGTGTACTCAGGAAATTCACCTGTGGTATCCTCAACACCTACATCACAAAACTCATCTATTAGCCTAAGGCTAAGTAAGTAAAGCAATAATGAAATGATATGCTGAAACAAAATCCTAAATATGCAGTTTCTACTTTCTCATCTCGGTTGTACTTCGTTTGTTTACTGATCAGATCCCATGATTCCCTTGGGAGTGGGATCAGTTCTCCCAATGTCTACATCCTCTTCATTAATTAAGGGACGGATGAGGTCCCTTAATAACTGTTCAGATCCCTCAATTCCCTTGGGAGTGGGATCAGTTCTCCCAATGTTATAAATCCTCTTCATCAGTTAAGGGGTGGATTAGTTCCCTTACGCGCCAATGCCCGTCAATCTGAACTTGCCTCTTCTACATGATACATGAAAATTCATTTTCGTTTTCTTTCAAATTTATGATGCATGACATACAGAAAATACTCAAACATGCAAAAACCTACTGTTTTGTGATGTAGGCCCGAGGGCACACACAATACTTTACTTACCTGGTCTCCTGGAAATCGCTCGGCTATAGGCTACTCTAGAAATCTGCTCACCTAGAACCATCGACAGATTATAGATTAGATCTCCACTAGACTTTATCTAACTACCCTGAAGTCTAAGGAAGCCGGTTTGGGGCTCTACTGATTAAACATTCCTGATACATCAATAAACCCCAAACCCAAATCTCTCACTCGCAGCCTTTCGAAAACACATACATTGCAATCCTTCAGCTACCTAAGCACTAGAACAGCAAGTAATTTAATCAAAACTCACCTTGGTTGGGGAAAAATCGGAGGGGAATCGCCTAGAGGATGTCCGCTGAGCTGAGAGGTAAGAGTAATAAAATAGTGGCGGCTAAACCTCACTAAACCTTTCCTTAAATACGTTATCCACAATATAAATTCGCAATTACCATCTTGCCCCTACCTAGTCACTTAATAACCTAATCAACATTTCACTCAATTTTAAACCATAAGATTATATACCACCGTTTAATAACTTATTTTGATTTATATTGAAACCGGGTGTTACAATCTACCCTCCTTAAAAGAATTTTGTCCTCAAAATTCAGTACCTGAATAATTCTGGATGTTGGTCCATCATGTCCTGCTGGCGCTCCCAGGTTGTCTCCTCTACATTCTGGTTGTGCCATAAGACTTTCACTAGTGGAACCTCTTCGTTGCGTAATACCTTCACTGCGTAATCCAATATCTTTACTGGTTTCTCTTCATAGGCAAGGGTAGGACAAATTTCGAGGTCTTGCTGTTCCATGATTTGGTTGGGATCCCTTATGCACTTTTTCAACATAGAAACATGGAATACGTCATGTATTCCTTCCATAGAAGCTGGTAGCTGCAACAGATAGGCTGCTCTCCCAACTCTTTTCAGAATAGTAAACCGTCCAATAAATCTGGGGTTCAACTTGCCTTTCTTCCCGAATCTGACAACTCCTTTAAATGGTGATACTCTAAGGAAAACTTCATCACCTACTTCAAACTCTAATTCTCTTCGTCTTTTATCAGCATAACTCTTCTGGCGGCTTTGAGCTGTCAAAATTCTCTGTCGGATGAGGGCAACCTTCTCCACAGTTTGTTGCACAATATTAGGACCAAGCAATTGTGCTTCACCAACTTCATCCCAGTACAAAGGAGATCTGCATTTTCGTCCATATAAGGCTTCATACGGTGCCATTCCTATTGTTGCTTGAAAACTGTTATTGTAAGAGAACTCGACCAATGGTAAATATCTACTCCAAGATCCTTGAAAATCCAATACGCATGCTCGGAGCATATCTTCTAAGGTCTGAATAGTCCTCTCGGATTGTCCATCCGTTTGAGGGTGGAAGGCTGTGCTAAAATTAAGCTGTGTTCCCATAGCCTTGTGCAGACTTTTCCAAAACTTAGATGTAAATCTGGAGTCTCGGTCTGAAACTATTGAACTTGGAACTCCATGCAATCTGACAATCTCTTGCATGTACAATTCAGCAAGCTGATCCATTGAGTAAGTTATCTTAATTGGCAGAAAATGAGCAGATTTGGTTAGACGGTCAACTATAACCCAGATTGCATCATGCCTCTTTGCTGTCCTAGGTAGTCCAACGACAAAATCCATTGTTATTTGTTCCCATTTCCATTCAGGAACTGGTAAGGGTTGCAATGTCCCTGAGGGTCTCTGATGTTCAGCCTTGACTTGCTGGCAGACCAGACATGACTCCACATACTCTGCCACACTTCTCTTCATACCTGGCCACCAATAATGCTGCTTGAAATCTCTGTACATTTTCGTACTTCCAGGATGAACTGAAAATCTGGAGGAATGTGCCTCAGATAGGATCTCCTTCCTAAGCTCAGTATCAGCCGGAACAAACCATCTATTTCGAAACTTGAGAATTCCATTAGCTGAGCAGTTGAAATCCGACTTATCAGTGGAATCTATGCACAACCTATACTTATTACTCTCAGTGTCATTCATTTGGACCTTCTTTATTTTCTCCAAAATAGTTGGCCTCAAAGACATGGCCGAAAGCATGGCTGAGACACTTGGCACAGCTTCCAGGTTAAATCTTTGGAATTCTGTCTCTAAAGCTATCGGTATGTCTAGAGTCAAAGTAGAAACTAAAGGAGTCACTCTACTCAAAGCGTCTGCCACTACATTCGCCTTGCCAGGGTGGTACTTGATCTCAAAATCATAATCTTTGACAAACTCTAACCACCTACGTTGCCTCATATTCAGTTCTTTTTGCGTGAAGATGTACTTCAGGCTCTTATGATCCGAAAATATCTCACAGGATTGTCCATACAAGTAATGCCTCCAAATCTTAAGTGCAAATACAACTGCAGCTAATTCTAAGTCATGGGTAGGGTAGTTCTTCTCATGCGTTTTCAACTGTCTAGAGGCATAAGCTATTACTTTACCACCCTGCATTAACACACCACCAAGACCAATTTTGGAAGCATCACAGTAAATACTAAATTTACCATCTTCAGCTGGAAGGGTTAAAATTGGAGCATTGGTTAGTTTCTGTTTCAAGGTCATAAAACTATGTTCACATTCATCAGTCCATATATACTTCACATTCTTCCTGGTTAACTTAGTAAGGGGCGTAGCGATCTTTGAAAATCCTTCAATGAACTTTCTGTAATACCCTGCAAGTCCAAGGAAACTTCTGATATCCGTAGCATTCTTCGGTTGGGGCCATCCCTTAACTGCTTGAACCTTAGCTGGATCCACAGATATACCATCTCCAGAGATGACATGTCCTAAAAAGTGAACCTGGTCCAACCAAAATTCACACTTGGAAAATTTGGCATAGAGTTGGTGCCTTCCCAATACTTCTAACACTAAACTCAAATGTTTTGCATGCTCATCCTTAGTGCTAGAATAGATTAGGATGTCATCTATGAATACAATAACAAACTTGTCCAAATACTCGTGAAACACCCTATTCATGAGATCCATGAAGGCTGCTGGTGCGTTTGTCAAACCAAAAGACATGACCAAAAACTCATAATGTCCATATCTTGTGCGAAAGGCAGTCTTTGGGATATCTTCATATTTAACCTTCAACTGGTAATAACCGGACCTAAGGTCAATCTTAGAGAAAACCCTTGCACCCCTAAGTTGGTCAAATAAGTCATCAATCCTCGGCAAAGGGTATTTGTTTTTGACAGTTAACTTATTCAATTCTCTATAATCAATGCACATACGCATTGATCCATCTTTCTTTTTGACAAAAAGAACAGGTGCTCCCCATGGTGAAAAGCTAGGGCGTATGAACCCCTTCTCCAACAAATCCTCCAACTGTTTCTTCAATTCTTTAAGTTCTGTTGGTGCTAGTCTATATGGATTTTTGGACACAGGCTCGGCACCGGGGTAAACATCTACCACAAATTCAATTTCCCTATCTGGTGGCAAGCCGGGAAGGTCATCTAGGAATACTTCAGGGAAGTCTTGGACAACTAAGACATTTTTGGGGCTTGATTTTTCTACTAGTTGTGTGTCTAAAACACTGGCCAAAAAGCACAGATACTCTCTGCATGGGGAGGGTTTACAATTGACAGAAGTCATTACAGTCATTTCCTTACTCTTCTTCAGAGCTTGGAAAGTATGGTTTAAACCTCCAGGGGGTTGAAAACTAACAATTCCAGTCCTACAATCTATTGTGGCAAAATGCTTAAACAACCAATCCATCCCTAAGATTACATCAAATCCCGTTATGTCCATAATGATGAGATCAGCAGGCAAATTCATGTTTCCTACTAATACAATGCTATCACCAGAGGGTAATGCTACATTAAACACATGCCCAGAGGAAGTGAACCGTACATCTAACTTATCAGCAAAAGTAGAGGCTACAAAAGAATGTGTTGCACCTGAATCTATCAAAGTAAAAGCAGGGATAGAGTTAACCAATACAATACCTGATACCACAGCAGGCTGGTCCTCATCACCTGACTCCATCATGGAGAATATTCTTGGCTTAACCTTGGCAGGTCCGCCCTTCAGGGCTGGGCAGTCTCTGATGATATGGCCGACTTTATTGCAGTTGAAGCAACGGGTGATTCTAGGCTTTGGGCAATCCCTGAACGAGTGTCCAACCTCTTCGCAGTTAAAACACTTATTTGTTCCAAATCTGCACTCGCCCGGGTGGTTCTTCGAACACTTTGGGCATTGAGGAAACATCTTAGTGTCTAGTACTTTCTTTCCCATTCCTTGACTATACTGGCCCTCACTTGGTCTCTTCACTCCTCTCTGTTGTTGGGGTTGAACAAACTTTTGTGGGGCTTCCTTCGGCCCTGAACATTTCATCTCGGCCTCCTCCACCTCCAAGGCTGTGGACACAACTTCACTAAAAGGCAAACCTCTAAAACCTGAATACTTGACCCCTCTGTACACCTCTGGCTTCAGTCCATTCATAAATTGAAACACCTTATCCTCGTTTATGTGAATAAAGTGTCCAGCGAATCTGGAAAGAGACTCAAATTGTCTAACATACTCAGCCACAGACCCTGTCTGCTTCAAGTTCATGAACTCCACCTTCTTCGCGGCCTGAACCGTGCTGTTAAAATATTTCTCAAAGAAGGTGTCCTTAAACTGAGACCAAATCATAGCCAAAATATCAGTGGTGGTCTCAATTGTCTCCCACCAAAGCTGGGCGTCTCCAGCAAAATGAAACGTTGCCAGGGTGACCTTATCTCCTTCTCCAACGTTGGCACATCGAAGCATGCTTTCAATCTTCCTCAACCATTCTTCGGCAACAATCGGGTTAGATGATCTTCCATCAAATGTGGGTGGTTGAAGCCTGCGAAATCGGTCCCCTGAATGCTCATTGCCATGGCCCGAGTTGGCACTTCCTTGTGCTTCTCGGTTCAATAACACTCCTAATTGGTCGGACTGTTGTCGCACTATGTCAGTCTGCTGACGCACCAAATCTGTCAGCTGCCTAATCACACTAGGCTCCTCTTCACCTCTTACATTTGGCATTTCTCTAGGCACTCTAGGTCTTCCTGGGCGTCTAGCCATTATACTGGATTCCTGTGTAAGGTTAATTACTTTCATAAACATCTAATTACTAAGCCTAATATAAACACTTACAGTCGTTGGAGTACTTCCATGCAACGATTGGCACTGATGAGTAATCTTTTGAACTGAATGTCTTTGATACCAAACTGTAACACCCCGAGTTTACTGGACCCGGTTCGTTACTCATAACCCGAATATTACTAAGAAAACTTGGACCAAATTTAAAACTTCGTACATAAATTCCAAATTTGGACATTTGATAAAACATGTAAACTTACAGTGGAAATCGTTTAAACAAAAATAAAACTAACCAAAAACCATATAAAAAAAACGTTGGAAATGTTGAGAAACAATCGATTAAGAAGCAAAGGTTTAACCCGTGAAAATACTTTGAAGGTTGGAAAAGTCAAACTCGTCGTCCGCTGAACAAGGTCAACGAAGGGGGAAGGCTATTTGAAGACTTCATCCGGTCGCTAAACGACAAAACATAAAATTTAGGTCATCCGGTCAGTCTAACAGGGACATCCACCGGTCACTAAACGACAAAACATAAAATTTGGTCATCCGGTCAGTCTAACAGGGACATCCACCGGTGACGTCAGCCGGATGATCTCCTCATCCGAACGACTTTTCTCTATATCTACCGGTGACGTCAGCCGGATGATCTCCTCATCCGAATGACTTAACCCTTATCATCTGACGAGCAAAAGCTCTACATCACCGGACGACTAAAACACTCGACATCATCTGATAGCTTTATTAAAATCACATTCCGATAGAAGACAGACACAACTCTAACTACAGGAAGAAATTTTCTTGCCTCTCCAAGACCTTTCAAAAACGATTCAAACCATTTCATTAATCAAATCCAGTAAAACCAACACTTAAAACTCAACAGGTTACTAGAATCAATAATATTCAAATTGTATTCGAAATGCTAAAATCTCTACTGTCATGAAAACTCGACCTACTCAGACTAGATCATTATCAACTAAACCTCAACACCTGCTGACACCAGTTAGCCCGCCTCATCAGTTTACCAAGCCGAGACATAGATGTGCTCCTCCAACCACACCTAATCATCTGTGTACTCAGGAAATTCACCTGTGGTATCCTCAACACCTACATCACAAAACTCATCTATTAGCCTAATGCTAAGTAAGTAAAGCAATAATGAAATGATATGCTGAAACAAAATCCTAAATATGCAGTTTCTACTTTCTCATCTCGGTTGTACTTCGTTTGTTTACTGATCAGATCCCATGATTCCCTTGGGAGTGGGATCAGTTCTCCCAATGTCTACATCCTCTTCATTAATTAAGGGGCGGATGAGGTCCCTTAATAACTGTTCAGATCCCTCAATTCCCTTGGAAGTGGGATCAGTTCTCTCAATGTTATAAATCCTCTTCATCAGTTAAGGGGTGGATTAGTTCCCTTAACCGCCAATGCCCGTCAATCTGAACTTGCCTCTCTACATGATACATGAAAATTCATTTTCGTTTTCTTTCAAATTTATGATGCATGACATACAGAAAATACTCAAACATGCAAAAACCTACTGTTTTGTGATGTAGGCCCGAGGGCACACACAATACTTTACTTACCTGGTCTCCTGAAAATCGCTCGGCTATAGGCTACTCCAGAAATCTGCTCACCTAGAACCATCGACAGATTATAGATTAGATCTCCACTAGACTTTATCTAACTACCCTGAAGTCTAAGGAAGCCGGTTTGGGGCTCTACTGATTAAACATTCCCGATACATCAATAAACCCCAAACCCAAATCTCTCACTCGCAGCCTTTCGAAAACACATACATTGCAATCCTTCAGCTACCTAAGCACTAGAACAGCAAGTAATTTAATCAAAACTCACCTTGGTTGGGGAAAAATCGGAGGGGAATCGCCTAGAGGATGTCTGACGAGCTGAGAGGTAAGAGTAATAAAATAGTGGCGGCTAAACCTCACTAAACCTTTCCTTAAATACGTTATCCACAATATATATTCGCAATTACCATCTTGCCCCTGCCTAGTCACTTAATAACCTAATCAACATTTCACTCAATTTTAAACCATAAGATTATATACCACCGTTTAATAACTTATTTTGATTTATATTGAAACCGGGTGTTACAGTAAATTATGTTGGTTTTGAGAATTTTGAGTAAAGTCATGTTTGAGGTGTAATTTTATGGAAGTATGAATGGATTGGGTGAAGAAGTGGTGAGTAAAAGTGAGAAGTTAGAGTGTTACTGTGTGTTGTGTTTTGTGATGTTAAGAATGGTGAAGTGCAGGGCGTGTAAGAGTGAAGAAAAGAGAAAGGGGGAGAAAGAAGCTCGGCTCTCTGGAGGAAATCCAGAGAGCCTGCCGATTGCTCGCCTCTGGGAGGCGAGCAATTGCCTCTGGTCACTCGCAGGTCACTGCTCTCTGGAGAAATCCAGAGAGCGTGGCGACTAATCGCCACAATTGTGGCGATCAGTCGCCACAGGCGATTTTGCAACAGGCGACTGATCGCCTGTTGCAAATCGCCAGGGGCGATCAGTCCCCCCCCCCCCTTTTGGGCGACTGATCGCCATGATATATATATAAAAAAAAAAAAAAAGAGATTTATTTATTTAATAGTTTTAAATGTTTTATTGTTTTTAAGTTTTAATTGTTTTTAATAATGGTTTTAAACGATTTACTAAATGAACTTTGATTTCGATTTCGATTGAGATTTCCGCCTTACGTACAGTTAAAGTAAAGGTGTATAAAAAAAAATTTTTACTAGAATACGAGAAAGGGTCATGACAGTTATGGTATTGAGAGACTGAGTTTTAAAAGCGATTTTGTGGTATGCCTGCCAAACACACCGCCGTACGGGAACTCTCCATCGACTGTAAGTATTTAAGTTTAAGTATGATTCCTAGTTATTTATGTTGTCTTGTATTGTGTAATATGTTTAGGAACGAGAAAATGCCGAGAGCACCTAGAACGCCTCCAGAAAATCCCATGAACCAATTCATGAATATATTACAGCAATAGTCGGAACAAATTGGGATTTTATTAAACCGAGAAGGTAATGGGAGCGGAAATGGACAAGGAAATAACTCACAGGATCAAAGTGGGGAGAGATTCAGGCGACTTAGGCCCCCTACCTTTGATGGTCAGTCTTCGGATCCTACGAGCACTGAGCAATGGATTCGTAAGATTGAGAGTATGTTTGCCTATGCAAAAGTGGAGGAGGCCGACAAAGTGACGTGTGCCACATTTAGTTTAGAGAAGGATGCTATATTTTGGTGGGAAACTATTAAAGCTACTACAGATGTGGGAGTTATGAGATGGGAAAAGTTCAAAACGGTGTTCTATAACAAGTACTTCAGTTGCACTCTTCGAGCCAGTAAGAAAGTGGAGTTCACACAACTACGCCAAACGGGGACGGTGGCTGAGTATGTACGAAGGTTTGATGCGTTATCTCGATATGCAGGGTATATGATCTATGAAGAGGAGGACAAAATTCATCAATTCGTACAAGGTTTGAAACTCGAGATTCAGAAAGGTGTGATGACAGTGGATGATGAGGATGTGCCTTACCATAAGATAGTAGAAAGAGCCCTCAGTCTTGATGACATCGAGATCAAGCTTCAGCGACAGAGGGAAGCGTCAAGAAGGTTTGTTAGAGATGGGCGACTACAACAACAAAATCAGGGTTGGTAGCCACAATCACAACGTGGTGTTAAATGGCCTAATGAGATGCCTAGATTTCAGGACAAGGGCAAACGTCCGCAAGGGGCGTTGCAAGCTCCGGTATGCCCTACTTGCCTAAAGAATCATTATGGAGAGTGCAAACTTCATAGTGGGCGATGTTTTCGATGTGATAAGGTGGGCCACAAGGCCGCTGATTGCCTAGGACCGAGTAAGCAGCCACCGGGCGGTCCCTCCAGGGTCTTTGCTCTGATGGAAGACGAGGAAGCTGCTCAGCCTTCAGTTGTTACAGGTACTATTTTGGTTTGTGGAAACACAGCTCATGTTCTAATCGACACTGGGGCAACCCATTCTTTCATAGCACAGAGGTATGCAGTTAAATGGAAATTAGATGTCGTCCAAGCTGATCATAATTATAATGTTATGTTGTCTTCCGGTGAGTATTTGCACTCAGATCGGGCGATACAGGGTGAGATTTTATCTGTTGGTGGTAGGCAGTTATATGCGAATCTGATCGTTATATGCATGAAGGGGTATGATGTGATTTTGGGCATGGATTGGTTGTTCAGGCACTATGCCACAATCAATTGCAGGTCTGGAGTAGTAGGATTTAGACCCCCGAGTGGGGAGAATTATGATTTTCCAGCGACCCTTCGATCAAGTGAGATGCCTCTTGTATTGTCAATGAGTGGCCGGTACTCCGTAAAGCCTCAATGTTTCAATTTTGTAGCAAGCATTGTGGATGTGAGAAAACGAGATAATCTAAAGTTGAATGACATTTCGGTAGAGGAGAATTTTATAGATGAGTTACCTAGCTTGCCTGTAAGTGCCCTAAACTCGATGAAGCATGGATGTTTTGGGTTTATAGCAAGCGTTGAAGAAGTAAGTATGCGAGAAAAGTTAAAGATATGTGACATTCCGGTGGTTAAAGACTTTACGGAAGTATTCCTGGACGAGTTGCCTGGCTTACCTCCGGACCGGGAAATGGAGTTTACAATCGAGATTATTCCTGGTTCGGTGCCAGTATCCAAGAATCCTTATAGAATTGCGCCAGTTGAACTGAGGGAGTGTCAAGTCCAGCTGAAAGAGCTAATAGACAAGGGCTTTGTCCGGCCGAGCGTTTCTCCTTGGGGCGCTCCGGTATTGTTTGTAAAGAAGAAAGATGGCTCCTTAAGAATGTGCGTGGATTACCGCGAGTTGAATAAGCTGACCATAAAGAATAAATACTTGTTACCAAGGATAGACAATCTATTTGACCAGATGCAAAGGGCCACAGTATTTTCTAAGATCGATTTACGTTCTGGGTACTATCAGTTGAAGATTAGAGCTGAGGATGTACCAAAAACTGCCTTCAGAACGCACTACGGGCACTATGAGTTTATGGTGATGTCCTTCGGCTTGACCAATGCTCCAGCCGCGTTTACGGACCTCATGAATAGAGTGTTCCGGGAATTCTTGGATAAGTTCGTGATAGTATTCATAGATGACATCTTGGTATATTCCCGAAACGACAAAGAACATGCAGAGCACTTGAAGGCCGTTATGACTACTTTAAAGCGACATCAGTTGTATGCTAAGCTTTCTAAGTGCGAATTCTGATTGAATCAGATGAATTTCTTAGGCCATGTGATTTCAAAAGATGGTGTTTCTGTGGATCCGGCCAAGATTCAAGTAGTAAAGGAATGGCCTCGACCGAAAAATGCAAGTGATGTACGGAGCTTCGTAGGCTTGGCAGGGTATTATCGGAAGTTTATCCAAGGGTTTTCAGTAATAGCCAAACCTTTGACGAACTTAACGAAGAAAGCTTTCAGACCTTGAAGCGAAAGTTGACCATAGCGCCTTTACTGACCCTACCAGTGGAGAATGGGGCGTATTGTATTTATTGTGACGCGTCCAAAGTTGGATTGGGATGCGTGTTGATGCAGGAGGGAAAAGTCATTGCCTATGCTTCCAGGCAATTGAAAAGTTATGAGGAAAATTACCCGACGCATGATTTAGAACTGGCAGCGGTGGTATTTGCGTTAAAGATATGGAGACACTACCTCTACGGACAGAAATGTGAGGTGTTTTCAGACCACAAGAGTTTAAAATACCTGTTTACACAGAAAGATTTGAATATGAGACAGAGGAGATGGTTAGAGTTTGTGAAAGACTACGATTTCGAAATCAAGTATCACCCTGGAAAAGCAAATACAGTGGCAGACGCTTTGAGCAGGATGCCTAGAACAGAGGAGTCAGTTGCTTTCTGTATGACAGCTTCATTGAGAAAAGAGATGCAGGGGTTTGGACTGGAATTCGTTTCAGAACTTTCGGCCCTGCTTGCTGACTTGACAATACGGCCCACTCTGTTGGACAAGATAAAAGAGGCTCAACAGTTAAATACGGAAGAAAAGATGGCTATTGTAGCAAAATTGTCAGTTGTGCCTTCTGATTTCAGTTACTCAATGGATGGCATTCTGAGATTTCGAGATCGATGGTACGTTCCAAAAGACGAAGAGTTGAGGAAGTTAGTTATGTCAGAGGCACATTCATCGATGTCCTCAGTGCATCCAGGTAACACCAAGATGTACCGTGATCTGAAAGTGCATTATTGGTGGCCGAATATGAAGCGTGATGTGGCCAGTTATGTGCAATCCTGTCTTGTCTGCCAACAAGTTAAGGCAGAACACCAAAGGCCAAGTGGAATGTTGCAACCACTACCAATTCCCAAGTGGAAGTGGGATCA
Organism: Begonia masoniana; assembly: GCA_022432975.1. Taxonomy (NCBI): domain Eukaryota; kingdom Viridiplantae; phylum Streptophyta; class Magnoliopsida; order Cucurbitales; family Begoniaceae; genus Begonia; species Begonia masoniana. Next base: position 11,046,561 of record CM039508.1, on the reverse strand, counting down.
AATTGCAATGGATTTTGTAGTTGGATTACCGAGGACAGTAAAAGGGCAGGACAGTATATGGGTCGTAGTTGATAGACTGACAAAAGCGGCTCATTTCTTGCCTGTAAAGATGACTTACACGATGAATCAGTTCGCAGAACTTTATGTCCAAGAGATTATTAGGTTGCACGGGGTCCCTGCGTCGATTGTTTCAGATCGGGATCCCAGGTTTACCTCGAGGTTTTGGAAAAGTTTGCAAAGTGCTATGGGTACTAGGTTAACTTTTAGCACGGCCTTCCACCCACAGACCGACGGACAGTCTGAGAGAACGATTCAGATACTCGAGGATATGCTAAGGGCATGCGTGTTAGAATTTCAGTCGTCTTGGAGCCGATATTTGCCTTTGATTGAGTTCGCTTATAATAACAGTTATCAGTCCACGATTGGTATGGCTCCGTACGAAGCGCTTTATGGCAGAAAGTGTAGGTCGCCGCTTTATTGGGATGAAGTGGGCGAAGCTAAGTTAATCGGCCCTGAAATTTTACAACAGTTATCTGAGAAGGTTGCCTTGATTAGACAAAGAATGGAGACCGCACAGAGTCGCCAAAAGAGCTACGCTGATCAAAGAAGACGAGAATTGGAGTTTGTAGTTGGTGACGAAGTGTTTTTGAAGGTTTCACCATTCAAGGGCGTGGTTCGATTTGGAAGAAGAGGGAAGTTAAACCCACGGTTCGTTGGACCATTCCAGATTACAGAAAGGATCGGAGCTACAGCATATAGGCTTCAATTGTCGTTGTCTATGGAGGGCGTACATAATGTCTTCCACGTGTCGATGTTAAGGAAGTGTATACGGGATCCTACGCACGTGGTAGAACCAATTAATCTTGAGATACAGCCAGCTTTGACCTATGAAGAGAAGCCGATACAGATCTTGAAGTCTTCGGTTAAGGTCCTGCGTAATAAGTCAATCCCTCTTGTTAAAGTACTGTGAAGGAATCAAAACGTAGAGGAAGCAACGTGGGAACGACAACAGGACATGATGGACAGATATCCAGACTTGTTCAGGTATGTAATTTTGGGGACAAAATTCTAAATAAGGAGGGTAGGATGTAACACCCGAAAATTTCATTTTAAAGATTTCGCGCCATAAGTTTAGGATTTTAATATTTTAAGCATTATAGGGTGATAATTCGTGGAAATAATAAATAAAGTCCAAATGGCCAACGGGGAGTTTCGTTAGAGCCCTGAGAATAACTAGAAATATTTAGTGAAATAAAATAATTTTGGAGGAATCAAATTGATAGAGGAAATAACAATTAGAGCTAAGGAAATAAGCAAGGGCATTTAAGTAATTTTTGGAAGTTAAAATTTTAATAAAAACATAAAGCTCTCTCTCTCTTTTCTCACTTTTCCTCTCCTCCACGATTCCTCCTCTCCCTTCGCGACTTTCTCCTCTTCTCCATCGCCAATCCTCAACGCCGGCGACTCCTCCGATTCGGCGATCTTCTTCCCCTTTTCTTCTACAAAACAACGTGCTAGGTAAGTCCTACACTCTAGTCAAGTTATTCTCCAGACTCCAGACTCCAGACTCCAGACTCCAGACTCCAGACTCCAGACTCCAGACTCCAGACTCCAGACTCCAGACTCCAGACTCCAGACTCCAGACTCCAGACTCCAGACTCCAGACTCCAGACTCCAGACTCCAGACTCCAGACTCCAGACTCCAGACTCCAGACTCCAGACTCCAGACTCCAGACTCCAGACTCCAGACTCCAGACTCCAGACTCCAGACTCCAGACTCCAGACTCCAGACTCCAGACTCCAGACTCCAGACTCCAGACTCCAGACTCCAGACTCCAGACTCCAGACTCCAGACTCCAGACTCCAGACTCCAGACTCCAGACTCCAGACTCCAGACTCCAGACTCCAGACTCCAGACTCCAGACTCCAGACTCCAGACTCCAGACTCCAGACTCCAGACTCCAGACTCCAGACTCCAGACTCCAGACTCCAGACTCCAGACTCCAGACTCCAGACTCCAGACTCCAGACTCCAGACTCCAGACTCCAGACTCCAGACTCCAGACTCCAGACTCCAGACTCCAGACTCCAGACTCCAGACTCCAGACTCCAGACTCCAGACTCCAGACTCCAGACTCCAGACTCCAGACTCCAGACTCCAGACTCCAGACTCCAGACTCCAGACTCCAGACTCCAGACTCCAGACTCCAGACTCCAGACTCCAGACTCCAGACTCCAGACTCCAGACTCCAGACTCCAGACTCCAGACTCCAGACTCCAGACTCCAGACTCCAGACTCCAGACTCCAGACTCCAGACTCCAGACTCCAGACTCCAGACTCCAGACTCCAGACTCCAGACTCCAGACTCCAGACTCCAGACTCCAGACTCCAGACTCCAGACTCCAGACTCCAGACTCCAGACTCCAGACTCCAGACTCCAGACTCCAGACTCCAGACTCCAGACTCCAGACTCCAGACTCCAGACTCCAGACTCCAGACTCCAGACTCCAGACTCCAGACTCCAGACTCCAGACTCCAGACTCCAGACTCCAGACTCCAGACTCCAGACTCCAGACTCCAGACTCCAGACTCCAGACTCCAGACTCCAGACTCCAGACTCCAGACTCCAGACTCCAGACTCCAGACTCCAGACTCCAGACTCCAGACTCCAGACTCCAGACTCCAGACTCCAGACTCCAGACTCCAGACTCCAGACTCCAGACTCCAGACTCCAGACTCCAGACTCCAGACTCCAGACTCCAGACTCCAGACTCCAGACTCCAGACTCCAGACTCCAGACTCCAGACTCCAGACTCCAGACTCCAGACTCCAGACTCCAGACTCCAGACTCCAGACTCCAGACTCCAGACTCCAGACTCCAGACTCCAGACTCCAGACTCCAGACTCCAGACTCCAGACTCCAGACTCCAGACTCCAGACTCCAGACTCCAGACTCCAGACTCCAGACTCCAGACTCCAGACTCCAGACTCCAGACTCCAGACTCCAGACTCCAGACTCCAGACTCCAGACTCCAGACTCCAGACTCCAGACTCCAGACTCCAGACTCCAGACTCCAGACTCCAGACTCCAGACTCCAGACTCCAGACTCCAGACTCCAGACTCCAGACTCCAGACTCCAGACTCCAGACTCCAGACTCCAGACTCCAGACTCCAGACTCCAGACTCCAGACTCCAGACTCCAGACTCCAGACTCCAGACTCCAGACTCCAGACTCCAGACTCCAGACTCCAGACTCCAGACTCCAGACTCCAGACTCCAGACTCCAGACTCCAGACTCCAGACTCCAGACTCCAGACTCCAGACTCCAGACTCCAGACTCCAGACTCCAGACTCCAGACTCCAGACTCCAGACTCCAGACTCCAGACTCCAGACTCCAGACTCCAGACTCCAGACTCCAGACTCCAGACTCCAGACTCCAGACTCCAGACTCCAGACTCCAGACTCCAGACTCCAGACTCCAGACTCCAGACTCCAGACTCCAGACTCCAGACTCCAGACTCCAGACTCCAGACTCCAGACTCCAGACTCCAGACTCCAGACTCCAGACTCCAGACTCCAGACTCCAGACTCCAGACTCCAGACTCCAGACTCCAGACTCCAGACTCCAGACTCCAGACTCCAGACTCCAGACTCCAGACTCCAGACTCCAGACTCCAGACTCCAGACTCCAGACTCCAGACTCCAGACTCCAGACTCCAGACTCCAGACTCCAGACTCCAGACTCCAGACTCCAGACTCCAGACTCCAGACTCCAGACTCCAGACTCCAGACTCCAGACTCCAGACTCCAGACTCCAGACTCCAGACTCCAGACTCCAGACTCCAGACTCCAGACTCCAGACTCCAGACTCCAGACTCCAGACTCCAGACTCCAGACTCCAGACTCCAGACTCCAGACTCCAGACTCCAGACTCCAGACTCCAGACTCCAGACTCCAGACTCCAGACTCCAGACTCCAGACTCCAGACTCCAGACTCCAGACTCCAGACTCCAGACTCCAGACTCCAGACTCCAGACTCCAGACTAGGGTTTATTTTGATTTAGGGTTTGTGAAGAAATTTAGGGGTTTTGTTAGAAATCGTTAGGGTTGTTTATTTATTTCTCATTGATGACGTATTAGTGATTATTGAGGTTGTTGGAGTAGGTTAATGGTGTTGGTTGAGGTTTAATGTTAAGAGTTGGTTGTTGGAGATTGGTGAACACCATTAATGGAGTTTTGAAGTTGGTGAGCACTAAGTGCTCGATGAAATGTCCGAATGAAATTAATCCGAGTTTTAGAGAAATTTGTCCTAGCTCGAGACGTCAATTTGTTAGATTTGATGTTTGAGAGTTGATATTAACGATATATTGTTAAATGCCCTAGGTGACTCAAGCTCAAAGGACGGTGCTCGGCATATCTAGGATGCCAGGTAAGTGAGTGTTAGGTTTCCGGCCCCTAAGGCCCTACATCGTAACGATGTTGATTATGTTTATTGTGACGAAGTTAGATAGTTATACGGGTTGATGGTAAGAAGGGTAGTTAAGTAGTGCCTTAGCGAAGTTTAGTGGTCCTTCGATAGATGTTTCTAAGTATGTCTCCTCATGCATCATGTTTTCTTGAAGTGCATACGAACTATTTATGAACATGTTTTATGAAATATTAAGACAATGAATGATCATGAATTCTGACTGATGTAAGTTTCTCACGGGTCTGATTAGGGGTGGGCAGAACCGGCCCGGAACTGGTGGACCGGACTGGACCACCGGTTCGGGCCGGTTCTTGGGCGGTTTCTAGTTCAATGGAACCGGTTCCGGTTCCATTGATCTAGAAACCGGGACCGACGGTCCGGTCCCCGGTTCCAGTGATCCAAGACCCGAGAACCGCGGGAGTACCGAGAAGTGAAAACAATTTAACAAAGGCGGACTTCACAGTTCACCCTACTTCATCACTTTTCTTAATTTCTTCTCTTCGCATTGTCCAGAGTCCAGACTCCAGACTCCAGACTCCAGAGCTGAAGTCCGAATCGGAGTCAGACTCCACCGCTGAGGAGGGACTGCCCTGCGATTCAGACTTCGGCTCTGTTATTGGCGATAACTTACGCGCTTGCTCGCACTACACTCCTCAAACGTTGGGAGTATCGAACTCGAGGTTACCGCCGGGAAGAGCGAAGGTAGAGTCGCCGATGGAAGACAGTCGGCGTCGGCGACCTAACAGAACGGAGGTGCCCTTGAGGACGAAGACCACCACGGCCACTCTCGGAATCAAACGCGGTCCTCCCTCGTTTTTCATTTCCTGCCTCTTCGACTCTTTAAGTTTTGCAATCGCTTCTATTTGCGATGTTAAGCGATGTTTTTGCTGGTTGAACTCACTGTTGGAGATCGGATTTCATCGATTTGGATTGACAATTTTTATTTTTTTAAATAAAAAAAAAATAGGTGGGAGGAACCGGTACCGAACCGGAACCGGTACCAAATTTCGGTACCGGTTCCGGTTCGGTACCGGTTCCTCCCAGGGCCGATTCTGGTTCTGAGTAGAAATATCCCGAACTGTTCGGGCCGGTCCAGTTCCAAGTCGGAACCGGACCGGCCCGGACCGTGCCCACCCCTAGGTCTGATGGTATGTTTCTCACGGGACTAATTGTATATTTCTCACGGGACTAATTGTATGTTTCTCACGAGGCAAGTTATGTTTCTCACTGGGCAAGAAAAAGGTTTTATGAAACGAAACGAAACTGTTTTATGAATGTCATGCATATATGTAATGTTATGTTTAGCACGCTCCTTACTAAGCATTAGGCTTAATGTAATTATCGTATGATGTAGGTGACGAGAACGAAGGTGAGGAACTTCCTTATGACGATCAAGTGTAGCTGGTCGATGGACGGAACTCGTCGCGGCGGAGCGTGTTTTGGCAGGGCTAATTGACTCACGGTTAGGTGTTTTTGAGAGTTTTTGGGAAATGTTGGGGCAATGATAATTGTAGGATTTGATATGTTTTAGGATGTATGGAGATCGGATAGATTATGCATTGTGTTTTTAAAGTGTTTTGATGTTTTTCAAACAGGAAGGATATGTTAAACTTTTAAACGGAACCACGCGGTTCATTTTTATGAAATTGATTTCGTTTAAAGTAAATTATGTTGGTTTTGAGAATTTTGAGTAAAGTCATGTTTGAGGTGTAATTTTATGGAAGTATGAATGGATTGGGTGAAGAAGTGGTGAGAAAAAGTGAGAAGTTAGAGTGTTACTGTGTGTTGTGTTTTGTGATGTTAAGAATGGTGAAGTGCAGGGCGTGTAAGTGTGAAGAAAAGAGAAAGGGGGAGAACGAAGCTCGGCTCTCTGGAGGAAATCCAGAGAGCCTGCCGATTGCTCGCCTCTGGGAGGCGAGCAATCGCCTCTGGTCACTCGCAGGTCGCTGCTCTCTGGAGAAATCCAGAGAGCGTGGCGACTAATCGCCACAATTGTGGCGATCAGTCGCCACAGGCGATTTTGCAACAGGCGACTGATCGCCTGTTGCAAATCGCCAGGATCGATCAGTCGCCCCCCCCCCCCCCCCCCCCTCCCCCCCCCCCCCCCCCCCCTTCCCTTTTGGGCGACTGATCGCCATGATATATATATAAAAAAAGAGATTTATTTATTTAATAGTTTTAAATGTTTTATTGTTTTTAAGTTTTAATTGTTTTTAATAATGGTTTTAAACGATTTACTAAATGAACTTCGATTTCGATTTCGATTGAGATTTCCGCCTTACGTACAGTTAAAGTAAAGGTGTATAAAAAAAAAATTTACTAGAATACGAGAAAGGGTCATGACAATCAGCCTGTGGGAGGCAAGATAACCAAGAAGAACTTTAAGAAAGGAAAAAACCGTGAAGGTCAGAATCAAGATAACTTTAGCGGATCCTCTGGTACTACACCTTATTCTAGTGGGCGTTCCGGATCATATATTTGTCACTATTGTGGACAACTAGGACATTTAAGGAAGAATTGCTCTGCTCATCAAAAACCTCAAAATAATCCAGCACCTTCTCAGACAATCATTGGCTGGCCTGGTTTCGGAGTTAACAGGGGATTTTCTGGTCAGGATCAAAGGAATCAGCATCAATATCAGCCATCTGATATCAACTCTCACAAGTTTACTGGGCATCAACAGAGCTTTGCTTCAAACATCATTCCTGCTGTGACTCTGAATTATATGACTAGTGCTAACCCTAGTTCATCGAGGGGTGGATTCGAAGGTGGCAATAGAGGAAAGGAAAAGATGACTGGCCAAGCTTATGCAGTTGCAGGATCTGAACTTCATGATTCATCCGGCCATGGTGTTATCGATGGTATGATTTCCTTATTTAATACCACGATGCATGTCTTGTTTGATACTAGGAGCAGCGCATTCATTTATTTCTACATCTTCTGTTCATGCTTTAGACGTAGCCATAGAAAAACTTGACAATCCCTTTATTTTGAGTATTCTTATGAACAAGAAATATGAGATGAATCTCATTGTTCGTTATGTGGCTATTATGATTAATGAACACGAGTTACCTGCTGACTTGATAGTTATGCCTATGGATCAATTCGATATGATTCTAGGTATGGATTGGTTAAACTTTTATAAGACTATAATTGACTGTCATCAGAGGAGTATAACCCTTACTTTGGGAGAATAAAAAGTTTTGATACATCCATGTAATGCCCGTATGTTCCCTGTTAATGCTATTTTACGAGCTTGTTTGGGTGGTCGGATAAGAATGGAGCCATACGGAAATATTTTTGCTATTACCAACAACCATGTTATGGTCAGGAATGATTCTAATATATCAGTGGTTCGTGACTACCCTGATATTTTTCCTGAGAATTTTCCTAGGTTACCACCCAATCAAGAGATTGAGTTATGTATCGAATTGGTGCCCAACACAGCTCCAATTTCAACTGCTCCGTACCGCATGGCTCTTACTGAGTTGAGGGAGTTAAGAACCCAACTAAATGATTTGCTGCAAAAAGGTTTTATTCGGAACAGTGTTTCGCCGTGGGGATCACCCGTTTTATTCGCAAAGAAGTAGGATAGTTCGCTTCGATTATGCATAGATTATCAAAAATTAAACCACGTGACGATCAAGAATAAATATCCTCTACCAAGAATTGATAATCTATTTGACCAGCTTGGAGGATCAAAGTACTTTTCAAAGATCGATTTAAGATCTGGCTACCATCAATTAAAAATTTGTGAACAGGATATTTCCAAAACAGCTTTTCGTACTCGATATGGACAATATGAATTCCTGGTGCTTCCGTTTGGACTGACTAATGCACCAGCGACTTTTATAGATCTGATGAATTGAGTTCTTCGGCCTCATCCTGATCAGTTCATGGTGGTATTCATCGATGATATTTTAATATATTCTAAGTCTCATATGGAGCATATTTAACATCTAAGAATTATCCTGCAAACGTTGCGTGAACACCAGCTATTTGCAAAGTGAGAGAAATGTGATTGTTGGATAACAGAAGTGAAGTTCTTAGATCGTGTAGTTTCTCAGAATGGAATCTCAGTAGACCCCGCAAAGGTCAAAACAGTGTTAGAGTGGAAACCACCTAAGAATGTTACTGAAGTACGGAGTTTCTTGGGTTTGGTTGGATATTATCGACGGTTCATCCAAAAGTTTTCTTTTATTGCTATGCCATTGACTCAATTAACCAGGAAAGATATAAAATTTATTTAGGATGATAAATGTCAGATAGCTTTTGAAGAGCTTAAGAAGAGGTTGACTACTGCGCCAGTTTTAGCAGTACCTAATGAAAGTTTACCGTATGCAGTATATACAGATGCTTCCAGAGTGGGATTGGGATGCGTTTTAATGCAGCAAGATAAAGTAATAGCTTATGCATCTCGACAGTTAAAGACACATGAGCAAAATTACCCTACACACAATTTAGAGTTAGCTGCTATTATTTTTGCTCTGAAGATTTGGCAAAGTTATTTGTATGGAGCCAAATTTGAAATATTTTCTGATCATAGAGCCTAAAATATCTATTTACACAGCGTGATCTAAATCTCCGGCAGTGTCGATGGATGGAGTATATGGGAGAATATGATTTTAAATTAGAGTATCATCTTAGAAAGAATTTAATTTGGTGGCTACCCCCACACTCTTTCAATGTATTAAAGATATGCAAAAATTTGATGATGAATTGAGAGAAATATTTGAGAAAATCCGGTCTGGTGAACAATTTGACGATTGGGAAGTTAGTCTCGATGGATTTTTGTTATTCAAAAGACGAGTTGTGGTGTCGAAAGATCTAGAGTTGAGACAAACCGTTTTAACAGAAGCCCACAAGTCCAAATTTGCTATACACCCAGGTAGCACAAAGATGTACCATTACTTGAAATGTCAGTATTGGTGGGTTGGAATGAAATGAGATGTGGTAGAATACATTTCTTGATATTTGATTTGTCAACAAGTTAAGGCTGAGTATAAGAGACTAGCTGGGTTATTGCAGCCATTACCTATTCCTGAGTGGAAGTGGGATAGGATCACCATGGGTTTTGTAATGGGATTGCTAAGGACAATACAGAAATTTGATGTTGTGTGGGTGATTGTTGATAGATTGACAAAGTCGGCCCATTTTGTGTATGTCAAAAACATTGTTCATTTACATGGTGTTCCCTCGAGTATAGTATCTGATAGAGACACAAGATTCACATCAAATTTTTGGAGGGCACTTCAGAGAGCTTTGGGCACCTAGATAAATTTGAGTACAGCACATCATCCTCAGACAGATGGTTAGTCTGAGCGTACTATTCAAATTCTCGAGGACATGCTGAGATCATGTGTTCTGGATTTTGGAGATAGTTGGATAAATCATTTGCCTTTGGTGGAGTTTGTTTATAACAATAGTTACCAAACTAGCATTGGTATATCGCCTTATGAAGCCTTATATGGAAGGCTTTGTAGATCGCCCTTATGTTGGGCTGAGACCGAGGAGCGTGTTACTCTCGAACCCGATATGATTCGAGAGATAACTGAGAAGGTTCAAATAATTAAAGAAAGATTGAGAATAGTTTAAAGCCGTTAGAAAAGTTATGCTGATCTTTTGAGAAGAGAAGTCGAGTTTAAAGTAGATGACTTTGTGTTTTTGAAAGTAAGACCTCGTCGTGGTGTAAGTCGTTTTGGTGTAGAAGAGAAATTGGCTCCCAATATATTGGTCCATTTTGAATCTTAGAGCGAGTTTGTAATGCCCCCCGAACCTACCCCGGCTCGGTGCGCTACTTTGCTCACCAATACCATGTTTAAAACGAAGTTTAAACTAATTTTTGGTAAAATTTTGACTCGACTTTCGGGTTTTTGAACCCTAAAAAAAGGTTGGAAAACATGCGTAAAATACGTGCAAATCGTATCTGAAAAGATCGGGTTAAAACATATTAGAAATAGGAAAATTAAAAAAAAAAAAACTCAAGTTGGCACTCATGGGCGCCGCGCGTGCACCTGAGGCGTGCAGCGCGCGTGCACCTGAGGCGTGCAGCGCGCGCGCAACCGCGCACACCCTGCGTGCAGGAGGTGCTGATTGATCGGCAAAATGTGTCGATCAATCGGCAGCCTCTCGGGTTGCCAATCGAGCAACAGTGAGTTTTGTCGATCGATCAGCGCTGGGCGCTGTGCACACCCACGCAACGCGCATCACACGCCTGCTGCGCGCCGGCTTCCGTGCCCTCCTTCGCACCACCTCCGACCACCGCACACCTTTTCACCTTTTCTCCCTTTTTCTTCAAATCTTACACGACCAACTCACCTTACCCCAAAACCTTTCCTGACATTTCCGAGTCCTTAACACATGAAAAATCCCGAAAACTTGACTCAAAACATCAACGAAAATGCGGAAATAGTTGAAAACAAACGTTGTTTATTTTACTAAAAATCGAGCAGCATAACAGCTAAATTTTCTAAAAAACCAAAACCCTGAAAACAAATATTTACAAACAATTCTAGAACAATTTCAAAACAACATTTACAAGGTTATAAAACCACTCTCATTTACACAAAACAAAATCCAACACAACTACCTATATACAATAAAAAATATACCCATCACTCACAACTCCCAGCAACCCTATGGTCGAGATGCCCTGACAAATACCTACACTGGCATGCCCCGTGCGTCGCCGACTGCTCTCTGTTCCTGTCCTCCCTCATGTAGCTCACCTGTAAACACGTCGTCACCTACACCACAGAACACAAAACGTAAGCCTAATGCTTAGCAAGTAAGAAATGATGCAATTCAAAACGATGCATGCTCAACTCAACCCCTAAATGCAGTTTCTACTCGCTCAATTGTTTTCTTATCATGTTCGTTGCATTAATCTTTCACTTTTTCTCATGAATCAAGTAGGCACACATCCGAGCCCCACTCATTGGACGGCCACACCTTGACTGTAACGAACCTTAAACTATTCCCTTAAATTTCCGTACAAATTTTTCTTTTCTTATAATCCTAAGTAATCCTTATGACGTTACATCGGAAATTAACTTGTTGAAGCATTTATATCGTTCAAGGGATAAAAGAATACATCAAAAACCATTTAAGAAAAACTTAATAGAAACCAAATAAATAAAACCTTAAACAATTAAAGGCATCGACCCAAAAGACTGGAGGGCAAAAGTGTCAAAGCAAGAAAACAAGAGGGACGATCAATCGGCCCCTCAATGGGCGATCGATCGCCCCTCACATAACCGATCGATCGGCTCACGTTCTGTTTCCAGAACGTGTTGCCGAACTACAAACTGATCGTTCGCCCTTCCCTTGACGAACGATCACATAACTCTCTGTTTTTCCAGAGAGTTCTGCGTTCGAACACCTAACCTTAGGCGTTCGATCGCCCCACATTTATTTTTCCCCTTACCTTCCAGACTTCCTGCACATTGTAATTACACAAACCATCACAATTACACCTCACACTTCACAACGTTCATCCACACATCTTTCCCTTCGTTAACTTATTTCTAAACATATCTCGTAACAACACTTAAACTTCCATACGATCCTCACTCCACTAAATCACCCAAAACCGACTCAAAACATATTTAAAACGAAATCAATTTTCATGAAAACGAACTGCATAGATCCATTTAAAATCCTAAACAATTCCTCCTATTTAAAAAGAAACTCCAAGCAGTTACATACATCCAATAAAAACCTTAACAAAATATTTTATAAAATGGTTTACCAAAACGTTCAGAACATCAATACATTTATCTGTCAACTATCCAGAACCAATCATCCTAGAATGTTCTATCTATACAATTAAACTATCCTTCTATCAGACTATCGTGTCCCCAAAATACTTACAAACAGTCCCACGGGTCAAAATCGCACCGACTGCGCCAGCACACTCTCACGGGCCATCGCTCTTCAACTGATCATTCCTCGGGTGGAGGGATCTCGTCCTCACCTGTGTCTAGATCACCTACACCATAAAGACACTTATGAGATAAAAATCTCAGCAAGTCCTACGTAAATGTATATGCATGATCATGTATGCTCAATGCTATGAAAACCATCCATGTCATTTCATATATCAGTACGTGTCAGTCTATGATTATCGGAAACTCTCAAAAGATAGATAGGGCACGTCAAGCGGTTAGACAACCCACATCATCTGAAGGGAGGAAAACCCACTCACCATGGAACGCCAGGTCTGAACCTCATCCCCGATAACCCCATGTCATGGTTGTTTACTGTGATACTTTACTTGCCTTTACATGCATTTTCTTTTCGTGAAATGAATGCATAAATTCATTTTTCATGATATTTGGAAACTATGATGCATGAGCAATTCAATATAAACATACATAACGAGCATACCATCAAGACACTACAAATACCATCAAAACACTACCAATACCATCAAAACCTTCACCACAAGAAACTTATAAAACAATGAACCTAAACTACCCAACCGAAACAATTAGACAAACAATGACCGTCATAAACAAACAAAGCACCAACGCATCCTCAATCCGATTTTCGACATATGGTGTAGGCCAATCGGCCACAGTAAGTCACGAGAACTTACCTCGGGTCCTTAGCAATTCAAGCTTGAAAGTCTTTGGCCTTGCTTTTGTTAATCTCAAGTAACCTAACAAGACATAAAAATCAAACACTTAAAACACACCAGAATTTTTCGGATTACACTATAAATTTTATCCAACTTCAAACACTTATAACTTTCTCGATTTTCATCCGTTTTCAATGATCCAACCTGTTTTGGAAACCTCATTATGTCTATTTTAACATGGAATCAACCATTTATCCAAAATAAAACATAATCGCAACAGAAAGACCAAAAACCGAACTGACCGCTGAAATTTTCCAGTTTTTACACAATAACTTCAAGAATTCATAACTTAATCAATTCTAAATGAAATCGAGTAATTCAAGTTGCTATGAACTCCTTTAAGAGTCCCCTATCGAGTGATACAAGCCATTTAACAAATTAGAATCAAAGGCTAGGTCAGATCTCAAGAAAACCGAAACTGCCCGATTTTTAAATCGTAATTTTTTTATCCAACTTCGAAAATTCGTAATAAATCGTATACATGTCCGAATCCGATGATTTAAGATGCTATGCAAACCTTAGGGTATCTAGTTTCTAATAGTTCGATCCATTTTATAACCTAATATCATTAGCTTAGCCGAAACAGTACAAACCGAACCTGCCCTGTTATAAAATTCTAATTTCTTAACACCTTTAATCAATACCATAATCTCTTCATATAAACCTCCAACATGATTTTATATCATGATTAAACATCATTTAACAAAAGGAACCAACAAGAGAATCTGAATTTCGTGCATCCATTAGGGTTTTTCACATTCATAAAAATCCCTAAAAATCACTTCTATTAAGCATCCCACTCTTAAGTTTGCATAAACTCTAACCAACTTTTGCCTTACCTTACAAATCTTCAAAATTCTAATTTCTTAACACCTTTAATCAATACCATAATCTCTTCATATAAACCCCCAACAAGATTTTATATCATGATTAAACATCATTTAACAGAAGGAACCAGCAAGAGAATCTGAATTTCGTGCATCCATTAGGGTTTTTCACATTCATAAAAATCACTTCTATTAAGCATCCCACCCTTAAGTTTGCATAAAATCTAACCAACTTTTGCCTTACCTTACAAATCTTCAAGGAAATGGAGCTTCAATGTGTGGAAATGTCGTCGGCCATGGAGGAGAAAGGGAGTTTGCGTGAAGGAGAGAGGATAAAGAAAGGGCTAAGGGTTAAACATTGGAGTGGTGAGGTGTTTGATTTTAAGCCTAGTAAATTACCTTTTACTATGCTCACAACTACATGTAGCTTTTATCATATTACATGTAGTTTCTATTCACTTCATCTCATCCACATAATCCTTAACGTGAACATCATTCTTACCTCCCCTTTTTATTTTCTTCACACATAACTAATAAAAGCATAATAAGTTTGACTATTCAAACTTTGACTAGTCTTCATCCCTTCATTTCATTTTCTTTCTTTTTCATTAACTTTTCAAACATCAACTTCTCCTTCCCTTTCATTCCATCAACGCCACAACACCCCTTTTTATACCTTGACTTTTTAAATTTAATTAAAAGGAAAGAGGAAAGGATAAATGAAAAAGGAGGTATCACAATTTTATTGAATGAAAACACATTCAATTATTTACCTACTTTATTTGGACAAAAAAAGTAACCATTTCAATTCCTTATCCCTTCTTTTTTTTTTCTTTTCTATTTATTTTAACAAATCAAAAACCACTTTTACACCATTAATTTCAAATTACCCACTAACTATTCCTTCTAAAAAATTCCGTAATAAATCTCAATATTAACATTTATTTTATTTCTTCAAAATAAATGTACATTTATCAATACTCGCTACAACCCGAGCCGATAAATTGCCAAGTATTACATTGACCCACCAGAGCAAGATCTGACAGCTCACATCCGGGTTCCCCCCATTGGACGGCCGAACACGATCTCCTCCCACATCGATCATAGAACCATCTAGTGCATACTTGCATGTTAATGATGAGGCATTCATACTCACGACACTTATGTATTTTCAACAATACGTATCGTGTAGAGCCACTCGCAAGTGCTCCACTAGCAACCTGCGCCACCTGGCGACTCCACTCGAGACCACATTTCATTTCTTCTTCACTTTTTATGTTTCATGCTCACCTTTCAAACCATGCACAAAACTCGTTTTTCATTTGTCAAAAACAATGATGCATGACACTCATACAATACTCAAACATAAAACAACCAACAACCAAACAATAAACTCTACCGTTCCATGGTGTAGGCCCGAAGACAAACGCGCACACACCACTACTTACCTGTTACTCCGCACGTATTTGTTCACTTCATCAAACTCAATTACTCGCTTGTCAACCTAACAATTATAAGAAAATTCACTTAGTACCACTCTAAGAAATTTTAAGGAATACCTAAACCAAAACTAACAACAACTTAAACCCCTTTAAAGTTGTAAACCCACCCGATTTTTCCAACATTTTCCACCATCCAACTTCAATTGGCCATAACTTACTCGTTTTTCAATAGATTTAGACGTTCCACCCCATTCCGTAAACCTCTACACGTCTACAATCCATTGAAATAACCAAATTTAGCAACCAAACAAGCATGGCAATTCGAATACACCCAGAACAGAACCGGCTACAAAATTTCCAAAACCGGTTTTTCATCAACACTCACCAATTCTCTAATCTAACTACCTAAACAATCTAAACTAACCTATCTAAAGTTTAAACCATCAAAATTAGGAAAAGAACTACCAAAATAATGGAAATTTTCGGACCCCTCACTTAGGGTTTCCCAAACCCTAACCAAACTCACTCAAAACTCAACAAAACACTCAAAAATCATCACCTAGATGCGTCACCAACAAAACCCATTAAAAACTCACCTTAAAACCTTACAAATCTTGATAGAAATGGGGGTGGAAAAACCCTCAAATGGCTGCAAATTTTTCGTGGAGAGGAAGGGGAGAAAGAAGGCTATTTTGCCTTTCAACCACACCCTTTACCAAAATTTAAAACACAAGTTTTTCCACTTTTAAAAACTTCCACCAAATTTCACCATTTCAAAAATTAACCCCACCCTCATTTGTTATCAAATCCAACGTAAATTCTCTCTTCCACTCTTAGTTCACTTTTAATTCATTTACATTTACTTCTAAAACCCTAAACCCCCTTCACTTAATGGCTTTTCACTTCTTACTTTCATTCTCCTCACTCACTAACTCTTATAATTAGAATAACTGTAGGATTAACGTTAGCTCTCATAACATACCCTAACTACGACTATGCACGTTATAGAAAATTTTCGGGTGTTACAATCCACACTCCTTACAAAAATTTGTTCTCAAAATTTGCGTACCTGAAGAGCTCAAGATAGCATTTCAGGGAACAAAGAGGTTGGCCGGCAACTTAAATGCTCAAAAAGGAGGGAAGAATCAGCAACAACAATAGAAGAAAGGATATCCACAATGTCCAAAGTGTTTGAGGACTCATCCCGGTGAATGTGGATAGTATGCAGGAAAATGCTTCAATTGTTTAGAACCTGGCCATATAGCTTGTGATTGTACAAAGCCTCGTGTCACTAGATGTTTTAAATGCAACTGAGCCTGGTCATTTAGCAAAGGATTGCCCTGCAGTGAAGAAGGGACTAGTAAAGGCTACACCCAGGATCTTTGCTATGATCGAGGCAGATGGTGAGGATCGTTCTGCTGTGATTTCAAGTACTGTACTTGTCAATTCAGTGCCTGCATTTACATTGATAGATTCGAGTGTGTCACATTCTTTTGTGGCTACCGCTTTTGTAATAAAAGTGAATTTGGAAGTGAAGCCAGCTGGATGTATGTATGATGTGAAGTTACCTTCCAGTGAGTGCCTACATTCAGACCAGATGGTGCTCAATAGTTTGATATCAGTTGGAATGAAGACATTGCCGGCCAATTTGATTATGATGGGGATAACCGGGTATGATGTGATACTCGGTATGGATTGGCTCTTTCATCATTATGCAACCATTGACTGTTCGACCGGAACTGTAAACTTTCAACCTCCGAATGGTGAGAATTATGCATTGCAAGCCATGACGAATGTAAGGAAGCTCTCAGTAATGGCACCTATGGATGCAATGAAGTCGTTAATGGGTGAGTTTGTATATTTTCTTGCAATTATAGTTGATTTCCAGTTTCAAGTAAAGGTTAAACCACAGGATATATCTATAGTTCGTGATTTTCCTCAAGTATTTATGGATGATTTGCCCGGTCTACCTCTGGACCGAGATATCGAGTTCGTGATTGATACCGATCCTGGAGCCAAGTCGGTGTCAAAGAATCCTTACAGGTTGGCTCCGCCTAAATTGAAGGAATTGAAGAAACAATTGGAGGAACTAGTGGATAAGGGATTTATACGCCCTAGCTTTTCGTCGTGGGGAGCGCCCGTTTTGTTTGTAAAGAAGAAGGACGGGTCACTTAAGATGTGCATTGACTACCGGGAGTTGAACAAGCTAACTATTAAGAACAAGTATCCTTTGCCGAGGATTGATGATTTGCTCGATCAACTTCAGGAAGCTCGGATTTTCTCTAAGATTGATTTGAGATCGGGGTATTACCAGTTGAAAGTTAGATCGCAAGATATTCCAAAAATAGCTTTCCGGACGAGATACTGACATTATGAGTTTTTGGTTATGTCGTTCAGATTGACAAATGCTCCAGCTGCGTTCATGGACTTGATGAATCGGGTATTTCGAGAGTATCTCGACAAATTTGTGATTGTGTTTATCGACGATATTCTAGTATATTCCCTTGATGAAGACGAGCACAAGGAGCACTTGAGGATAGTTTTGGAAACTTTGAAGCGGCATCAGTTGTATGCAAAGTTTTCAAAGTGCGAGTTTTGGCTGGAAAATGTGCATTTTCTTGAACATGTCATTTCTAGTGGAGGGATATCAGTGGATCTAGCCAAGATCCAGTCGATTCGAGAATGGCTTCAGCCGATGAATGTCAGTGAGATTCGAAGTTTTTTGGAGTTAGCCAGCTATTACAGGAAGTTTATTGAGGGTTTTTCGAAGATAGCAGCACCCTTGACTCGTCCGACAAGGAAAGATGTGAAGTATGAGTTTTCGAAAGAGTGTGAGCTGAGTTTTTAGATGCTGAAGCAGAAATTGACTACAGGTCCAGTATTAACACTACCAGTAGCAGAGGAGAAATTCAGTATTTACTATGATGCCTCTCGGATTGGTTTGGGTTGTGTGCTGATGCAGAATTATAAGGTTATTGTCTATGCTTCCAGGCAATTAAAGTCTTATGAGAAGAATTATCCAACCCATGACTTGGAGTTAACAGCAATGGTCTTTGCTTTGAAGATCTGGAGACATTATTTGTATGGTCAGCAGTAGTGAGATATATTCAGATCACAAAAGTCTGAAGTATATCTTCACTCAAAAGGAGTTGAATATGAGGCAGCGACGGTGGTTAGAGTTCATGAAGGATTATGATCTGGAGTTCAAGTACCACCCCGGATAAGGCCAATGTGGTGGCGGATGCATTAAGCCGTGTGTCGACCTCAATTTCTGCGATGAAGGATGAGATGTCAGTCGCATTGAGAACAGAGTTTCAGAAGTTTGATTTGGAGTTGGTTTCAGACGTAACTGCAGTGTTGTCAGCTTTATCTCTGAAGCCTACCATTTTAGAGAAAATCAAAGAAGCTCAGCAGGAAGATTTAGAGTTTAACAAGTTCAAGCTGAGTATGGTATCAGATGACAGGACTGAGTTTCGCTATTCAGAAGATGGTATTCTGAGTTTCACAATCGGTGGTATGTTCCAAATAGTGAACAATTGCGGATGGAGATTTTAGCTGAAGCGCATTCTTCGAGGTTTTCTGTTCATCCTAGCAATACTAAAATATACAGAGACCTCAAGCAGCATTATTGGTCGCCCAGCATGAAGAAGTCTATAGCACAGTACGTGGAAACATGCTTGGTCTGTCAGTAAGTAAAGGCAGAACATCAGAGACATGCCGGGAAGTTGCAGCCATTGTCGGTTCCAAAGTGGAAATGAGACTAAATCTCGATGGATTTCGTTGTCGGATTACCCAGGACGACGAAAGGATTTGATGGTATATGGGTGATTGTGGATCGTTTAACCAAATCAACCCATTTTCTGTCAGTGAAGATGACGTTTAACATTGATCAGTTCGCTGAGCTATATATTTAGGAGATTTTGAGGTTGCACGGTGTACTGACTTCTATAGTAATGGACAGAGAGCCAAAATTTACCACGAAGTTTTGGAAGAGTCTGCATAAGGCAATGAGGACTCGGTTGAACTTCAGTACCGCATTTCATCCTCAGACGGACAGACAATCTAAACGGACCATTCAGATTTTGGAGGATATGCTTCGAGCTTGTGTGTTGGAGTTTCAGGGTTCTTTGAGCAGATATTTGCCTTTGGTAGAGTTCTCGTATAATAACAGCTATGAGGATACGATTGGTGTGGCTCCATACGAGGCTTTATACAGGAGGAAGTGCAGATCACCACTTTATTGGGACGAAGTCGGAGAAGTCAGCATGATTGGACCCGAGATTGTGCAGTAGACAACTGACAAGATTAAATTTATTCGGCAGTGGATTTTGACAGCTCAGAGTAGGCAGAAAAGTTATGCAGATGGAAGAAGGCAGGAGTTGGAGTTTGAGGTAGGAGACGAGGTTTTTTTGAAGATTTCACCGTTTAAGGGTGTAATGAGATTCGGGGAAATGGGTAAGTTGAGCCCTAGGTACGTTGGACCGTTCCCAATTACTAAGAGAGTTGAAAAAATGGTGTATCAGTTGAACTGCCAACTTCGATGGAAGAAGTGCACAATATTTTCCATGTTTCGATGCTGAGAAAGTGCCTAAGAGATCCATCAGACGTCGTGGTGCAGCAGGATATTGAGGTGCAGCCTACGCTATCTTACGAGGAGAAACCGGAGGAGATCTTGGATTATGCAGTGAAGAAGTTACGCAATAAGGATATTCCACTAGTGAAGGTATTGTAGCGGAAACCTAATGCTTAGCAAGTAGGGAATAATGCAATTCAAAACGATGCATGCTCAACTCAACCCCTAAATGCAGTTTCTACTCACTCAGTTGTTTTCGTATCATGTTCGTTGCATTAATCTTTCACTTTTTCACGTGACTCAAGTAGGCACACATCCGAGCCCCGCTCATTGGACAGCCACACCTTGACCCACAGAGCAAGATTGGACAGCTCACATCCGGGTCCCCCCATTGGACGGCCGAACACGATCTCCTCCCACATCGATCATAGAACCCTCTAGTGCCTACTTGCACGTTAACAACGAGGCATTCGTACTCATTACACTTACGTATTTTCAACAATATGTCTCTTGTAGAGCCCCTCGCAAGTGCTCCACTAGCAACCTACGCCACCTAGCGACTCCACTCGAGACCACATTTTATTTCTTCTTCTTTTTTTACCTTTCATGCTCACCTTTCAAACCATGCACAAAACTCATTTTTCATTTATCGAAAACAATGATGCATGACACCCATACAATACTCAAATATAAAACAACCAACCACCAAACAATATGCGATGACTTGAATGTGTACATATGAGTACGACTGCGGAGCAAACCTTGGGTTACGGGAAAAATCTCGGGACCTAAGCCGAGTGTAGGCAAATCCCAGACTCGAGTATAGGCAAATCCCGAGGGGTAAAAAGAGGGTCGTAACAATCCCACATCTCTTGGGGAAGTATATGGAAATGAAACATATGTAAGGAAACCCTCCCAAGATAGTAAGATGCGTTTTGGAGCACAATTGACAACGGATCCCATAAGAACTCCGAAGTTAAAATTGCTTCGGCAAGAGTAGTATCAGGTTGGGTGACCGACTGGGAAGTCCTCACCAAACAAAGCCGTGAGGGGAGGATATTGGATTACGGCCTAATCCCCAGAACGGACAATATCTTACTGGGAAAACGGGTCGTTACAAATGGTATCAGAGCCTGTACCGAACCAAAAATGTGACCAACGAGGACTTTGGGTCCCGAGGGGGGGGGTGATTGTGATGACCCGAATGTGTACGTATGAGTAAGACTCTGGGGCAAACCTCGGGTTGCGGGGCAAACCTCGGGACCTAAGCCGAGTGTAGGCAAATCTCAGACTCGAGTATAGAAAAATCCCGAGTCGTCAAAAAGGGGTCGTCACAATCCCACATTGCTTGGGAAATTATATGGAAATGAAACATATGTAAGGAAACCCTCCCAAGATAGTAAGACATGTTTTGGAGCACAATTGGCAACGGATCCCATAAGAACTCCGAAGTTAAAAGTGCTTTGGCAAGAGTAGTACCAGGTTGGGTGACCGACTTGAAAGTCCTTGCCAAACAAAGCCGTGAGGGGAGAATATTGGGCTACGGCCCAATTCCCAGAGCGGACAATATCTTACTGGAAAAAAGGATTGTTATACAATAAACTCTACCGTTCCATGGTGTAAGCCCGAAGGCAAACGCGCACACACCACTACTTACTTGTTACTCCGAACATATTTGTTCACTTCGTCAAGCTCAATTACTCGCTTGTCAACCTAACAATTATAAGGAAATTCACTTAGTACCACTCTAAGAAAATTTAAGGAATACCTAAACCAAAACTAACAACAATTTAAACCCCTTTAAAGTTGTAAACCCTAAAACTCGATTTTTCTTCATTTTCCACCATCTAACTTCAATCGGCCATAACATACTCGTTTTTCAACAGATTTAGACGTTCCACCCTATTCCGTAAACCTCTACATGTCTACAATCCATTGAAGCAACCAAACAAGCATGGCAATTCGAATACACCCAAAACAGAACCGGCTACAAAATTCCCAAAACCGGTTTTTCATCAACACTCACCAATTCTCAAATCTAACCACCTAAACAACCTAAACTAACCTATCTAAAGTTTAAACCATCAAAATTAGGAAGAGAACTAACAAAATAATGGGAATTTTTGGACCCTGCGCTTAGGGTTTCCCAAACCCTAACCAAACTCACTCAAAACTCAACAAAACACTCAAAAATCATCACCTAGATGCATCACCAACAAAACCCATTAAAAACTCACCTTAAAACCTTACAAATCTTGATGGCAATGGAGGTAGAGAAATCCTCAAATGGCTGCAAATTTTTCGTGGAGAGGAAGGGGAGAAAGAAGGCTATTTTGCCTTTCAACCACACCCTTTACCAAAATTTAAAACACAAGTTTTTCCACTTTTAAAAACTTCCACCAAATTTCACCATTTCAAAAATTAACCCCACCCTCATTTGTTATCAAATCCAACGTGAAGTCTCCCTTCCAACCCTCTTAGTTCACTTTTAATTCATTTACATTTACTTCTAAAACCCTAAACCCCCTTCACTTAATGGCTTTTCACTTCTAACTTTCATTCTCCTCAATCACTAACTCTTATAATTACGCACGTTATAGAAAATTTCTGGGTGTTACAGAGTTGGTTAAGTGGCTTGCCGTTTGGACTTACCACTACAATTTAATTATGTCCATAATGTCTTCCATGTTTCTATGTTGAGGAAGTATATTTTTAACCAGTCACATATTATATTCTGGACTAAAATGCCTATCTAGGAAAATGTCTCATACGAGGAAGAACCTGAGAGAATTTTAAGTCAAGATATCAAGGTTCTACGTCGTCGTGAGGTATCCTTAGTAAGAGTGCAATGAAAGAATCACAGTGAAAGAGAAAGCACTTGGGAACTTGAATCGGAGATGAGAATAAAGTATCCCCAACTATTTAATGATGTATCGATAGTTGATCCAAATTTCAGGGACGAAATTTCCTTAAGTGAGGGAGAATGAGAAACCCACAAGTTGTCTTGGGGAAGAAAAAGTCAGAGAAGAAAAAGGTAATTTCCTCTTCCATTTAATTGCCACCGGTACACTTCTCTCTCCCTCCATTTAAATCTTTCTTTTGTGTATCTTCCAGAAACCCTTTTCGCGCAGTGCCTTTAGCCGAGAGTAAAACCTAGGGGGAAAATCGACCGACGACAATTTGGCCTTCAATTTCAACGATTTTTATTTCAAAATATTACTGGAGTATTCCTTTTCAACCTATGTGAGACAATCTTGGACGAAGAACGATTTGGAGGTAAGAACCTAACTTTTCTTTTGTTTCCCTCTGTATTGTTGGTAGAAGTTGGACTAAAGAATAAATTTTTCTTTTTGGCTTAGATTGATAAACCTCTTATGTTCTTTGTTCTGATACTGTGAATGAAAAGAATTTTTGAAATTTAAGAAAATGGTTTTAATTAGCGAATCCTTCCCTTAAAATCAAAAGTAATATTTACCCAGAATTCAAAAGTGGGTCTTCCATTATTGACAGAAAATGGTCTTCATTTCACAATCAAGATTTGACCATCTGACACTCCAACTTCGAATTAATAATTCCTCTTATAGTTGGTTTCACTGCTTTAATTGGAGATTTGAATTGCTGAGAAATTGACAGGTTGGAGGAACCAACTTATTAAATTAAGTTTTTGAACTTTTGGACCTCGGATTATTAAGCTTTGGGTTTATTGGATTTTAACCTATTGTAAGTTCACTCGAGGTAGGGGTTTTGATGTGCCCCAGAGGGCCGTCACTCGATCGCAAACCAAGGCCCAAGCATTATCTAATCTATTTACTAACAATGTAACGCCCCCGAACCCGCCTCGACTCGGTGCGTTACCTAGCTAACCCAAACTGGGTTTAAAACAGCGTTTAAAATAATTTTTAAAGAAATTTTTACTCAATTTTTGGGTTTTTCGAACCCTCGATTTTTGTTGAAAAACTTGTCCAAAATACGTTTAAAATATGTCGAAAAAGATCGGGTTAAAACATAGTAGAAATATGAAAATTTAAAAAAAAAAAAACACATGCGCGCATCGCGCGCGCCAGCTGCGCCCTGCGCGCCTAATTTCGACCCTTTCTCACTTTTATTCATTTTTCTTCAAGCCAAACACCTCCAAATCACCTGAAAATTTATCAACACATTTTCGACATCCCCGACTCCGTGCCCCATAAAAATCTCGAAAAAACGACTTAAAACAATTAACTAAAACATAAAGAAAAATGAACCCAACATTATTCGTTTTAAAACCAAAACGAGCGGCATGACGACTGAAATTCTTTAAACCAAAACCTGAAATCAAACAGTTTCAAATCCCAAACATATATATATAAAACACTACTATCTACAATCATCCCAAAATAATTAGAAAGCTAATCACAGTGCAGAATACCACAATCCCTAAACCACACATCCCGAAGACCCAGGTCAAGGCGCCCCAACAACTGCCTGCACCGACGTGCCCTGTGGATCTCCGACTGCTCCTAGGCCTGATCTTTCCCATCAACCTCACCTGTATATACGTCGTCACCTACACCACAGAACATAAAAAGTAAGTCTAATGCTTAGCAAGTAGGGAATAATGAATGCGAACAACACACGATGCAACCAATCCTATCGCATGCAGTTTCAATAAGATTTGCCTGCATCAACCGATGTCTTAAGATTTGCCTGCATCAACCGATGCCTTAAGATTTGCCCGCATCAACCGATGCCTTAAGATTTTTGTCATTCTTTTATCTAATTACCGTTCACACTCACAATGCCAAACAATGCAACCCCTCGTATCTAGCATAGCGTACTGTAACTCACAATGCATGTATCAAAGATATGCAACACAACACGAAACCAAACAACACAACGCAATATGAAACAAAACACAAACCAATAAACCCTACCGTTCTATGGTGTAGGCTCGAAGGCAACAAAAAGATTCATCTACTTACCTGACCGCTCGATAAGGGTGCTATTACTTCGTGCCGTTAACTCACTCGTACAATTACCCGCTTGGCTACCTAACAAATATAGGAAATAACTTAAAATTTCTAACCAAAACTAACAACAATACAAACCAATGAAAATTCTAAACCCTAAACCCGATTTTTGCACCAAATTTTAGTGTCCAACTTCAAATGACCATAACTTATTCATTTTTCAACAGATTTCGACATGCCACCCAAATCCGTAAACCTCTACACGTCTACTATCCATTGAAACACTCAAATTAACCAACCAAACACAATGGCCAATCCGAAATATACAAAACCGAACAGGTCTTCTTCCTCCACAAAACTGGTTTTCTAACAACTCACCTCCAAACCTTAATCTCCTCCTACAAACAACCTAACTAACACAATTTAAGGAGTAAACCATCAAAAATAGGAAGAGAATAAGCCAAAGAACCAAAATTTCGGAGCTCTCAAATTAGGGTTTCCAAACCCTAACCAAAACCCATAAAATTATCTTAAAAACACCAAAAACCAACACCTTAATGTATAGAACTCAAAACCCCATCAAAACATACCTTAAAACCTTGAAATTTCTTGAAGAAATGAAGAAAAGGGTGGGCTTCAATGGCTGCTAAGGATCATGGGAAGAAAGGAGGAAGAAAGCCAAAGAAATGACATTTTACCACCTAACCCTCAAATTTATAAATCCACATATTTCTCTGTAACGCCCCCGAACCCACCCTGGGTCGGTGCGCTACTTTGCTAACCAATCCCAAGCTAAAACATAATTTAAAATAAAACTGACACAGCAGAATTTAAAGCTAAGTCTCCCAAAGCTCTCTCTCATGTCATACCTAGCTGCCTAGACTCACTAATTTCTTTTTATCCTAACCATTAGGTACCACGGTGACCTCACCGAAAATTTCGACAGAGTAACGCCTGAAAATGGCGCCTCCAAAATGCTAGGTACCTGCAAACGAATAAATTCCAACCAATCTAGAATACTCCTACTCAACTTATCCAGTATACGAAATCACCAAATAGTAGTAAAGAGAGAAACTAAAATACTAACATCTCTAAGTGAAGAAAGTCCACAGTATAAGGCGACACATCACTCTTAACTATGACTATATACAACAAATACAATTTGTTACACATTCCCATCATTTCTACAAACAAACATCTAAAATAAACTATCAAAATATA